>RJWJ010000494.1:0-223174 GCA_004363605.1 Indri indri
TTTTTTTTTTTTTTTTTTTGAGACAGAGTCTCACTCTAGCCTGGGGGCGAGTGCCGTGGCGTCAGCCTAGCTCACACACAGCAACCTCAAACTCCTGGGCTCAAGCAATCCTACTGTCTCAGCCTCCCGAGTAGCTGGGACTACAGGCATGCGCCACCATGCCTGGCTAATTTTTTCTATATATATTTTTACCTGTCCAATTAATTTCTTTGTATTTTTGGTAGAGACGGAGTCTCGCTCTTGCTCAGGCTGGTCTCGAACTCCTGAGCTCAGAACGATCCTCCCGCCTCGGCCTCCCAGAGTGCTAGGATTACAGGTGTGAGCCACCGCGCCCGGCCCTGACTATTTCATCTTAAAAAAGGTTTTATGTAATGCTTGAGGCATGTAAAGACATAGTACTTCACCCAGATATCGCTACACGTTTCTCTTCTATTTCATCCATCTTCTCCACTTGGCAGTTCTGACCTGATTTTCATGTTCAATATTCCCTTGCTTTTAAAAAAATGGATTTATTTTGTATACATTTATCCTTAAAGAATATTCTATGTAATTTCCTCGAGTGAATATATTATGATTTATTTAGTGATTCTCTTGTAGATTGGCATTTGAGTTGTTTTCAGGTTTCATCTGTTACAAAAATGCTGCAGTAATCATTGTACAAGTCTGTTGTTTAACGTAGGCTAGAATTTCTCTAGGCCCTAGCGCATGGCTTTTTTTTTTCTTTTTTTTTTTTAATTTCAGCGTATTATCGGGGTACAGATGTTTAGGTTACGTATGTTGCCCTTACCACCCCCCCACCCCTTCGGCGAATGGCTTTTGAATGGCAACACTCCTGACATTTTTGGGGCTTGATGATTCTTAGTTGCTGGGACTTACCTGTGAATTGTAGGGTGTTTAGCAGCATATCTAGCTTCTACCCATTAGAGACCACTAGAAGGCCTCCAGTTGTGACAAAAATGTCTTCAGGCATTGCCAGTGTCCCTAAGGGGACAAAATCACCACTGGTTGAGAGCCATTGTTGCCTTTGATCCATGAACAATTGGAAATTATTTTTGTGTGCTCCCTAACCCCCATAGAAGGAGAACTCGTCTTTCTGTGGCTCAAATCCCATTTATCTTCAAGGCTCATATCAAACCCACCTTTTCTCTTCTATTATTATATATATATGTATTTTTTAAAGCGGATGGAACGGGGTGGTCTCAGTCCCTAGGAGACCTGACGCAGGTCACCGCCGGTCGACGCGGGGTCCAGCAAACCCACCTTTTCTTTAAGTCTTCTCCTGTAGTGCCCACCTATGGTGTTTTCTTTTTCCCAGGAACTCCTATACCATTTATGTTTGAACCTTGAGATTGACGGTGAAGTTTATACTTCCTTGTATTGTCTGTCAGCTCTGCTAAGATTCCTCAGCCTTCTGTATTTTCACTTTCTGACAAAGAGGAAGGAATCTGTGGTCAATTGTCCAATCTTTGTTGCTGTTGTTATTTTCCTTCTGATTTTGGTCCACCAGGGCAGCTGTCTGGGAGGAATTCTTTTTACTTTTGGCTTCTCCTACCCAGAGCCAGATGGAAGCAGGCTGTAAACATCCTAGCCTCCCTCTACACCTTCCTGCCCTTTCAGTTCTCAGCAAAACCTGGGTAACTCCTAGATTTTATCTTTTTAAAGCTTTGCGATTTTTAGTGAGTTGTTAACCTCTTGATGTCCATACTAAGTGCTTAAAAGTTAGCTGCCTCAGCTGATAGTAATGCAAAGATTCTTCCTTCTGCCTCAGCTGGGCATATCTTTAGGGATTGATGGGAGGAGTCTTAGGATGACCATGTGGTCTGCCTCACCTTATGTTTTCTATAGAGGGTGTAGTTCTCTCTGTAGTAATTTTTTTTTTTTTTTTTTTATTTGAGATAGAGTCTGGCTCTGTCACCTGGGCTAGAGTGCCGCGGCGTCAGCCTAGCTCACAGCAACCTCAAAGTCCTGGGCTCAAGCAATTTTCCTGCCTCAGCCTCCCAAGTAGTTGGGGCTACAGGTGCACACCACCACGCCTGGCTAATTTTTCTGTTTTTAGTAGAGATGGGGTCTCGCTCTTGCTCAGGCTGGTCTCGAACTCCTGATCTTGAGTGATTCTCCTGTCTCGGGCTGGTCTAGCTGGTTTCCTGAGCTCAAGGGATCCTCAAGTGATCCTCCTGATCCTCCTGCCTCCGCCTCAGAGAGTGCTAGGATTACAGGCATGAGCCACCATGCCCAACCTGTAGTAAATTTTGAGATTGCTCCATTATTATGTAAGATAAGAAGGTGGTTATCTCTCTCCTCCTTATTGCCTTCAGGCCACCAAAGTTAAATAATTTTATCTTCAAATTCCTTGACAAATCTTTGTGTTTAGCTATAGAAGCAGAGAGTTGTCACTTGAGTGAGTGAATTATTTAGCAGGGATAGTTAGAAAGGCCTGAAAACCTGTATGTTTGAAGGAAAATGATGGGACTAGTTATCTTGAATGTCAAACTGAAGAATTTCAAGTTAAAGCGGTTTGCAGTTGGAAGCCATTTTACACCCAGAGGATGCCTTGTTAAGAATGTTACATTTGGAAGATTCATCCATCCAAATAGATGGAGCTTGGGTGTCCTTGTGGCATTAAAAGCAGGAAACCAGGAGGGTATTGATAAAATAAAGGCTTGAACTTGATTTTTGTGGATGTAAATAATTAGTCCCTTCTATCCCTTCACCCTCTGTCCTTTTGTCTCTTTCCTAATGTTGGGGCTGTGGAGGACTTTAGACATCATTTGTTCATGGGTTCCCAGAATTTTGGATTTGAAAAAATAAGTTGGAGTGATATGGTTGCCAACTTATAATTTTTCCAAAATAAAAATTCTCGCTAATTTTTTTTTTTTTGAGACGGAGTCTCACTCTCTTGCCTGGGCTAGAGTGCCGTGGTGTCAGTCTAGCTCACAAGAACCTCAAATTCCTGGGCTCAAGCGATCCTCCTGCCTCAGCCTCGCAGGTAGCTGGGACTACAGGCACGCGCCACCATGCCTGGCTAATTTTTTCTGTTTTTAGTTGTCCAGATAATTTCTTTCTATTTTTAGTAGAGACGGGGTCTCACTCTTGCTCAGGCTGGTCTCGAACTCCTGAACTCAAATGATCCGCCTGCCTCGGCCTCCCAGAGTGCTGGGATTACAGGCGTGAGCCACCGCGCCCGGCCCAAAATAAAAATTCTTAAAACTTACTTATCTACTGTTTCTGTCCAAAAAATGCCAACAAAGTAGAAAGGAGATTCTCTAAGAATCAAAGGTGGAACTTTATGAAAAAAGAGCTCTTTCATTCCTGTTTTTCTGTGGACTAGTGGAACTATTGCTCACCAGTGATTAGTAACACTGAACTTATTTAATGACATAAATTTAAGGGTTACTAAGACTGAGTGCCTTAGGTGAGGTGGCCATGATCTAGACCAGTAGTTCTTAACTATTTTTAGGGTTATGCATTGTGTATTTTTGAGAGTATGATGGCAGCTATAGAGCCTTACGTTTGAAGACTGTATTATCTGGACAAAAACAAAATTGGGAATGAAAGTGTACTAAACCACAGGTGAGACTATGAAAAACTTATGCTAATATATTTGGGCAATTTTCCAGAAAAATATAAATTCTAAAACAGATTCAAGAGGTAGCAGAAATATACCACTTAAGGGTATTGATTTTGTAGTTACATGTCTTACCACAAGGAAAAGACCATATTCAGATGGTTTTGCAGGCTAGTTCTATAAAATATTCCAATAATACATAATTTCAACCCTCAGAAACTAAAAGTTTCACTCTTTCAACAACACTCGCAGCTCATTCTGTCAGTTTGGCAGACCTTAGTACCAGCACCAAACAAAGATAGCGTGAAAAAGGAATATGACCAACTAGCCTCACTTATGAAGATAGGATATGAAATATTATTATACTAATACAGTTGTTTTTTTTTTTTTTTTTTTTGAGACAGAGTCTCTCTCTGTTGCCCAGGCTAGAGTGCCCTGGTGTCAGCCCAGCTCACAGCAACCTCAAACTCCTGGGCTCAAGTGATCCTTCTGCCTCAGCCTCCCGAGTAGCTAGGACTACAGGCACGCGCCACCATGCCCGGCTAATTTTTTTCTATATATTTTTAGTTGTCCAGCAAATTTCTTTGTATTTTTAGTAGAGATGGGGTCTCGCTCTTACTGGTCTCGAACTCCTGAGCTCAAACAATCCACCTGCCTCGGCACTCCCAGAGTGCTAGGATTACAGCCGTGAGCCACCGCGCCTGGCCCTAATAATAGTTTTAATACATATAATTAGCACAGAGAATTCTACAATGTGCAGTTTTTTTTTTTGGTTCTTTTTTTTTTTTTTTTTTTTTTTTTTTTTTTTTTTTTTTTTTTTTTTTTTTTTTTTTTTTTTTTTTTTTTAATTTTATTCCAGGGTATTGTGAGGGTACAAACACTACAGTTACACTTTATGCCTTTGCCTCACCCAAGTCAATGTGCAGTTTTGATAATCCATTGCCATCCAGTTGGGTGCAATCCAGTAACATGGGTTGGTTCAAGATTAGAATCATATTTAATCACATAGTAGATAAAGAGGAAAACCTATTATAATGGATACAGAGCAAACATTTGATAGAATTCAACACTCATTTGTGATTTAAAAACAAACAACAAAAAAATCTCCTAAAGAAAGGAATAGAACCGAACTTTCCTAATCTGTTGAAGAGTACCTTTACCTAGTAAGCATATTTCGAAGAGAAAAGAAGCACTGCCTTTATAAGACAAGATGGTCCACTGTTGCCACTTCTCTTTTACACTAGGATGTCCTAGCCTAGTTAGTAAGAAGAGAAAGAGAAATTAAAGGAATAAGTCTGGTGAATGGAAACAACAGAAATATCACTATTCTCAAATAATTTTTATGTGATTGTCTAGATGGACTACGTTAAAGAATCTATAGACAAATTATTGGAAATAAGGGATTATTAGCAGGGTAGTGTGCTAATTGATATGAGATCAATTAAAATATTAATGACATTTTTATATGCCAGCAACAAAAGGAAAAATACTTTCAAAAAAGCCATACCAAAATGAGAAATATTCTATTTAAAACAGAGTGACTGTATGCTTAGAAAATGAAAATGTCAAGCTTGTACCTCTAATCCCGGCTACTTCAGAGACCTAGGCTGGAGGATGGTTTGAGCCCAGGAGTTTGAGATCAGACTAAGCAACACAGTAAGACCCCATCTCTAAAAAATTTTTTGAAAAAATTAACTGGATGTAGTGGTGAGTGCCTGTAGTTCCAGCTACTCGGGAGCCTGAGGTGGTAGGATTGCTTGAGCCCAGGAGTTGAGGCTGCAGTGAGCAGTGATCATACCACTGTACTCCACAATGGGCAACCGAGAGAGACCCTGAATTGTGTAGAGCTGATGTCTGGGTTTTTAGTGTACCCATCTCCCTAATAGTGTGCATTGTACTCAATAGGCAGTTTTTCTTCCCTCGCCACCACCCCCAACCCAGTTTTTCTTTAACTCATGTTAAACTCTGTTACTGATTTGACTTTCTCCTAAAGCAGGGGCGGGTGGCTTGGTAATGAGGAGGGGCTAAGGGAAATAGTTATGTGCAGTTACAAATTTTGACCTTTCATTATTTTTTTTTTTTTGAGGCAGGGTCTTGTTCTGTCTCCTGGGCTAGAGTGCAGTGGCATCATCATAGCTCACTGCAACCCTCAAACTACTAGACTTAAGCAGTCCTCCTGCCTCAGCCTCCCAAGTAGCTGGGACTGTAGGCAGGTGCCACCACATCCAGCTAATTTTTCTATTTTTCATAGAAACAGGGCCTTGCTCTTGCTTAGGCTGGTCTTTATCTCCAGGCATCAAGCAATCATCCTGTGTTGGCCTCTCAAAGTGCTAGGATTACAGGTATGAGCCCCCGTGCCTGGCCCCTTTCGTTATTTTCATGCCTATAAGACAGTAGTTCTTCTCAAAAGTTGAGTAGTTTTTATTTGGTTAAAGATGTGAATCATGAAGAAAGATGCATCTATTATTTTATTTTTACCTAAAACTTAATAAATATGCATTCATTTGCCCATGTTGTTGTAGGGCAAAGCCTTTTCATCGAGTAAAGGTCCATACCTTGGAGTCCTGCATTGTTTCTCTTGCAGAAACTGCACTGACAATGCAGTATCTACCACTTTCACTTTCTTTTTTTTTTTGAAGTGGAGTGAGAATTAGGTCACTTGAAACAACATGAGCCAGAATCCTTCTAGATTTTTACAAATTCCTCTACCTCCTAACCTTTAACTGTTAATTCCCACCTCATTTGGGATCTTTTTTTTTGGTCATCTCATCTTTACTGGGGCTTTCCAAAGAATTCAACTTAAATTTTATAGAAACAATAACATTGTTGTATTCACAGTTCATCCGTTTACATGATATTTAATTATATCTCAGTGTCGCAGTTGGCATAAATTGGATTGGAAATAAACAGTGTTGACTTGCTAAGCTCAGAAATCAACTGATAGTTGGGTATAATAGACATAGCCTACTTAGTCTTGTGCGTGGGCATCAGTGGTGTTTTTCAGAGAGAATGCAGAGTATCCCTTATCTGGTAAAGCTGAGGGCGATTGGGAGCTTTTGCTAAAGTAGGCCACTAAGAATAAGTAGCAATAGGGGGCTGGCCAGTTTTGTTAAATGGCTTAATTATTAATTGTACTCAATGCTACAGAATAAATTTTGAGTCATTCAAGTTAATTTCATTAAGATTACAACAAGGAACTGATTATTAGAAGGGATTGCTAGCAAAACGCAAATAGATATGTATAAAACCTTCACTTGATTCTCTTCTACCATTGTATGCCAGGTTTCTTTCCCATTCCATTGCCATCAATTATATTTGATAATTGTATCAGTCAAGATTCTATTACAGATAATAGATGCTGCTCTTGTTAACCTGAACATAAAGGGATTTAATATTGGCAGTTAGGTGTTAGAGTGTTGTTGAAGGTTGCAGAAGCAGGCTCTTGGCTGGGGCCCCAGGGATGTCTCGCAGAACACGATTGCAGGAGGGGCTGTCAGGGGAACTGCTATCTTTGCTACAAATAGAAAACCGAAGCATCTGGGTCCAGGATCATAGCACCTAGGCTGAGATCTGGGGAGCAGGAAGTTGCTGCATCTGTTTGTTTCACGAATACACCATCTTAGTAATTATATAGGGATCAGGAATGGTGGCAGAACTATTACTTGAGAGCTGAACTACCTCTGCTGAATCTTTAACAGCAAGAACAATACCTTATAGGTTTCCACTTCTCACTCCACTCTGCCCAGTTCTGAATTCAAGTCTCTTCAGATTGGAAGAATTTAATCATAGTTAGAATGTCTGCTGTAATGTAGATTTCAGGTCTCCAGACTTCTCCAGTCTCTTGAACATGCAGACTCCTCAAACACCTACTGTGTGACTTGCCTGTAATGATTTAGGCTTGGTTTCTCCCCACCCTCTAAATCTTTTTCTGGAGCTGTGCATTCTCTTGACTCTACTTTTTTCTGCTTATCTCCTTCTTTCTCACATTCTTTGTTTATGCAAAAGGCAGACCAAGGGCTGCCACAGTCTCTCATGACATTCTCTCTGTTTCCCAGTTCTGAGTTCCTGGGGGAGTGACTGAGCCAGCTCATGTCACTTGTGGTCTGTAGGATTGGCCTCCTGGACTCACCCCTGTCATTGGGGGAGCTTCTTGGAGGTGGGGGCTTTTTCTGAATGATCTTAGTATAAGGGCTAAGGTATAGTTGATTCTCACGATTAGTGATAGTTAGGTTCTATAAAGTCACCGTGAACACTGAATTAGTGAATACTGAAACATTGCTCCTAGTGGACTGCAATCCTCTGGGCACAGCATTTTCATCAACTGACCAACATACAGCATTGTTTTATGTGTGTTTGTGTTTAAAGGTGCCTTATTTAATATCTAATTGTTGATTTATTAACATCGAACTTTCAGCTGACAACACTGTAACTCATGATTGAACAAAGCTTATGTAACACTTTTTTTTAAAATCATAAGCCATATCATATCTTTCTTGTGCCTGGGAACACTAGACAGCACTTCAGCATTGCACTTGGGGGCCATTTTAAATATCTAAATCACCAACAAAAACCTAAAACATGCAAAAAACAGAGTAAATAAACTGCAGAAAGACTACTTGTTTTCAGTATGAGAACTGAAATAAGAAGGCTTTTTTTTTTTTTTTTTTGACAGAGTCTCACTTTATTGCCCAGGTTAGAGTGCTGTGGCGTTAGCCTAGCTCACAGCAACCTCAAACTCCTGGGCTCAAGTGATCCTCCTGCCTCAGCCTCTCGAGTAGCTGGGACAACAGGCACGTGCCACCACGCCCAGCTAATTTTTTCTATTTTTAGTTGCCTGGCTAATTTTTTTCAATTTTTTAGTAGAGATGGGTCTCACTCTTGCTCAGGCTGGTCTCGAACTCCTGACCTCAAGCAATCCTCCGGCCTTGGCCTCCCAGAGTGCTAGGATTATAGGTGTGAGCCACCGCGCCCGGCCGAGAATGCCTTTTTTGACCTCAGCTGGGAAAGTGTACATAAGGGAATTAAATTTTTCATTGCTTCGTGCATGTCTTTGAATGACCACGCAGGGGCCACAAGTATTGATTTGGGATTATAAATAAATGTTAGTGAGTAGGTGAATTTGCAAATACGGAATCCAGGAATAATTAAAATTGATTATATTTTTCATAGAGTGAGGGTGAGGATAGCATTTATTTATTCATTTTCTTTTTCTTTTTTCCCAGTACTTCAATGATTGCAAAGAGAACATTTAAAAAGGAAATCATTGGTGGGGAGTGTTGCCCAAAAGACTGTGTAATGGAATCTGCATGTGAGACAAACAGTGAAAATTGGATTTTGCCAGATAGGCAAGACTGAGGAAAGGACAAGCAAAATGTAGAGTAGTTAGGAATGTGAGTGTTAGAATCTTAGATTAGGCTCAGATCTCATCTTCAGCTCTTACTACCTTGGGGACCTTGGGCAAACATTTATTCTCCATCTTTATTGAAATAGAGACATTCGTGGTCACTCTCTCAATGGAGTTATTATGAGATTTAAATAAGAGAATGCATATTAACGCACTTAGCAGATGTCTGGCTCACAGGAAGTACTCAGTAACAGCATACACGTGACACATATGTCTATATGCAGCGCAGCAAAGGAGGAAAATGGCTTGGCTCCCTTGGGAACATTGAGCGGTTAGAGTGAAGCAAAGGTTTCAATAGTGCCAAAGGGGTCTTTGAAGCTGGATGAGAAGGCAGGAGCTAGATCCATGGCTCCATAAAGGGATGGTATTGAACTATTGAAAGGTTTCACAGAGGGATGATGTGATCAGTTTTGTGTGCAAAGAATTTGCTCTGTATTTTTGTAGATGTATAGAAGAGAATTGAAGAGTTGAACTAAAGATGGGGAAATCAGCAAAGACTCTTGAGGTAGTTGAGGAAAGGAAGGACCAGAGCTTGACTTAGGATAGTAACAGTTGGCATGGGGACTAGAGAATGGATATGAAAGATACTCAGGAAGTTGAGTAGACAACAATGGTCACTACTTAGGAAGGGAGAGTGAGAGAAGGTGGGCTTGGGATGGCTCCTGGGATTTTGATGTGGGCCTTGCAGTGGAGGCTGGGCTTGCGGTGTAGGAGATGCTTTCACTTGCCACTTCCCTTTCCACCTTTACCCTGGTAAAGGGCAGCTCCCACTGTTCTTGCTCCAGTGGCTCCCCTGTGCTCTGTGCTGCCCTTTATTGCAGCACCTGGCCTGTGGTATAATAACTACCCGTGTACTTGTTCCCTCTTGCACTTGTCAGCTCTTCAAGGATTAGCTCTGGCCAGTGTTGGCCACAAAGAGGCAAACTAAACTGTGGATGGATTGATGAACCAGGATCAAGACTATGGGATGGAGAGCAGACTTTGGAGGAAGATTTCTTTTTATACTTGCTACATTTCTGATTCATTATTGACTCTGTACAGTTTAAGATTCATCTTCAAATGGCTGTACCCAATATACATTTAAATTTACTTGACTTGGATTTAGGGGTTAGAGGCATATGTTGCATATTTCTGAGATATTGGTAAGGACAGTTAAGGCCAGCAGGGATGAAATCTCCCATAGTGTGTATGTCAGGTGGAAAGGGAAGACAACCACAGAAAGAACCTTGCTCTGGATACCAGTAGTGAAGGGGTTGGCTGAGGAGGAGAGGCCTGAAAAGGAGTTCCAGAGAGCAGAGTGACCATTAGAGGGGGAGTTGGAGATAGTACCCTACCTCCCACAGAAACGATGCCAAGAGAGGGTTTCTGCAGAGTAGTTGGTAAGAGGACTAAAAACAACAATTTGAATGTAGCAACTGAAAAGTCACTGGCAACTTTTTCCAGAGTGATTTCAATGCACCGATGGAGACAGAGGTCAGATTGCAGTGAGAACGAGGGTTGAGAGGGAGGTGAACTGAACAAAGTGAGTCTAGGTTATGCTCTGTCGGGGTTTGTCTGGAAGGGATTGGGGAGAGAAGGCTGTAGCTTGGGTGAGTCTAGGAGGAGACGTAGTATACAGGAAGCGTTTAAAAATTATTTGGGATAGATTTGAGCATCTGTAGGCAGTGGGGAAGAAACTGACAGAAGAGATTTAATTTGCATGTCTTTGTTTTTTTCAAAGCCAGCATGCAGATGTTCCTACAGCCTGGCAATGTGTTAAATTCTTACATTTACGTTCTTACTGGAACCTCATCACAATGCAGTCGCATGGGTAGCCTTACCCCATTTTACTGATGGGGAGAGAGAGGCTAACTTTCCTGAGGTCACACAGCTACTACCTGGAGGAGGTTTTGGGTGGGCCTAGAATCTAATTCTTTCTGGCTCTAGGACCTGTTGCATCTTTAACTGGCTGTATCTTAAGTGAGACAATCACAGTTTGAAAGAGATTTGTAAAATGATTTAGTTCAACTCTCATTGTGGTGGTAATTTTGTATAAAATGACCTCAGCTTGGCTGAGGTCTCTGCTGTGATGTCAATTTAGTTTAATTGCTGGAAAGGGGAGTAGCTGTCCTCTTCTGTTACAGTAACCTTTTGTTTACTCAGGTGCCTCAACCTAAATATTTCGGCATGGCCTAATTAATCAATATGGTCGCTAATCATTGTATTGTTAGAGATGAATGGAAACTTTCATTCACTAGGGGAAAGGATAATAGGATTTTCTCACAAAACAAATTAGGTGGTTATTGTGTTGCAGATGGCGCATGCCAAGACTGAGTGTAAGTTTATCTGCACTCCTCCTCCCCCCATTTTCTAATAGTTGCCTGCTTAGCGGAAGCTAACTGGTGACAAAGGCACGCGCATACTTAGTCATTGACCATTGCAAGTTGAAAGTAATAGTGCAGACAGTTCAAGGGGGGAAAAAGCCAGACTGTTGAATCTAAAGGGTTCAGTGTCCTAATTTGTGCCTTTTAAATGAGAACTTTTCTAATATATTCTCAGGTTAATAACAGAGTATAGATATGTTTTATTTTATGTGTATATACATATAAAACGTAGTAAAGACCTTTGTTTTAGTTGTGCTTTTGTTTTTTAATCTTATTTTTCTCTTTTGTTACATTATTTTGCTTTTTTATGCAAATATCCAGTGACTGGTCATTGATGCATACAGTTTTTATTCATCTGTATCATGGGCCTTTTTCACTCTGTGACAGTCCCTTACCCTCACCCCTGACCGCTCCCCATTGGCTTTTGGAATGCACACTGTCCCACCTTCAGGATCTGCCATAGTGCTCTCTGGTGGCGGTAGTTCCTCTGACCGCTCTATTTCCTGAAAACTGGTAGTTAGATTTACTGACTTGGTTTAGCTTCAGATTTACTTTTTTAGGTAAGAATGATCAACAGGAGGTGTTGTGTGTTTCCTTTGCATCATATCGTGTCTGATTATTTCACTGTAATGAGCCTGATTGCTGCATTGTAAAGCTTACTGTTAACTTGTCACCTCATGATTTTCGCATCCATTGTGGATGGTCCCTTAGATTATTTTATTAGGTACTGTAAAAATGGTGATCTTATATTATAATTCTGTTAATTCTTCTACATTTAGCAGATGGAAATTTTCTGAAAAGAACTTTATGCGATCAACTCTTTGCTTAGCCTAAAATATCATTTGTTCAGGAACGGCAAGTTAAGGGCTTGATTCTTTCCCTTTATTTATAAATCTGTGGAGCAATATGTTGATATATTCCAGTGGTGACTGATGCTTTTTAAAAAAGAATATTATAGACTTACAGATTTAAAAATATTTAGTAGTGTGTTTATTTCACTATGGACTCATGGTTTCTTGTTTAATTTAATTGATTATAGTTCATTACTATCATTATTTCTTTTGATGCTCAATTTTTCTCAGATGTAGCTAGTGGAAACCCCTTCAAGTTGGATTGTATGTCCTTTAGGCATATCTCCATTGTGTTTTGAGCATTTGTTTACTTTCTGGTACAATAAGATATTCCAGGCTTACCTTGTACTTTCTGTGTTCCAGCCTTGGAGTCAGTCTTTTATCCAAGAATCCCTGGTTCCTTTAAGTAGAGAATGGTATTTAAAAACCAAGCTTTGAGAGCTCATGTAACTGGCCCCATAGAATAAATTTCAATGACCCCTATGTAATCCTCTCCGTTAACTAACTACTTAACCTTTTGAGTTGTTTCATGGAAAAGGTGGATTTTTTGCAAGACAAAGGAGCTGAGATTCTGAAAGCCCCTATACAGACTTCCTGACCCAAGATTCACCATCCCCCACATCCTGCCCCCTATGCAGGTAGCCTGTGGTTAGTTACACCACGACCTGCCTGCAGCCTGCCTCAGGGCATGTGGCCCCTCCTTTAAAAGCCCATGAATTCTGTTGGAGCTTCTCCTGTTCTCTGGACCAGGCTTCTGTGGTATTAAAAATTCCTTTCTTCCTTGGCAAGCCTCATTGTCTCAATAATCGGATCTTTCTGCAATGAGCAACTGGACCTAGACCCAAAACCTTTGTGGTTTCCACAACACTCGTTGCTATTGGAGTGTTACTGCTCCTAAGGCCTCTCAGTGGGCAGAGCTAAGGAGTTTTCTATGTATACATATACATGTGCTACAAATATGCATATGCACACATATCCACGCACACGCATGCATACACACTGTGACTTTACACCAGTACCTCCAATTCCAGTTCAGCACCACAGGTTAACTCATTTCTTCCCTCTCTGTAGTTGTACACTCCTTTCTCTGACAGGAGGAACTTGGCTCCCATTGCAAGCCTTTGTGTAGTCAGGCTCCCATTGCTGCCACCGCAGTTGCATGGATATCCTCTTCACTGCAGCCAGGTCCCAACACCCTGGATTGGGACACCATGAGTATCTCCTCTCCCCCAAAGTTCTATGTTCTTTTGGCATGACACCATCAGTTTTTAAAAAACTTTTTATTTTGAAATAATTTCAGACTTAAATTTGTAAAACAGAACAAAGATGTCCCTCATACCCTTCATGCAGATTTCTTAAATGTTAAAGTTCCAGGCCTATCATTTCTCTCTCTTGTGTGTCTGCACATGCACTCACTCACGCTCTCTCTCTCTCTCTCACTTACTCTCTTGTGGGGTATGTATATTGTTTTCTGAACCATTTAGAGGTAACTTATACCAATAATACCCCTTTCTTAAAAACAAGGGCATTCTCTTATATAACCGTGGTGTAGTTATCAAAACCAGGAAATTAATCATGATATGGTATTATTATGTAAATATACAGATCTTGTTCAAACGTCAACATTTGTCTCACTAGCATTCCTTATAGTAAAAGAAAAGACAAAAAAATTTATTTTTGGTTTGGGATCCAAGGATCCAATCTAGGATTATACATTGTGTTAGTCTTCTAATCTGAAATTGTTTCTCATTCTTTGTCTTTTATGACTTTGACATTTTTGAAGAGTACAAGACACTTATCTTTTTTTTTTTTTTTTTTGGGACAGAGTCTGTCACCTGGGCTAGAGTACTGTGGTGTCAGCCTAGCTCACAGCAACCTCAAATCCTGGGCTCAAGATTCTCCTGCCTCAGCCTCCCGAGTAGCTGGGGTTACAGGCACACGCCACCATGCCCGGCTAATTTTTCTATTTTTTTTTTCTTCACAATCGTCTCACAGCATTTTCAATAATTTTTCTATTTTTAGTAGAGATGGGGTCTTGCTCTTGCTCAGGCTGGTTTCGAACTCCTGAGCTCAATCGATACTCCTGCCTTGGCCTCTCAGAGTGCTAGGATTACAGGTGTGAGCCACCACGCCCTGCCGAAAACACTTATCTTGAAGAATGTCACTTAATTTGGCCTTTTCTGATATTGTCTCATGATTAGATTTAAGTTATACATCTTTGGCAGGAATGCCACATAAGTGACATTGTGTCCTTCTTAGTACATCGTATCAGGAGGCACACAAGGCACATGGTCTCTAACTTTTCCAGTACTGATGTTAATTTCACAGTGATATCTGCCTTCCATTAGTCTTCGATAGCTTTCTTGCTTTCTGGAGCAACATGGTCCTGTCACATCTTGTAGATTTCTTGTCACAGATCTAGACCTAGCCTTTTCTTCAAAGATCCCAGGTTCTTTTTATTGGGATATAGTATGTAGAGACCACAATTTGTGTGCACTGGATAATCTTTGCTACTCTATCATCTTTCTTTCTATGCCTTTTTCTTTGGGCAGTACTAGGAAATACACACTATTTTAAGAGAAAACACAATGAGCTCATATTGATATTTCAAATTCTAATTACGTTTTTATGCAACTTCTTTGATTTTATATGGGTGTCTCTATATTTAAAATGAAAATTTGGTTCCCAAGGACGTTGGCATTGTTATTTACTTGCTGTATGTTATATCTGTAATAATTAAAAAAATACCAGTATTACTACTAAGAATCTGACAACTAAATGTAACTTAATTTTTTATTATTGTTCTATATCCTCAAAATATATCCTAGGAGGATTTCCAGCCTAAATACTGTGATTCAGAATTAGCTAAGCAATTCTTTTCCTTATTTGCTTATGCCACTGACTTTTAATGTATAGTTAGGTTAATTTTTCAGTGTTTAGAACATGTGTTTTTAAAATTTAGTTTTAAAATTATACAAATTGTTTACAGGATTCCAGAGTTAAAAGTATATGTAGAACTGTATCCACAGAAGTTTTGCTTCCTTCCATGTCTCTGCTTTTCCCTATAGGTGACCATTTTTATTGGTTTGAATCTCAGTCCCTACACTAAAAATAGAATATTACAATTTCTGTTGTGTACTTCGCTTTTTACATTTCACAGTGTAATTTGGAAATAAGTCTGTATTTATACTTAGGGATCTTCTTCATTGCTTTTAGATTACCTCTACTCTGTTCATGGAAGTACCACACTAATTCAACAAGTCCCCTATTGATGGACACTTATAGTAGTGTAAAAGAGAATGGAAAAAGCAGGAGATGACTAGTTGTAATTAAAATTTGATTCAGTGTGTTTGAAAATTGATACAAGGCTGAAGTGGACACATAAATTAAATGTTTTATAAGATTTAGTGCTGGGAGGAAGTTGCAGGTTTGCAGTCAGAATCAGTTACCTTGTGGGAATCATGTAAGAAAAATTGCTTCTCCTTCCCCTCTGTTCAGTCTAGGCCTGAATATAGCCTGACCCAGGAAAGCAGTTATCATGCTGGGTAGAGCCAAGAATAAGTTGTTGGGGCAATTTTACTGGCTTCAGTAGACTTTTCTGCAGACTGTTCTGGGCTCTCGTTCTTATTATTAGGAAATGATAGCCTAAATGCCTGTGTATCTGTTATTCATGCCAGATCTCTGGAGAACAGGAGAAGGAGAAGCCTTGCTCAGTTTGCCCAGGAAAATGACTTCCGCACATTCCCATCCACAGAGGTGTGAGAGGGATGTGATCAGGATTGTGAGTTGGCCAGTACAGATGGCTGGGGAGCACTTCCGTAATTACTTGTATCACTCCTTCTCAGGAACCTCCCTCTGGGACGAAGCCTAGACTCTGAACTGAAGTGAAAGGAACTCTCGCACCGATTCGTTTGTTGCCTTGGCTCTTCTGTCCCAGAACTATCTCCCTGAGTTCATGTTTCCATTCCTACTCATGGTTTCTGCAGGCTGGTGGAACAAGATGGAGTGGAGATCTGAACGGGACCAAAGGATTAAAGAAAAAGTGCCTGGACCTCTGGGAGAGAAATGAGGCCTGGCTCAGGCAAAAAGAGTCAACAGGCTAAGGGCTTTCCGTTGCGGTGTTGCTTTCTTAGGGCCCAGGCCTGTGGGGACCTGGGATGACAGGAAAGGGCAGCCTTTATAGCCCTGTGTGATTCAGTGCCTGGGTAGTGTGCTAATGGCCCTTTTCCTCCTAAGCCTGGAACCGTCTGAGAAACATGAGGTTAGATGCAAGGTGAGAGTATTATGAGCTTTACTATCGATAAAGCTAAGATTGGAAAATGTGGTCTTTTACTCCTTTCCCTCCAGTCTAGCTCTTGATGCCTGTATTAGTTTCCTAGGGCTGCTGTAACAATTACCATGCTTAAAACAAGAGAAATTTATTCTCTCACAGTTCTGGAGGCTAGAAGGCCAAAACCGCAGTATTGGCAGGGCCATGCTTTCTCTAAAGGATCCAGGGAAGAATCTGTTCTGTCCCTTTCTGTTAGCTTGTGTTTACCAGCAATCCTTGGCATTCCTTGGCTTACCACAGCATGACTGCAGTATCTGCCTTCATCTTCACATGGTGTTCTTTCTTCTGTGTCCGTCTCTTATCTTCTTAACAGGACACCAGTCATATCAGATTAAGGCCCACCCTAATTGAATATGACTTCTTCTTGATTACATCTGCAAAGACCTTATTTCCAAATAAGGTCATATTCACAGGTAGTGGGGGTTAGGTTTCAACATTTCTTTTTGGGAGACATAAGTCAACCCATTACAATGCCCAACCAAGCAGGAGCTTGCTTGGCCCACTGTGAGGTCAAACCTAGTGAGCTGCAAAGTTGGAACTAAAAGGCTGGACATCATCTGCCTCAGGCAGGGCCCAGGTTCATTCTTTTTTTAGCCTAATACATTATCTGCTAAACTGGTGAGTGCTATATCTCCCAGGGGCTGTGCTTTATAGTAGATCTTAGAATTGTTCTCTTCAGAGGTATAATGGTTATTAATAGTAGTGTAGATCAGTTCCGTGGAAGGCCTTGTTTTTTTTCTTTTTCTTTTTTTTTTAAGAGACAGAGTCTCTCTCTGTAGTCTAGGCTGGAGTGCAGTGGTCCAGTGGCCTGATCAAGAGCTCCTGGGGTCAAGCGATCTTTCCACCTCAGCCTCCTGAGTGGCCAGGACTACAGGCATGTGCTACTACACTCAGCTAATTTTTAATTTTTTTGTAGAGACAGGGTCTTTTTTTTTTTTTTTTTTTTTTGAGACAGAGTCTCACTCTGTTGCCTGGGCTAGAGTGAGTGCCGTGGCGTCAGCCTAGCTCACAGCAACCTCAAACTCCAGGGCTCAGCGATCCTTCTGCCTCAGCCTCCCGGGTAGCTGAGACTACAAGCATGTGCCACCATGCCTGGCTAATTTTTTTTTCTATGTATTTTTAGCTGTCCAATTAATTTATTTCTATTTTTGGTAGAGACGGGGTCTTGCTCTTGCTCAGGCTGGTCTCGAACTCCTGAGCTCAAACGATCCACCCGCCTCGGCCTCCCAGAGTGCTAGGATTACAGGCGTGAGCCACCACGCCCGGCCTAGAGGCAGGGTCTTGCTATGTTGCCCAGGCTGGTTTCAAACTCCTGGCCTCAAGCTATCCTCCCACTTCGGCCTCCCAAAGTGATGGGACTACAGGTGTGAGCCATTGCACCTGGCGTGACAGGCCTTGTTGAAGAAACTAACACTCACATGATGAGAGCCCTCTGTTTTTAACTCACAGAAGTTTAAATGAGAGAATACAAATCATTGGAAATAAATACAGGAAGGAATTAAGAAAAAAAAAGATAAAAAAAATCAGAAATACAGGACACAAGGAAAACAATATAGCATATAATGTTATATTTGGCAGGAAAGCACCAGCCTCAGTCTTTTTTATTACCAAATAAAAATGTGTTATCATTAGAATGTGAAGTATAGATATTTTTCCTTTATGGTCATGTAAAAACTTTCAAAAATGAAGATAGGAGGGAGTTATGTAAGTATGAGTAAGTGCTGGACTTTTCTTCACTTCATGGAAAATATTTTTAGCTCATTAAAAAAATTCTTAGGTTAGTTGCTATAAATATGGTTATTTGCTTTTAGATGGTCTCAGAAATACTAAAGGCCAGCTCTGTAGAAGCAGAGTAACAAAGTTAGCATCAGAGATATTGTTGTTATTCACTTTGGGGACTCGGTCTCAAAAGAAGGGTAGCATTTGAAAAAAATGATTATTGTATCACCTTCAGCTAAAAATCATGGTATTGCTTATTGCAAAATATAACAGGAAACATTAGGAAATGCTTCCACTGTTTCCTGGAAACATTACTGCAAGAGCATTTTAAACTTATGTTTCTTGTTGGCTCAGAGAAATAAAGGTAAAAGAGAAAGAGGAGAGGCTGGGAATTTAATTGCATTAACATGATTAAGTTTAATAATGACAGATGTGGACTAGAAAGAACTCAGCAGAAACTTTATACATTTTAAGGGTAAAGAATGTAAGTAGGCAACCAAAAAAAGAAATGAAAAGGGTTATGTGTGTTCAAAAATGATCAATGTTACTAATAATCACAGAAATGAAACTTTTGTTTTTTATTTTTTTGACACAGAGTCTCACTCTGTTGCTCAGGCTAGAGTGCTGTGGTGTCAGCCTAGCTTACAGCAACCTCAAACTCCTGGGCTCAGGCGATCCTCCTGCCTCAGCCTCCCAAGTAGCTGGGACTACAGGCATGCGCCACCAGGCCCGGCTAATTTTTTCTCTATATATATTTTTAGTTGTCCAGATAATTTCTGTTTTTTTTAGCAGAGACCAGGTCTCAATCTTGCTCAGGCTGGTCTTGAACTCCTGACCTCGAGCAATCCACCTGCCTCGGCCTCCCAGAGTGCTAGGATTACAGGTGTGAGCCGCTGCGCCCGGCCACTCTTGTTTTTAAAATCTAGCATTTGGACCCCAAAGCATTTGCAGAACTCCAGGCCAAGACCAGAAAGAAATGAAACTTAACCCTAGACATTTTTTGCTTACCATATTGGCAAAGATCTAGGTGGTGGGGTCAAAGTTAAGTTTTTAGATACTTTAACACATTTAAAAATTCACGATGATCATGTATTAACATTATAGATTGAGAAAGGTCTAAAACCTAAGGTAACTAGGTCTTTAATATATGTACCTGATTTCTAGGTAGAATTAGTTTTGTATAATCAAGGGAGTAGTGATTCTAGGAAGGGGCAAAGTATATTTCCCAGACCAATTAGCAAACTGGGTCAAGGGCTGAGGTTTGATACCAATTTGTTGCATGTCTTAATGATCGCCATGCCTCAGTTTCTTGTCAGAGCCATTATTGTTCTGTAGCTTAGACCAGAAATCTTGACTCTTGTTTCTCTCACTTCTGTCAGGAATTTTGTTCAAAATACATCTGCAATCTGCCCACCATGGAGCCACGCCACCATCTCATCTTGCCTGGGTTAGTGCACATTGCTTCCTTGCTGATCTCCTTGCTTGCAGCCCTGTCTTTTTAGACACAAGAGCCAGAATGAGATTTTTCTTTTTTTTTTTTTGAGACAGAGTCTTGCTGTGTTGCCTGGGCTAGAGTGTTGTGTCGTTAGCCTCGCTCACAGCAACCTCAAACTCCCGGGCTGCAGCGATCCTCCTGCCTCGGCCTCCCGAGTAACTGGGACTACAGTCATGTGCCATCATGCCCAGCTAATTTTTTCTGTTTTAGTTACCTACCTAATTGTTTTCTATTTTTAGTAGAGACAGGGATCTCTTTCTTGCTCAGGCTGGTTGCAACCTCCTGACCTCAAGCAATCCTCCCCCCTCGGCCTCCCAGGGTGCTAAGATTACAGGCGTGAACCACTGCGCCCGGCCCAGAATGAGATTTTCAAAGTGTGAGCCAGCTTACTTCTCTGCATCAGATTGTCCAGAAGGGTGACAGTGTCATCTCTTTGGATGGAAATGGATGTTCGAGTATGAAGAATGGATAGCAAGAAGCGGGGGGAAGCCTTTGATCACTTCTCATGTCATTCAGAGTAAATGCCAAACTCCTTTACTCCTCAGCCTCGCCCCTCACCATTCTTCCCCTTGCTCACTGAGTAGCAACTGTACTTACCTCCCTGCTTTTCCTTGAAGAGCTCAAGAGGCTCCTTCCTTGCTGTTGCCTCAGCCAAAATGCTCTTTTCCATGCGTCTGTATGATTACTTCCCCCTTCCCTGCAGTGCCTTCCTTCACGTGCCCTGTGTACAACAGCAAGCCTGCCCCTTGCACTCTGTCCGCCTTACCCTGGGTTCTTCTTCATAGCACGTACTACTCACTTACTGTGTGTTTCACTCCATTAGTGTTGGGACTTTGTTTCATTCTCTGATGAATATTAGATAACTATTTGTTGAACAACTGGCTGGACTTCCAGTTTCTTCTTTAGTGGCTTATTCCTCTGCCTAGAGAAATCCTCAGGCCACCCTTGTTCTTGGCTCAGGGAAAAGGAACGCTGCCTTCTGTGTACCAAATGTTTCTAAAAAGGTAATATGTGGGCTTCCCGTTTCTCACTGCTCAGATTTTTCTATTCTAATATTCTTTACCAGTCATGCAAATGAATCTGTTTTCTAAGTAACTTTACTGTGTTTGGGACCAGTTCTTTCCTTTTCCTGAATTTCTTATCATTTTATGTAAATATGTTAGGACTTGGCACTTATTCCTTCATTCAGCTGGCAAATAATTATTGCAGCAGATATTGTGAGCCAGGCTGGGTGCCAGACTTAAAGAGATGGCGCGTCTGCCTTTCCCTGGAGGACTCGATGGCTCCGTGGGTGGTCGGAAGTGCCAACAGTTGGGACAGGCAGTAATGAGGAATGCAAAGAGGGAGGTGAGAACATAGGGATGGTTCACCCAGGCCTCTTCCAGAGGGTTGGGAAATCTCAAGGGTGGGCAGGAGTTTGCCAGGTGAGGAGGAAACAGGCACAGGCTGCTCTAATAACTTGTGCAAAGGTACAGAGAACTTCACTTGTGTACAGAGGCACAAGTCAGTATTATTGGAGCACAAACTACAATGCGGGCAGTGATGGTGGACGAGGCCACAATAGTTGGGCTAAGGCCAGATCCAGATGCCTGTAAGGGACCGTGTGGTTACTGTATGTAGAGAGACTTCTATAGTGCAGCCCATGGCTTTGGGCGTGTGCTCCTGCGTACGTGTGAAGGGAGGCAGGTAAGGAGGTAGCCTGGAAGCTTTTTTTCTCTGCATGCCCCCTCCCTGAGGCAGGGAGAATCCAGAATATTGTCTGCCGTGTATTAATATGTCTCTGTGCAGATTATTTTCTCATTTTTTTTTTTTTTTTTTGAGACAGAATCTCACTCTCACCTGGGGCGAGTGCCGTGGCATCAGCCCAGCTCACAGCAACCTCAAACTCCTGGGCTCAAGCAATCCTTCTGCCTCAGCCTCCCGAGTAGCTGGGACTACAGGCATGCGCCACCATGCCCGGCTAATTTTTTCTATATATATTTTTACATGTCCGATTAGTTTCTTTCTATATTTGGTAGAGACGGGGTCTCGCTCTTGCTCAGGCTGGTCTCGAACTCCTGAGCTCAGCACGATCCGCCCGCCTCGGCCTTCCAGAGTGCTAGGATTACAGGCGTGAGCCACCGCGCCCGGCCTATTTTCTCATTTTGATTATAAACTCTTAAAGGGTGGCGGGGTGTAATTTTTATGTTCCTCATTGCCTCTCACATTGTGAAACAGATACTAATTTAAGCTTTCTTTAACTTAATAATGACTGTGTTGCTATCTGCAGCCCTGCTCTGTTTTCACCTCTTATTAACTCATAACATGTTTTCTCCTTTTCTCCATCCCATCCCTCACTTCCAAGTTTTCTTTCTGTCAGGCAAATTAAATTTATTGGAAAAAAAGAAAAGGAAAAAAATTTGTTCTGAGAGGATTTGTTGTCTGAGCTGTCAGATGCCAGGTCCTAATGAACCTGGAAGTGGGTGGACGCAGTCTCTCCGGCGCTGCTGCCTCACCTCTGCGTTCCCTATGCCTGTCGCTTGCTGGGTGCTCAGTACGTGTTTGTTGAAGGAATCATCCCGTTGATTGACAGAAAGATTAAGTCCGAGTTTTCATAGCAAAACCTGCTGCCAACTTTTCTTCCTTAATCTCTTGTAATCTTTGCTTTCTAAGCTCCAGACACATTAAACGTCATCCATTCCTACAGTATTTCCAAATATTTCCACTGTGGAATGTTCCTTCTCTCATCTGGCCAACTCCTATACCTTCTTATAACTCTTAACTCCGCCCCTTTCTGGGGAAGTGGTTTCTAATTAACCCAGGTGGAGTTAGTTTTTCCTTCCTGTGTATATTTTTGTAGTGAAATTTGTTCAGCCTCTAGACGGTGAGCTTGGAAGGTGAAGACAAACCTCACCCCTCTCTGTGTTTCCAGTACTTTAGCCTGATGCCTGACTATTTTGCTGAATGAATGGCTTGTAAATTATTATAGGAAAGTATGTTACGACAATCTATAAATTCTGTTCTGGGGATGCTGAACCTGGTCTAGGCCTTTACACAGGTGCGTGTGTGTGTCTGTTCAGAAATGGTACACAGGAGCAGCATCTTTTAAACTTCAAAGGTAGAAAACTCGTTTTTACTTGGGAGAATTCTGAGGAGGCCAGAGTACAGTCAGGACAGTGATTCAATGCCAGGAATAGGAACTTGGCAGGAGGAGTGGTTAGAGGCCCTTCTTTTTTTTCAGGAGTCCAGGGAGAGGTGAGGGAGTCTCCCTAGGAGTGGCAGAAGGGAATGGTAGGTAAGTCACTAGAGAGAAGAGTTCCTGCTGGGGAGCTTCCATGCCATTTGGGAGAAGTTTCCACTGAATCTAAGCACAGAATAATTCAGTATGATGACCATATTGTCTTCATTGCAGAGACTGCCCTCGCTGTCATGGAGGTGGCTGAGGCGGAGAGTCCTCTGAACCCCAGCTGTAAGATAATGACCTTCAGACCCACCATGGAGGAGTTCCGGGAGTTCAACAAATACCTTGCATACATGGAGTCTAAAGGAGCCCATCGAGCAGGACTTGCAAAGGTGATTATCCTCAGATCCTTTAAATAAAAAATGATCACTTGGCATTTAAATTATGCTCTTAGTTGTCATGATGTGAGATATTAGTTTTTCCAAAGGAAGGTATTTGCAAAATCTTTGCTCTTGCTAATACATGTGGAACATTTGATTTTTCCAAAGAATAATTATTTTTCTTCTAACTACACTAGTTTGTGTTCTGGGCCATGGGCCAGGTGAGCAGTGGGCAAGCTATCGAGCAAGTGAAGCTTCATCTGTATATGCAGCCACTCCCCATTGCTTGCATCACTGCATAAGCTCCACCTCCTGTCAGATCAGTGGCGGCATTAGATTCTCATAGAACTGTGAACCCGACTGTAAACTGTGCATGTGAGGGATCTAGGTTGTGCGCTCCTTGTGAGAATCTAATGCCTGATGATCTGGGGTGGAGCTGAGGCGGTGATGCTAGCATTGGGAAGTGGCTGCAAACACAGATTATCATTACCAGAGAGGTTTGACTGCACTGTAAATGTAATGCACTTGAATCCCCATGGAAAAATTATCTTCTATGAAACCAGTCCCTGGTGCCAAGAAGGTTGGAGACCACTATGACTTTTCTAAGGGGTTTTTTTTTTTTTCTTCCTTAAAGCAAGGGTGGCTCATAGAAGCCAAAGAGATCCACGTATGGGTTATAGAGGTATGAGACTATTCTAGTTTTCATCAGTTTCTCATAGAGGACAGTTATTAACCTGAAGCTTGATAACTACTCCCCTTCTTCTCTACTTTCCTCCTCTTTTCCTTTTATGTTTTTTTTCCTCGTTTTTCATTTTTTTTGATAGAACAGGTTTATCGAGGTGTAATTTACATTCCAGACAATACACTCATTTAACATGTGCAATTCAATGGTTTTTAGTGTATTCACAGAGTTGTGTGCAACCATCACCTCTTTTGAATTCCAAAACATTTGCATCACCCCAGAAAGAAAACTGCGTGCATTAAGCAGTCATTCCCCATTCCCTGCCATCCCCCCAGCCCTAGGCAACCACAGTTCTACTTTTTCTCTCTCTAGATTTGCCTCTTCTGTTTTCTTGTTAGTTATTTGTTCACCAAATGTGGAGCGTGCCTACTGTGTGCCAGGCACTAGGCCAGGTGCTAGGGGGACAGAACAGATGAAGTTCCTGCCCTTATGGAGCTTACATTCCCGTGGTAGCACTTGAGCATGATGATAAGGACATTCATGCAGAGACCTGAAGGATGCAAAGAAACCAGCCTTTTCAAGATGTGGGAACAGAAAGAATAGTAAGTCCAGCGGCCTGAAGGCTGACCTGGACTTCGTGTGTGAGAGGCAGAGGAGGTGGTCAGTGGAGTTGGGGTTCAGTGAGCAGGGGGTAGAGGGTTGGAAGTAAGATGAAGAGCGGGCCAGATGGTATTGGGCTTGTCTGATCATACATAGTTAGGCATTGGGGGTTTTATTCTGAGTGTAGTGGGAGAGAAAGAACTGGTAGTTGGTGGCTATTTGTTTATTTCTTTTTCTATTTTTGTGACATTATTTTGAAAAGATCACGCTGGCTTCTACGTGAAGAAAAAATTTGATGTTTGGGGCAGAACGTAAGTAGGGTGCCTTGACGGGGGTAGTTGTGTGTATCTAGTGAGGAGGTGATGGTGGCCCAGACCAGCGAAGGTGAGAGTAGTCGCCTTTGGTGTAGATGTGTTTGAAAATACTCACCTTTTCTTATTTTTATAGGTGTCAGATAATAGTCTTAAAAAAAAAAAAAAGATGCTGGTTACTTAAGAACTGTGGGTTTAAATGATATCCTCAGGGTCATGGGGTGGCCAGTAAAATGTGGAGGACTGCATTGCACATTTGGACGCATAGATCCAAAGTTGGAGCTTTGAAAGAAAGATTGTCTGTATAATTCATCTTCCGACCTGCAACCTGAGGTGGTTTGTGTGTCCCTTCTATAATGGAAATCTATTATAATTTAAAAATTTCCCTTGGAAGAGTATATTTTATTGCACTTATTTCAATTTATGATTGTTCTAAATGTTAGATTTATAATCTGGGTTTCTGTTGACTTGTCAATATCACAGTATAAATCCCCGAGTTTTGACAGAGCATGCTGCCAGGCTGAACCACTTAAGTGTGCCTGTGTTAAAGGGTTTACCTTGAAGTTCCCATCTCTGCTGTGAAGGTCATATAGCGTAGCGAGCAGGCTGTAGTTCAGGAGAGAACTTAGAACCACAGGGACTGGTGTTCAAGTCCTCCTGCAAATGGACCTGATGCTACTTTTAACTCAGTTCTTTACTGTCTCTGGCATGTTTCTTTTTTTTTTTCTTTTTCTTTTTCTTTTTTTTTTTGAGACAGAGTCTCACTCTGTCACCCGGGCTAGAGTGCCATGGCTTCAGCCTAGCTCACAGCAACCTCAAACTCCTGGGCTCAAGCAATCCTACTGCCTCAGCCACCTGAGTAGCTGGGACTACAGGCATGTGCCACCATGCCCAGCTAATTTTTTTTTATATAGATTTTTAGTTGTCCAGATATTTTCTTTCTATTTTCTGGCATGTTTCTTGAGGCCTGTAATTTTGTTATGTATCCTGTTAAGGTTCAAGCCCTTTCTAGAACAGTTTTAAAATTTGGAGATATCGAGTTAATTAGGGGTGGGTGAGAGATAAGAAAAAGGAAGATAAAGAGAAAACACAGAGAATGTAAAGGTTTTTAATGAATTTTTGAGATGATCTATTGTAGTTTAAATTCTTTATTGGGTTAGCTGTTTAAAAATCTCGTTTTTGGAATCTCAACACCTACAGATTGTTGTTGGGGAGAAAAAGCATTTTTCAGTTGAAGATGATGTATTATTTCAGAATCATTTAACAGACATAATTTTGGTCATGAACTTGTAATGGGCTAGCAAAGATTTGGGCTTTATGTGAGCCGAAGTTGGGGATGACTGTCCCTTGTCTTCTCGGGGTTCTGAATGCAGTCCTTTGTCCTCTTTTCTCCCTCTTTTGTTTCTTGAAAACATACTATGTTCCACCGAGATTAGTTGAATGTCCTATGGTAGGGTGGCACGTTTAGTAACTTTAGAGGAGGGAGCAGCAGGTGCCCTCACAAGGGAGCTGCACATACATAGCGTACACCTGTGCTGCTGTCGGCATTATGCAACAGAATAAAGGTAATGAGAATTACAATTACAAAACACACCTGAGTTCAGATTCTCCCTTATTGTTTTCCTCCTGCTCCCCCCTCCGTTTTTTTTTAAAGTGAGACTCATTGAGAAAATTGGAGACATTCATTTATTTAATCCTATGACAATTTCCTATTATTACTGGGGATGCAGTGAACTGTTTGTTTCTAATAATTTTTGTCATTTACGTCAAGTCACAAAAGCTCAGTTTTATCTACTTTCTCTTTTGTTCTGAAAGTTGGAGTAATAGCAGATGTACAAAACCGCACCAAATCAAATGATGTTGTAAAAATCAAGCCTGCATCAAGGTAGCTGGTTTGCTTTTGGGGCCGCGGTGGGAAACAGAGCTTCCCATGAGGTTCTTTGTTAATGCACTATTGATAACATTTAATGAATTGGCGTTAATTTATAATTTGAGGAAATTGGTTGAATAGTTCTAATAGTAGTGACTTTGGTCTGTGATTATAGTCTGTCTTGCTTTTTCTCTTCTCAACATTTTTTAGATTTAACTTTTATTTCTAGAGTGAGAGGTTTGACACCCTCTCTGTCTATAAAGTTGTTGGTCAAGTTGGGAAAGGAAAGAGCGACAGTCTCTTTAAATGTAAAAAACTTGTATTGTTTTTGTGGAAGGAAATAATGATGAACCTTTTTTATGTGGAAAATGGGTGAAGCTTGTCCCCAGCAGTAGTGTGGACGTAGATTGTCCTGAGCTGTGGATATGCACATTAGGTAGTTTCATGGACAGCCCAGGGAGTGCAGAGACGTGTCTTTGCCCACAGGTGAAGAAGGATTGTCAGGAGCACTGCCCTTCCTTCTCCTGCTCCTTCTTCAGTAGGTAGATGGTAATAATAGCAATTTATGACAAGGTATGTAGTGAGGATACAGATTTTTAGCTGGAATTTTTCCGTAGGGAGTAGGACCAGGATGGGTTTGGCGGAATGGTGATGTAAAATGTATATTCTGTTTTGACATTATCAGGAAGGTAAACTTTAGGAGGAATGGCTTTCGTTCATTTAGAGTCATTAAATATAAAGGCTTAACTTCTACATTTAACATTTACATTTTGAAGACCTAAGTATGTTGTGCTTTCCTATGTAAGAAATCTCATGTTTTAACATTTAAAATTATGGTTCAAAAACAAAATTTTTGTTATAGACCTGAACTTAACGAATTTCAAAAACGTTTTTTGAACATATGTGCAAAGTAGACACAAGGTGGTGATACTTGGATTTTTGAAAATTTATTGTATGCCTTGCTTCTGTATCTTTAGAAATTGCTATAAAACTTTTTTTAATGGGTAATTGCCTTGTTTTTTACAAGACAGGAAAACATATTTAACTCTAAACATAGTATTTCTGTCTAATCTAAACATAATATTATTTTTGATTACGGATATATTTATCTCAAAAGACGAGCCTGAATAAACGTTTTGTTTTTTTGAATTACTCAGACTTATTTCTGATAAAAAAGTTAGTTTTTATAACACTCTTAAATACAACCCCCTTTCCCTTTCAGTATCTTACCAAGAGAATGTATTAATAGTATGGTCATCCATATTCATATAGTGCGATTGTACATATTCTTTTAAAATATTAAATGTGTATTTTCAGTAACATACACTATGGATATATATATGTAGATACACACACTCCTTTAATATTTTTGTACAAATATTCTAAGTGCATATGTGCACAGAGGTCTCTGCACTCATTTTAAACTAACATACCTTGGAGAATAATATATAGTATCCCCATATTGCTGATGAAAATTAATAGCTCACTTTCACTTTTTTTTTTTTTTTTTGAGCTAACAACTCTGTCACTTATCAGCTATATACCACTGACCAAGTCTCTCATCTCCTGACCCCAAGTTTCTTTATCCGGTGAAGCTCTACCCAAGTCCTTCACAGTTAACAGGTATAATACATCGTAGTTCTAAAATGTGAAAGGCAAAACCTTAACACTCTTAGAATACAAAATAGAATATTTTCATGTCCTAGAGTAGGGAAATATTTATTTTTTTAAATTGAAGATTACAGTAGTACCTATAAAGGCAAAGATGAATAAATTGGATTACATTAAAATTAAAAATTTATATTTATCAAAAGATGCTTTTAGGCCAGGCACGGTGGCTCATGCCTGTAATCCTAGCACTCTGGGAGGCGGAGGTGGGAGCATCACTTGAGGTCACAAGTTTGAGACCCTGTCACTACTAAAAATAGAAAGAAATTAGCTGGACAACTAAAAATATAAAGAAAAAATTAGCCGGGCATGGTGGTGCATTCCTGTAGTCCCAGCTACTCGGGAGGCTGAGGCAGCAAGATCGCTTGAGCCCAGGAGTTTGAGGTTGCTGTGAGCTAGGCTGATGCCACAGCACTCTAGCACTGTAGCCCAGGCAACAGAGTGAAACTCTGTCTCAAAAAAAAAAAAAAAAAAAAGATACTTTTAAGAAGTTTGTAGGCAAGTTACAGGATAAGGTAGGACAAGGTATTTGTGTGCTCTTGTGTTCATTCACTCACTTGCACTCTCTCTCTCTCTCCCTGTATATGTATGCATACACACATTACACACATATCTGAGAATATTCAGAATGTGAAAAGGCCCTGTACGTTAATAAGAAAAAGACTAACAATGCAATAGCAAAATGGTCAAGAGACTGAATAAGCACTTCACAAAGGAGAATGTCAGTAGGGTCAGTGAACATAGGAACAGATTTTGTTAGTTATGGGGAAAATACAAATAAAATCTACACTTGGGTACCATCATACACCAACGAGGAAGACTAAAAACTGAAATGATGGACGATATCAAGTGATGGTGACGATGTGAAAGAACAGGAACTCTAATATGTTGCTGGTGGGAGTGTGAATTGCTACAGCCACTTTGGCAAAAGCTGGCTGTATCTATTAAATTTGAACTGTACATAATCTGTGTCCCAGTAATTTCACTGTTAGAGATGTCTATGTATGTGTCCACATTGTAGAGACCTCTGTGCACATATGCACTTAGAATATGTGTGCAAAAATATTAATAGCATTATTTGCCAAAGCCAATAACTAGAAAAAACCAAGCGAGCATCAATGATAACCAATTCATGAATAGGTAAATATTTATATGAGGGCATACTGAGTAGGAATGAAAGTCAGTGAACTTCAGCTACATAGGCCATCATATTTCAATCTCATAAAAATATTTAGTGAAATATGGAAGATAAAATATAAAGCATATATATTGTGTGACTACATTTTTATACATTTCAAACACCAAAGTTTAGGTATTCATACCCAAGCATGAAACTAAAGCTCAGTATGGAAATGATTGCCATAAACGCCATGATAGTGGTTACCTCTTGAGCAAGAGGAGGATGTGTTTGGAAAGGGCACTTAGAGGGCCTCTGGGATGCCTGCAATGTCCTGCTTCTTAGACCTGGACATGTGTACTTGTTTTTGCTTTATAATAATTCATAGAGCCACATATTTGTGATTGTACATTTTCTCTGTGTGCTATATGTTCTATACACAAATTTTACTTTGTCATAAAAAAAATTAAAACAACTTTTAAACGTAGAAAAGTTCCAGACATAAATCATGACTTACTTCATGACTTTGTTTTTTGTTTTTTTGTTTTGTTTTTTGAGATAGAGTCTCACTCTGTTGCCCGGGCTAGAGTGCCGTGGCATCAGCCTAGCTCACAGCAACTTCAAACTCCTGGGCTCAAGCAATCCTTCTGTCTCAGCGTCCCAAGTAGCTGGGACTACAGGCGTGCACCAACACGCCCTGCTAATTTTTCTATTTTTAGTAGAGACGGGGTCTCACTCTTGCTCAGGCCGGTCTTGAACTCCTGAGCTCAAACGATCCTCCTGCCTCGGCCTCCCAGAGTGCTAGGATTACAGGCGTGAGCCACTGTGCCTGGCCATGACTTTGTCGTTTCTAATTTTTAATCATTTCAGTATATGTGTTTGGTCTTAATGTTTCTGGATTTTTTCACTGTTAGTAATTGTCTAAATACCATGGGAAAACGGCGATGTGCTGAGCCCAGTCATACTGGCATGTGGGAGTTGATGGTGCACATCTCTTCCCAGTTCCATGTTCATTGATGTTCATTGGTTCAAACTGGCCATGGTGGGAATAGTTACACCAAGGAAATAGGCAAAAGTGACGAATCAAGGTTTCCCTCACCTTCCCAGAAAAGCTAGTTGTTAAACATTCGCTAGCACACCACTGTATTATTTGCCATATTGAGTGAGAGATCTATAAAGAAAATAATATTGACTAAATATTTACTTATTTTTCTCAAAATAATAGAAACAGGACATACTTAGATGTTTAGATAAAATTAAATAAAGATGAATTTCTTTGGGAAAGAAGTGACTTCTGTACACATAATTTCATCTTCTATTGAGAGGTGGTTAACATAATGGCTCAGTGTGAATTCAGATACTATGCCATTTCAGTTTGAATTTCAGCTCAAGTACTTTTTTTTTTTTTTTTTTTTTTTGAGACAGAGTCTCACTCTCTTGCCTGGGGCGAGTGCCGTGGCGTCAGCTTAGCTCACAGCAACCTCAAACTCCTGGGCTTGAGCAATCCTACTGTCTCAGCCTCCCGAGTAGCTGGGACTACAGGCATGCGCCACCATGCCCGGCTAATTTTTTCCTATATATGTATTTTCAGTTGTCCATATCATTTCTTTCTATTTTTTTAGTAGAGAGGGGGTCTCGCCCTTGCTCAGGCTGGTCTCGAACTCCTGAGCTCAGAACGATCCGCCCGCCTCGGCCTCCCAGAGTGCTAGGATTACAGGCGTGAGCCACCGCGCCCGGCTCAAGTACTTTTTAACCATTTGAACCCAGCAAGTTATTTTACTTCTGTCTTTGAATTTTATCTGTGAACTAGAGATGGTAATCATACTAACTCAATAATGAGTTATTACAAATACAATGTTTGGTATAGTGAGTGCTCAATAAATTTTGCTGTTAAAAAAATCATATTTCCTTATTGTGAATCTTTGTGATTTTTTTTTTTTACTCTTTTGTCATAGAGATGCTGAAAAATTCTTCAGTTGTATTCTGTTGGAATATGAAAGCTAAATTACTTGTAATATTTTCAAGAAAATATTTTATTTTGTTGTTTTTATTTTTAGGTGATTCCTCCTAAGGAGTGGAAGCCAAGACAGTGCTATGATGACATTGATAATTTGCTTATTCCAGCACCGATTCAGCAGATGGTCACAGGGCAGTCTGGACTGTTCACGCAATACAACATCCAGAAAAAAGCCATGACCGTGAAGGAGTTCAGGCAGCTGGCCAATAGTGGCAAGTGAGTAGATTCAGTTGGCTATATTTATTTCAGAGATATATGGAAACATGGTAAGAAACAAAGTAGACAGAGTAGTTTATCATAAAAAGATGGAGTCTCCTATATAATCTCTGTCAGTCCTCATTTAACTGTTTCTTTTCTTCAGGTGGTTGCCTTCCAACATTTAGTTGACTGTTAAGGAAATTGTTCTTCATTTTATTATCTCATCCATAATAGCTTTAAATGGAACTTCCTGTCTTTTAGTTACTTTGAGTTTTTAAAAAATTAAAATTTTTTTTTTTTTTTTATGAGATGGGGTCCTGCTCTGTCACCTAGGCTGGAGTGCCGTGCTGTGCAATCATAGTTCACTGCAGACTCAAACTCCTGGACTCAAGCGATCCTCCTGCCTTAGCCTCCCAAGTAGCTGGGAACTATAGGCTCGTGTCACCATGCCTGGCTAATTATTTTTTTTTTTTGTAGAGACTGCTGTGGTTACGCAGGCTGGTCTCAAACTCCTGTCCTCAAGCCATCCTCCCATTTCAGCCTCCCAAAGTGCTGGGACTATAGGCGTGAGCCACTGCACCCAGCTGCTATGAGTTTTTGTTTTTATACATTTCATCTTTGTTAGGATATTTTTTAAAATTGTATGACAATATTTAAGCTTTATACATAATATATTTTTATATGTGTGTGTGCATTAGAAGATTAGTTTAAAAGAAAACCTTGGCTGGGTGCGGTGGCTCACGCCTGTAATCCTAGCACTCTGGGAGGCCAAGGCGGGAGGATCGTTTGAGCTCAGGAGTTCGAGACACCATCTCTACTAAAAGCAGAAAGAAATTAGTTGGACAACTAAAAATATGTAGAAAAAATTAGCCGAGGATGGTGGCATATGCCTGTAGTCCCAGCTACTCGGGAGGCTGAGGCAGGAGGATCACTTGAGCCCAGGAGTTTGAGGTTGCTGTGAGCTAGGCTGACTCCACGGCACTCTAGCCCAGGCAAGAGAGTGAGACTCTGTCTTAAAAAAAAAAAAAAAAAAAAGAAAAAAAAGGAAAACCTTGAACGACATGAAAGTCCACTGTTATTGCATCAGTTATCTATTACTGTGTAACAAAGTATCTTAAATTTTAGCTGCTTAAACCAATCCATAATTTCTGAAGGTCAAGAATCTGGGAGTGGTTTAGCTGGGGGTTCTGGCTTAGGCTGTCCCATGGAGTTGCAGTAAAAATGTTGGCTGGGGCTGCAGTCATCCCAACATTTGACTGTGACTGGAAGATTCTCTTCCAAGAGTGCGCTCCTTACGTGACTGTTGGCTGGAGCACTCAGATCCTTGTCATATGGACTGCCCCTCATGTTATGGCAGCTGGCCTCTCCCAGAGCAGGTAATCCAAGAGAGAGTTAGAAAGATGAAAGCCACAGTGTCTTTTCATGACCTGTTTCAGAAGTGACACGCTGTCACTTCTGCCATATTCTGTTTGTTACAAGCCAGTTGTTAAGTGTAGCCTATACTCAAGGAGGTAGAATGCAGCCTTACTTGAAGGGAGGATTGTCAAAGAATTTGTGGATATACTAAAAGATTATCCCAATTATGATTGTTATTAAAGTATATGTATATTTTTAAAAGTTTCTGATATGGTAGTTGAGGTCCTAGATTAAAACACAAATCTAACAACAACAACAACAACAAAAAAGAAACAAAAAAACCCAAAACCAAATCCAAAAGACTAAACAAAAAACATAGTTGTTCAGATTCTTTGTGTTGGTGTAAATGAGGTTAACACTTTGGATAAATTTAGCTACCTTTTTTTTTTTGTTAAAAAATTATATTTGACATTGTAAACGCATGATGGTACTTGAAGAATCTTCTGTGTGTTAGGTTCCTACTGTGGAGCATTCTGACTGTTCCAAAGAAATTGATAATTTTATATTTAATTTAATTTGAATCCCTTTGAATTCTTGTGTAGGCATTAGTACAGCCTCATTTTTTTAGATCTCATTAATTGAAAATGTGAAATGTTCATCATAGATTGTACTCGTTTTCTTTCAGACTCTTCCAGAATTCTGAATATTCAGAATATTCATAAGAATTGAACCTCGAAGTCCTTTGTTCTCTTGTCATAGAGAAACTTTGATCATCATCTCTAGTCCATTGGATGTTTGTAGCATGATATCAATTTTCTATTTCAAGAGAATTTACATTACTAGGCACTACTTTTATTCATAATCTCTTCAGTTTTTACTCTGGTTGCTTGTTTGTAGAAAGTCAAAAAGTCTCAAGAAAGTCATTCAGGTGACATTGTCTATTTTGTGTACCACTGTATACACAGTTCCTGGTATAGGGTCTGGGATATGATAGGTGCTTTTTCAAATATGTCGATTGAATGAATAGTGTCACAAAAGGTAAAATATACTTGAAGTGATGTAAATTGTTAGGCAGATTGTAAAGATTTACTTATTAACAAAAGGTACATTTCTTGATATTCTGGAATTCAAAGATATTTTAAAAAAATAGTTGGCTCTTTTTTTTAAATTGTCAAATATCACCATTGCAAGAAATTGTTTGAAAGATTATTCTAGGTTAAATTTTATTTCTTTTAAAGTTAACTTATCTTTTGATTCACATTAATTTCTCTGTAACTGTTATAATGGTGAAATACCTTTGAAATTCCTCTTATTGTATTTTCTCTACCAGTTTCATGTGGAAATTTTTTTCAAATGCCAATAGAAATGGGTTCCTAAGCCTCAAGCCAGTGCTCTTGCTTGTCCATACAGAGTTGTGCTAGGATCGATCACATGGTTGTCTTCATAATAGTTGTGGAGTGGTCATGAGATGGACCAATTTTTATGGGAGGCAGGAAGCACGCTGGCAGCCTTTCCATTCATCTGCTTTCCTTTGGTACATGCCCTTGGATAGGTACACAGCACATAGTGTGCTTGGTTTAAATAGTAGAGACAAACGTGCCTGTTTGATAATGCATCTTAGTCCAAAGAACATCTAGAGACTTCCAACATAGCTCTAATGTAATAATGTATAGAGGTGAATTTGTGTCGTGCACATTAGTGATCTGTACTTCTTCTAGGCTTGGGGGTAAGTGCTTTACATAATTATGTGATGGAGCCCTCACTACAGCTTAGCTGTTATTATCTCTGTTTTACAGAGGAATAACTGAGTTCCAGAGGAATTCAGCCCCCTGTCTGAGACTATGTAATTTATAAATAGAAGTCTGCATTCATACCCAGGCAACATGGTCCTGAAGCGCACCTCTTAACAACTGTGCTATAAAGGAAGGTGTGAGTGAATCAGTGTTGAATAAATTGACACAGAATTTGTGGACCAGCTGTGATCTATTAAGGAAGGAATCTGTAGTTAGGATTCGTCAGAATCAGATACTAGCCAAGTGAATTGGTCAGTTTTTTCTAGTTTAGAATCAGCATTTGTTTCAAATATTCAATGATTTTAAAATTTACTCTCAATGGACAGTATCTAACTTTAACTTTCCATTTAAGAATTATGGGTTTTTAAACATTGATCCTGACTGGGTGTATGGTGATAGATTCTTCATATATAGTGTAAGGCAGTTAAGAGCTTTAATTTCTAAAATCCAAGATGTTTCTTTAGAAGTCCTAATAAACAGTATTTCTGCTACCTTCTTCTCTCCTTTCTGTTCTTCCTTCTGTTCTGTGCTCTGGGGAGTAGAGATGCACATCTGTCTTAATCACCTGACTTTGACCTCTGGTTAGCTTGTTTAGCTGTGTTTGGAATTCCTGATACTACTGGAATCTACTAATAGACGTGGTGGAATGATGTTAAGTTAGTGGTGCTTTCATGCTCATCCTTTTGTTTTTGGCTGTACTGTGAGATTCTAGTATTCAGGGTAGAAGAGCAAATTTTTCTGTATTGCAAATACAGTTGTCAAATTAAGTTGTTTGGTCTTTTTGCTTACTACGTAGATAACCAGATTGGGTTTCCCAGTGTAGTGAATGTACATGTTGATAGTTCTGTAAGTAGTTAATCTAAAATGTCCAGTATGCTTTATAGGGATTGTTACTCCTGCTAAATACCTTTTTTTATTTCCTTTTTTTGTTGATAATATAAGGTTATTGTTCAAAATCATAATAATACACAGAAGTAAGTGCTTTTCTGTAATTCTTATGTGAGAGATAAATATTAATATCAATAATTTGGTGTACATTTCATGGCTACTTAGTGTACAATGACAGTTATTTATTTTTACTTAAATAGGATCATATTATACACACTATTCTGTAACCTGCTTTATTCACTGTGGAAAGAATTTAATGTCAGTACCTAGAATGAGTGACCTTATTTATGTTCTGTATTTTTTAAAATCCAGTCACTAGTTGATGGATATTGGCTTGTGTTTTCAATTAATGCTGAAGCAAACATCCTGGGCTGTCTACATTGTACACGTATCCGTGTTGTTAGAATGAATTGCTAGAGGTGATTTTTTAAGGCTTTTGATAATGTGTTGAAAAATTATACATTGGAAAGGTTTTAACAGTTTGTATTTTTACTTCAGCTATGTACGAGTTCTCACTTTTTCCTGCCATTAATGTATATTAAGGATTGGCCAATCGAATAACTGCAAAATATCTTATTTTAGTTTTACTTTCTTATGTTTTTAGTGAAATTGTCCTTTTTCAATGTTTCTATCAGTGTTATGTCCTCTACGTATAAATCTATAAAATTTCTTACTATAGTATAATTGGATAAAGATTTTAAAATATTTTGAAAGCTAAAATAATGACCTTTTAACTACTTTTTTTGCTTATATTGTTGATACTTTTTTTCAGACGTTATATGACATGTCATGTTGATACTTTAATGAAAGTATTTTTACTGCTACTAATATAAAGTGATAATATAGAGTTATTTAGGGATCTTAATATTCATATATCTATGATAAATACATTTGTATATTTACTTGTTAGATTGACAACATGGGTGTCTTGCTATATTTTTATTTGGTTAAAATTTTGTTTTGGAAAGTGATGTAAATCAAATGGAAGGAAAAAATCTTAAAACCATCTTATTGGTTTGTACTTTTTTCATCTACCTTTTCAGATATTGTACTCCGAGATATTTGGATTATGAAGATTTGGAGCGCAAGTACTGGAAGAACTTAACTTTTGTGGCACCTATCTATGGTGCAGATATTAACGGGAGTATATATGATGAGGTACATTTATATTTATAATGGGTTTTGTGACGGGCCATTGGATGTTACTATCTTTGTTATCATTTTAGACAGTTGAGAAGTAGTTATTTGTTGGCTTTTGGGTGATCCAAAATTCCTCAGAGTATAAGAGGAAATAAAGGCTTATCAGTAGGATTTCTGCTGCTGGTATTTTTCAAATTCAAGCCAGCGAATTGTACGAATACCTGAGATTGTTCAACAGTAAGACAGTATGCAGTTACCTGGTTGATCTTTACATTACATTAAAAAAAATTTTTTTAAGCCCAAGTACATTATGAAAATGTTTGCAAAACAGGAAATATTATCCATCATACTACCACCTTAAAGCAAAAGCAGTATTTTAGGTGTACTCTAGTGGTTTCTTGCTAACCATTTAAAAATAGTTATTTATTTTTTATTTTTTCGCAAGCACAAGGTGAAGTTTATTGAGTAAAGTAAGATATGTTTGCCATAGACAGCAAACAGACCTCCTGTCATAATAAGAGGTCCCCAATTATGGTCCGGGGTTCTGTTTTATATTGCTTAGGCTGGGTCCTCCTTGTGGTTCAAACATCACCATCAAACCGCTTTGATGGACAGTCCAAAAATAGTTATTTTTGAACAGGCTTATATTCTCCTTTTTTCAGAGACAAATTGTACATTTTTTTTTTTTATTTTTTTAAAAAGTACATGTTGTTATAGTCTTTATGTAGCCATTTTTCATGGGGACATGATCCACTGGTTGTAATTCAATTCTTTTTGCCTTTTCCTGATTTCTTTTAACTGTAGTTTTTTTTTCCTTTTTAAAACCTTCTATCTATTCCCCTATATATTTTTTTTTTTTTTTGAAAAATTTCTTACCTATCAAAAGGTGGAACTAGTACAGTGCACTCCTGGATACCCCTAGATTCACAATACGGGTTGAGCATCCCTAGTCTGAAGATCTGAAATCTGAAATCCTCCAAAATTCAAAACATTTTGAGAGCTGACATGATGCTCAAAGAAAATGCTCATTGGAGCACTTTGCATTTTGGATTTTTGGATTAGGGATGCTGAACTGGTAAGTATAACGCAAGTATTCCAAAATCCGAAAAAAATCCCAATTTGAAACTCTTCTGGTCCCAAGCGTTTTGGATACGGGATACTCAACCTGTAGTGAATATTTTGCCACATTTGCTTTATGAATATTAGATGATATTGTGAAACTACCTTTGTCGTATTAGATGTAATGATGGCATGAGGACTGTATAATTTTTTTCTTATCAATTAAAGATGCACATTGAAGTATATATGGGTGAAAAAACACGAGGTCTGGGATTTGATTTTCAAATACTTTAGAAAATAAAGTAGGATGGATATAGAGGAAAGAAGATTGGCAAAATATTTATAATTGAAGCTAGATGATGGACTGGCATTCTAAATATGTATATATTTGAAGTATGAAAAATAAAAGGTAAAAAAAAACAAACACCTTTCCCCCTTCTATGTTTTCACTAGTATAAGTAACCTCTGTGTTGAGAATTTATTGTTTATTGAAGCAGTATATACTTTTGTAGGAAAATTGAAAAATACAGAAGAATATGAAGAAAACAAACATTGTTCATAAGGTCACCAAACGAGAGTAACTTTTTCATGATATCCTTTTTAAAAAGAAAATTTTTTTTTTTTTTGGATACGGAGTCTTACTCTTGCCCAGCCTGGTCTCAAACTGCTGGGCTCAAGCGATCCTCTCGCCTTAGCCTCTCCAGTAGCTGGGATTACAGATGAGTGTCACCACACCCAATCACAATTTCCTTTTGCTTTTTCTGTTTTATGTAAGTATGTGTATATATATGCATGCATGTGTGTACGTGTTTCTCACCAAAGAGCCGAGGTGATTTTAGCACTCTTGGCTTTTGAAGCATTTCCGATGTTGCTTTCCAGAAGGACCATTTCAATTTATTCTGGAACAAGCCATGTCTAGACTACCAGTTGCAAATTGTGCCTTGTATTAAATGGATGCTAGTTTTTTTTTTTTTTTTTTTGGTATTTCAGTTCCAGGTGTCTACTGTACTGATTTATTCTTTAGTGATGATAAATCTATTATATGGTTAACATGTATGAGTAATATGGTGGAGCAGGTACTACATGTTACTCAAAGGCAAGACCAAGTGATACGTGCACGGGATGGGGGTGGGGCAAGAGCAACTTCTGGTGCTTAGAGTAAGTGTCTGGGAAGGATGTGGTAGCAAGTAGAACATGTAGGAAATGATTGGTGATAGAGGAGTTTGTGCAAATGGGAGTGGGCATATTGGAAACATTTATGTGTGTCTGGTATCTTTTGATTATGCCATTAACAGTAAGGCATCCTTACACAATATGGCATCTTGCCTTGTTAAACTGGCTTCTGTGGAATTTCCATTGGAATGAGTGAGGCAGCATAAATACTGTCGGCATTTTACACTTAACAAAACCTGGTCCCTAGAGAGATTCAACTACTTTTCCAAAGTTACGAGGCTAGTAGGAGGGCTGCCACATGACCTTTTCCCCCAAACCGGTTTTAAAGAGTTTGGTTAGGGGGAAAATGCATAGTCAATCTCATAGTTGTGGGAACGTGTCAGACTAGGTCTTTGTCAACTACATATTTTGCCCCGGCCCCCACCATAGCTGATGGTTTATTTTGTGCCTTCTTCATGCTTTCTTCCCTGTTGTATCCTGGCAGTTGTTCAGGCTTCTGAGAGGAAGGTTAAGCTGAGGTATCTTCTGGATCCTGACCTTAGAGGTTGCATGTCTGAGTGCTCTAAAATAAAATAAAACTCAGTCGGTTTTTTTTGTTTTTTTAATCACCTCTTAGAATCATTGACCTCTTTGTTCCTTTCTTTTTGAGTATATAAAGAGTTAGAAGCAGCATATTTGTGACCATTTTCAGAACAATTCGGACATAAAAATGCCCCGAATTAGCTTTCTGTATTTGATAATAAAAGAGCCTAATTATTGACTGCAAAGATAAGGTTGATAGACTTTGGATTGCTGTGCTTATCAATTTACCACTTGAGTTTGAAAACCAATTACTCATTGGCATGGCTTCAAGGGAACATTGACTTTAGACTTCAAATTTGAGTAACTTTAGTTATTAAAATCCAATGAACAAAATCCACTGGTTTGTAAACATGCAGTTTAAAACCATCCTCATCATTTACAGCTTTTAGAGCCAGAAGTCTGTCATTTTGGTAGGATCTACAAGACATAGTATTTTATGGAATTTCTGCAGGCTCTCAGGGATCATTTAGCAGCTCCCTAGTTGGGCTGACATTTTCAATGTTTTTGTAGCATAAAGACAGACACGAGAGAAGTGTTGTAAACTGCTTCTGGTGAACAAAACCAAACACATTCAAGATGCCTAAATTCAAACAAATGAAAAATAGCTTGTATTATTCCCTTGAGGTAGGTGAAGAATATGAAAAGAAAGAGTGCATTAAAGGGAGTGATGAGGAGTAGGTGTTATAATAACTGTCAGGAATGTTTGAGTTCATCTTAATGTACATTGAAAAAAACCCATGTATTGTTTTGCTGTTGACTATCATATCTTACATTATTTAATTCTTCAGTATGTAAATTGTACTGAAGGTCAGGTGCGGTGGCTCACACCTGTAATCCTAGCACTCAGGGAGGCCTAGGCGGATGGATCGTTTGAGCTCAGGAGTTCGAGACCAGCCTGAGCAAGAGCAAAACCCCGTCTCTGCCAAAGATAGAAAAAAATTAATTGGACAGCTAAAAATATATATAGGAAAAAAAAAATTAGCTGGGCATGGTGGCACATGCCTGTAATCCCAGCTACTTGGGAGGCTGAGGCGGTAGGATTGCTCGAGCCCAGGAGTTTGAGGTTGCTGTGAGCTAGGCTGACGCCACGGCAGTCTAGCCTGGGCAACAGAGTGAGACTCTGTCTCAAAAAAAAAAAAAAAAAAAAATAAAATAAAATAAAATAAATTGTACTGAAAACTGGTTTCTTATGGTTCATTGCATTATTTTGAAAGGAATTACGGAGTCATCAAATTGCAGTTCAGTTTCTCCCCTAATTTCTAATTATAGCTATTTCCTTTACTCTTTAAAGACTGGTTGGGGAGCCATAGCCTTTTTTTGGTGGGGGTGGGAGTTCTCAGAGAGGGTGTGGAGAGTTAAGAGAACTAGTTTGTGCAGGGTACAAAGATGGATAAAGATCCTGCTTCTCCACTATTAATAGTTCACAGACGCTGAGGAGCAGAGGGCAATAGTTAGAATCAGCTTGGCTGTAAAAGGTAATGCGGGGCTCTGTGGAGCCCGGAGGAGAAGCATTGCAAGCAGGCTTGCATCCAAGGAAGACTTTGTGGAGGAGAGAGGACATCTGAACTTGGCCTAGCTGACTAAGTTTAAGTGAAAGGACAGAGAGTGGAGGATGGGGCAGGAGCTAGGTAAATCGGAGGGCAAGATCACACCTAATAGTCTCAGTATTTTTGCTGAAATTGAGGATGTTTGCTGAGCAGGGGGTTAGGAGGATGCAGCCCACCTGGGATAGTGGCTGTGGGATCTGGGAGGGAGGGTTCTGCCTGAGACCTGAGACATGGGCCTGGGCCATGGATCCAACCCCTGGTACTGATGCACGTGTTCTAACACCAGGCAGATCTTTTTTTTTTTTTTTTTGAGACAGAGTCTCACTCTCTTGCCTGGGGTGAGTGCCGTGGCGTCAGCCTAGCTCACAGCAACCTCCAACTCCTGGGCTCGAGCAATCCTACTGTCTCAGCCTCCCGAGTAGCTGGGACTACAGGCATGTGCCACCATGCCCGGCTAATTTTTTCTATGTATATTTTTAGCTGTCCAATTAATTTCTTTCTATTTTTGGTAGAGATGGGGTCTCGCTCTTGCTCAGGCTGGTCTCGAACTCCTGAGCTCAGAACGATCCACCCTCCTCGGCCTCCCAGAGTGCTAGGATTACAGGCGTGAGCCACCGCGTCCGGCCACAGGCAGATCTTTTAAGGAGCAGACATGGTGCCGTTGTAGTTTTGATCCAGGCTGAGATACAGTGCAGGAATTGGAGGCGAGGGTGTTCATGAAGCATTGTATGAGAATAATCAGCCTTAATAGGAAAGGGAGCAGGGCCTGGGAATCCCAGGGCTTGAGTCTAGGCCCTTCTTTCACTCTGCTGCTGCCTTCAGAGCTTGCGTTCCTTATGTTATACTAAAAAATCTCAACACCATGGACAGTAGCCTATGGGAACAGTAACAGTAATGTGACTTAAGCAAGTTTTATTTTTTAAACCAAAAGACAAAAATTATCAAAAGCATGGGTTACAAAACCCAGCCTTTGAGTATATGAAGCAGAGCAGGGTTTGGCCATCAAATTCTGCCTGTTGCTTATTTTTATAAATAAAGTTTTGTTGAAGCACAGCCTTGCTCATTCACTGACATTTATATATGGCTGTTTTTGCTCTATAATGGCAGAGCTGAGTTGGTCATGGCAGATTGTACAGCCACCAAAGCCTAAAATATTTATTGTCTGTCCCTTTGCAGAAAAAGTTTACCAGCCCTTTATAAAGAGGCACAATTACTCCTTCTTCCAGAAGTGTGTACAAGTCCTTTTTGAGATAGATGGGATATAGATAAAATTCTGATTGTTCTCAGGATAATGAGATTAATATAATTGACTATACTGATTCATTGCGACAATGAAATTGGAGTATTTGGTGATTTCAGGAACCTTTTGTAGTTAAAACATTTCTTAGAAATAGAGCCACCTTTGGCCCTGGGTAAGCCCTGGATGATTCTTTGGCAACAATAACGTAAGCAGAAGACACTTAAGGTCTGAATTTTTTTTGGTCATGTTTTACTAAGAGCAGGTATGCTGATAAGTTTTAGTTAGCCTTTACTAATAGTCTCTACATATAAAAAGTTAGCCCTCTGTTAGGAGAAGTGTGGGAATTTCTTTAGGAAACAAAACAAACACACAAAAAGAAGACAGATAAAGAGAAAAGAAGGGACAGAGAGAAAAAAGTCCTATAACTCCATGGGATGATAGGACTTGGCTAAGGGGCACGAAAGCCAGCAGGTGTCTGTAGAAAACACAGAAGGTAGAAAATTTCTGAGGTGGCCAATAGCCATGTGTACCTCCATCGACTCTGAAGGCAGAGCCACGTCTGTGTTCTGTGTGTGAGAGCTAAGAACAGACATTAACATTACCTACCCTAGTGCAGTGACAGAGGAAGTGGTCAGGCTTGTGTTTTCTGCTATTTTGGGCTGCATTTCTAGCAATACCTATTGTATAGCATAATGGAGATTTTCCTAATGATGATAATGCTTCATTAAATTGAGGATTAAAATGAAGTTCCACATGCTTTGCTAAAGTTGGCTGTTACCTTCGTGAGCAGAAACACTAGAAGGATCTCCAAGTGTATTGTCTGTGTTCAGAAGTCTTCTCTGTAAGATTATTCCTTTGCTGAGTGGTGATAGGTAGTTCCTACCCTAAGCCTCATCTCCCTCCTCGATGCCCAGGCTTGAACGCCCTGGCTTGAGTGTCTGTATCATAACAGGCAGGGCAGTCTGCAGCGGTTCCTTAAAGCCAGTGTTTTGCGCCGCAAAGAGTTTAGCTTATCTTCATTGTCAGAGTTCCCATGGAGCAATTAGCCTTCTTTGGATGCTTTGTGTCCAGGTACTTCTTTCTTATCTTCTGAAATAAACCTACGAGATAGTATTTCATCAAGATTGAGAATTTCCTTTTCATTTAACCATCTTTTATGATAGTTTTCTGCAGTTCACTGGAGGAAGATAGCCACAGTTCACTGTGAGGGGACACTGCCTTACCTGTGACCTTCAACTCGTGCCGTCTCACACTGCTGTTGGATCTTTCAGACCATTTAGCTCTCGCTGTGAGACTCAGCTCCTTCTCTGAATTGTGTTGCTCCCCCACTGCTGCTGCTGCGGATCTCCAAGGGTGTCCACCCCTTCTCCTGTGCCACCCTGGTACTCAGGGGCCTCCTACCCTGAGAGTGGCTATCAGTCCACTGTGCAAGGGTTTTCTCTAGGTTTCGAAAATACTATGCCGGCTTGAGTAACACAGTGAAGTTTTCTAGAAGCCACACTGCTATGTTTAGGAGATTGGGACTTGTCAAAATCATGTCCCGTGGGCTTCTCTCCTTCAATACGAATCATTACTTCCAACTATTCCCAGGCTTTTCTAGGTGTCACACACTCACTTTCTCCTTGGGCTTTTCCACTTTCTCAGGAGACATTTTCACTATTAATGATGAGAAGATGACAGCGATGATGCCAATACATTTAATATGGGCAGGAGGCTTATTCCTTTTGGGAAAACATCTGAGGTAAATTTAACTACAGTCTGTGTTCTCTGACCTAGATTTGTATACAACTGAAACAATTCTGGTGGAAAAACTCATCATAGGGAGTTTTTGATTTGCACGGTGAATATTGGGTAAAAAAATTATTACAGCAAATATTTGGAAAATAAATATAGAAAGTGAAGAACACCTGTATTTATTCATGTGCCTGTTCTGTAGGAGACTCTGAGTTAACTGATGGCACGTATCATTTCTCATACACTCTCTAGCCTCAGTCTCTAACATAGTGTCTGCTGTAAAGAACGCACCTAAATAATTGCAGAATTGATGATGGAAAAATAACCTGGGGCAAGATCGTGAAGTTGCCTAAATGTTTTTCATTGTTTTCTGTACATCTTGGAAAAAACTTGAGATTATTTTAGTAGGAAGTGATAGGATCAGAGTTTTGCTTTAGAAAGTGTGGGCTGGTTATAAGAAGCAGCTTGGAAAATGCTTTGGATGAGGACGAGGAAGGGGTTCTACTGACGTCCAGTGTGTGTTTTTCTGAATTCTAGTACTCCAGGACAGCAGTTTTCCAATCTTTTCAGTCTCAGGACACCACTACACTCTTAAATTGTGGCCCTCAAAAAGCTTTGTTTAAGTAGGTTCTATCTTGTATCTCAGAGATACAAGATTAAAAAAATATTTGGATTAAAAAAATATATAAGTAGGTTATATCTACTCTTATTTATTGTGTTATAAATTAAAAGTGACAATACTTGAAATATTTAATTCATTGAAAACAATCCAGTACATATCAACATAAATATTTTCATAAAATGTTATATTTCCCCAAATAGAAAAATTTAATGAGAAGAGTCACATTTTTTACATCATTTCTCAAATGTCTTATATCTAGCTTAATAGATGATTCTTTTTTTTTTTTTGAGACAGAGTCTCACTCTGTCACCTGGGCTAGAGTGCTGTCCAGGCTCAAAGCAACTTCAAACTCCTGGGCTCAAGTGATTCTCCTGCCTCAGCCTCCCAAGTAGCTGGGTTTATAGGTGCATGCCATGACACCCGGCTAATTTTTCTATTTTTAGTAGAAATGGGGTCTCACTCTTGTTCAGTCTGGTCTCGAACTCCTGACCTAAAGTGATCCTCCAGACTCTGCCTCCTAGAGTGCTAGGATTACAGGCATGAGCCACTGCGCTTGGCCAATAGGTGATTCTTAAATCTGCTTCTGCATTTAATCTGTTGTGGTGTCATGTAGCCTCTGGAAACTGCATGTTACACTCATGTGAGAATGAAAGTGAAAAAGGCAAATGATAATGTCCTGGTATAATTGTATAAATAGTTTTGATGTCAGAGAGCCTCTGATAGGATCTGGGTGTCTCCCAGTGGTCCCCAGACGACACTTCAAAAACAACTGCCAGACATATTTAGCAAAAGAGGACTCTTTTGATCTCATTGTATATAGAGGATGCAGAGATCTTGAAGCAAGGTAACAGTGTTCTGTCCTTGTTCACTGACCTTCAGGTAACTGCATCCCTGATATGTTGTTCAAAGAGCTTATCACATTTAGGGACAGTGGTTCTTGAACTGGAAGCCATGAAATTCATTGGGGAGCTTCATGTCACTTAATCTGTCATATAAATGGGGCAAAATTTTAGAAGTGGACAGCAGACTTAACAGATGAACTCACATCTCCATCTCAAAATACATAAAAAATTTTCAGGAAATTGTGCTTCCAAGATTTTCCTTTAATATTAATTTGGTAGCCTGTTGCTTTTGTCATCTGCAGATATTTATTAATGGACAAGTGATATAAAACTCAAAACAGTTTGAAAAATATGTGGCAACTCTTAAGATAAAAAATATAATTTTCTTATTTTATATATTTCCTCTTGAGAGCTGGGGAAATTGTTTTTGTTATGTCTGTGCTGGGTAGATGGGTGGTTGGGGTCCTCTTATTTTTTTTACTTTTCTTCTTTTTTTTTTTTTCTGGTTATCCCCCACCCCCTTCCTCTTAACGTTTTCTCTTTTTGGTTTTCTTCATAATCTATGGGTGTAAATATATACATTTTAAGGTAAAAATGACCATTTTGTTAACATAAATGTCAAATAGATAAAAACTACAAAGTATTCTATAAGAGAAAATTAAAATCACTCGTAATCCTGGCATTTTTGACAACTACTATCAAAAAAAAGTTTTCTATATTTCCTTCCAATGTTTTTTCTCTACTAATACTCCTCTTATATTTTTAGAAAACATTTTTGTGTAATGAACAGAGTTTGGTCTTGTCTTTTCTCCCTCCCATTTCGACACATTGTGAATGCTTCCCCATGATGGTAGATGTTCTTCAACAGGATGATTTGAAATTTATCTTATTTGTGTTATTTTTATTGGTAGGGTAGTTTTCATGGGTAGAGGAAAGCAGATACATCTAACGTGAAGAGGGATGCAGGTGGGTGGTGGAGGCAGGGAGAGAGCGACGGTTCTGGTTGTGTGCGGGTCACTGTAGGGTAGGCAAAGTCCACACCGGATCATTGCTAACCCCAGAGAGTGGCCCTTTGCCACAGACTCTGACTGCCTCATTTTCTGTCTTTTCTCTATAGCCTCTTGAGAAAGAAAGCTGTATTAAGTAGCTCAGTATATTTGACCTATTTTCTTATATGATCAAAGTCTGCCATCCCCAGCCATGACTTTCAGGAAGGCTCTGTGTCTGCATCTGTAAAGGAAAGGGGTCGAATTAACTACTCTTAGAGGTTCCTCCTGGCTCAAAAATGTTTGCTTTTTCATAAGCCACATTTCTTCAAGAAGGTGAATTGAATTATTTAATAATGAATTTTTGTAAGTTTCAGATTTCTTTTGTATTAGAATTTTGTCACATCAATGGCTCCTTTATAAGAAATCTGTTTGCTGAGGCACGGGAATCTTTTCATACCAAGGTTTTAGTCTTAATGGCATTAAGCTCGTAGAAGGTATTCCGCTCCCCCCCGCTTTTTTTTTTTTAAACAAATGGGGTAGCGTAAATACCTTCATCCACCAGATGGTGCTCATGGACAGTAAATTTATCTAAGGCTCTGTGTTTCCAAATGAGGTAAAACAGTTTAACTGTTTGAGTTGCCAGGAGAGTTCCTTTCTATTTTATATTTTTATCACATCAGGATATCATTTATCCTGAAATAAGAAATAATTTGAATCCAGAACACTAACTGCCTAAATTTCACATCTAAGGCAAACATATCCTCATCCTAGACATGTTTTGATGCAAAGGGAGCTGTTGCCTTGTGGGATTGTCACCTTTCAGATTTTAGTTGTGTGAAACTAGGTTTCTAGGTAATCAAAACTCATTATCTTCTGGCATGTTATGGCTTCTCTGTAGTAAACAAAGTCTTAGCCTGCATGATTCCAAATGTTGCCATCCAGACAGGAGAGGTGATGGTAGTACAACTTTACTGGTCACATTGCATCCAGAATATTCCATTAGTTCTGGAAGCTGTGTTTTCGGAGGGGTGTTGCCAGAGCATTATGGCTGGGATGATACAGGGATTGTGGATGGAAGAGCAGTCAGAGCCCATGTGGCTGTTGTCCTTGAGTGTGTTGCAAGTGAGAGGGTTAGGAATGGGAACAATCAGTCTGTCTGTGGAATAACATTCTAAGGAATACATCTGCCCCGGAGCAGATTGGGCTGCCACTTGAGGTAGGGAGATACTGACCTTGGAATGTTCACACAGAGACTATCTGATCTTATGTCAGGAATATAAAATAAAATTGCATTGGATGGGATGTGTGTAGAATTGGTCATTTCTGTTTTAACTCTTCTCTTTATCTCTCAACTGTTAAATTTCACAACTGAAATATACTTAAATGTTTAGTAAAGTATTAAATTGATAAACCAACAAATATGTGTGGAGTACCTCTGACTGGTCTGTGGGGATGTAAGAATGGTCAGGAATAGCGGGTGTTTGCCAGCACAGGGTGCTTACTGGTTAGCAGGAGAGTCATGAATGGTTTCCCTAAGGGGTAAATAACATGTGTAGTGCAAGGTGAGGAGCGAGGATGCTAAGACTGTTCCGTGAGTACTGGATGGTGAGTGTGTCTGGAGGGGTGGATTTCTGTGGGAAGTGTTAGGGACACAGTAGTGAGAATTACTGAAGGGGAAAGAGCATGAAACTCAAAGGTTAAAAACTGTTGTTTTAGTGTTGAATTTGGCTGGTGATCATACAGTCATTGAGGATTTCAGCTGGAAGGAATCTTGGAGATCATCTGATATAGCCAACACATTTATGGATGAGGAAACTCAGACTGAAGTGCTATGGTTTGTCCTAGATGACTCCTGCTTTGTGGCAGAGCCGAGAGACCTCCCCCCTGGCCCCACCTGTCCCATTCTCTCTCTACACTTGGTGACGGTCACTAGGAAGGATGGTTAGAGCTTTGATCTACTGTGTACTCTGGAGCTCTTCTCTTGGGCTAGTGTCTGTCAAGGTCTCCACTGGTCAGAAGGGTGTTTCCCCCACAGTGGGCCTTGCTTGAGGTTTACACAAGGGCTTTGGTAAGTTGTGCCTTTCTGAAGCACGGTTACTGCTTTGGACCTGATCGTCCCCATTTTCACAAAAAAGAAGATGAAGATAATCTAGATTTTACCTTTATTATGACTTTTTAAGATATGACAGCAAGTGTGTTTTTTTGTGGGGGAATTTATAAATAGATGGAAAGATATAAATAACTTTGGTCAAAAAGAAACTATTGATCCACAACTTCTGCTTCTATAATCTATTTTAGAAATGATCAGATATCTGGGCCCATGTTTATGTACCAAAATTATTTTTTAATTTTTAAAAAAATTACAGCACAGAATGTAAAACAATCTACATGTCAAAAAGGAAAATAGTGATACAAATTGTTATAGTCATGGAGTGATATATACAGTAAAATAAATGTTAGGAAAATATTCATAATACGTTAGTAAGTGAGTAACCCCAGACAACCAGTATAGATATACCCCCAAGATCATGGAATGCCCACACTGGGTTTCCAGTGTTGTATACAGTCTCTCTCATAAATCATCCACTTGCCCAAGGGTAGAGAGCCGCAGGTCTGGCTAAGACTGGAGGTTGTGGAGCTGCATCCACACACCAGCATCCTAGCACGGACTCCTCAAAATAACTCAGCCCCTGTCAGTGGGTTTTTGGGGGTCACAGGAGCAGAGTTGGAGCCACGAATTCCAGGAGTCTAATTCTAATTATATCCTACTTAAAAAAAAATTTTTTTTTAGAGAAAGATATCACTAAAATGGTAAAATAGTTTTCTCTTCTTTGCAGGTTTATACATTTGATTTTTGTTTGTTTTTTATTTTTTTAAATATGGGGACAGGGTCTTGCTCTTGCTGAGGCTTGTCTCGAACTCCTGAGCTCAAGCAATCCTCCCGCCTCGGCCTCCCAGAGTGCTAGGATTACAGGCGTGAGCCACTGCGCCCGGCCTACGTTTGATTTTTCAAAGCTTATTTTCCAGATGTTCTACAGTGAGGAAATATAGTTTAATATTCAGGAAAATTATTATTAGTTTTCCATTTCCATTGATGGATTAATGTGCCTATGTATATGATCCAAAATTTTACCCTGTGAAGAATGAAAATGAGACCATTAGAAATACCTTAGGCTGTTTTTCTTTATGAGGAATAAAAAGGAAACTCAACAGTAGCAGCCCTTTGCCAAGGGTTATGAGAGTATGTTAAATCTAAAATTGTTTTAAGTGAGAAATAGCAGCGGTAGAGAAAATGAAGCAAGGTGGAAAAAGCAAACAACTGGGGGAAACAAGTGAAAGTACACAGAATCCTGTAGAGGGATTAGGAGGAACAGATAGATTCTTTATCTAAATTCTGAGTTGGCTCTGATGGAATGAATTAAAAAAAATTGAGATTTTTGGGGGATTAGTGATTAAGAAAAGGCCTAAGTCTAGCCCATACTTTGGTCCCATTGGAAAGCTAAGTGGTGTCCACTTTTCCTTTTGTAGAATCACAATAGTGTCATACACTGATATATCAGTTTCTTTCCTTAAGAATGAACCAACGAATGGGAGAAGTGGGGACTTACGGATTTGCTTACAAAGGAGGAAATATATCAATCAGACATTATTTTGCTGTCAGAAATAGAGTCAGAATCAATGGCTGACACAAATTAGGCATTTAGTTTTCTTTCATGTAAATTTTTTTTTAAGGCAAGCATGAAAATGAGGTTTATTGAGCAGAGAAAGATAGGATTATAGGGCAAGAGCAAGATATAGGTTTACAGAGCATGATACATACGCCACAGATGACGATCAGACCCATTGTCGCAGCAAAGGGAGAGCAAAAGGGAGGGACCAAAAAGAGTCATGTAAAAATTTGAGGCGAGTAGTCTAGGGACCAGTACGTTGGTTTCATTATGTTGTTAGAGACCTATACTCTTACCAGTTTCTTCTACTGTCTTTATGATGAGATCCTTAACCTCATTCTCTCCTGGTAGATGCCTAAGTTTTAATAACCATGTCTGAATGTCTGGTGGAAGGAGAAGGAATGGTGGGCAAAGGACACAAGGCTTGTGCCTGCTGGGGCTGCCCCTTCAAAGCTGTCTCCTGGGGCCCTACCCAGTGACAACTGCACATGTATTTCATTGGCCAGAGCCATGTACCATTTCTATCTTTAGCTGCAAGGGATGCTGGAAATGCAGATTTCATCCGGCTACGTTGCTCTTTCAGTTACATGCGGTTCTGTGAGTAAGGAAGGGGAAATTATATGCTCAGTACTTATGCAGTCTCTGCTATAAAAGTTTATTATAAAACACAGTGATTTTGAAATGCTGTATTATGCTGTATTAAAATACAGTTTAAAGAGTTGAATGAGTCCGGGGCATTATATTCTTGAAAATATGAATAAATTAATAAGATTGTTGTTTTACATTTTCTATATGTAAAAATAACTTGTCAGGTTCTAAGCGTGGGATTTTACCGTGTTATTGAAAGTTGAGATAATTGCTTCCCTTTAAAGGAGAACAGTGTTTCATATAGTTTGGGTCTCTTTTAGGATTTTCTGAAAGGGCCACATGTAGATGTGTAAAATAAAGTTAACAATTCTATTCATTATTTCCATGAATTTTTTTTTTAATGGAATGCATGCCTGTGAGTGGATTCACAAATCCTGTATTTGGCCTATGCCATTATTTCTAAATCATTTTCTTCACAAGTAGTCCTTTAAACAAAGCAAATGGAAAGCTCAGTCACCAACTTAATGACTTTCCGTTCTACATATTGGGAGATAGAGGGAAGTTTTCCTCTCCTCAATTATCTAAAAAGGGTATAGTTCAGAGTTGACTTTCTGGCTCACTGTTTGGCCACGTGGTTGCAGAAACAGTAAAGCCAGTGTAGGTTAGAGGTTTTCATCCTCATCCTTGAACCTGGCTCCATGATTATGAGCTGTGAGATCTTGGGCAAGTTATCTGTCTGTGCTACAGTTCCCTTGTTTATAAAATGGTGCTGATAATAGTTGATAGTAGCGTTTGTCTTGAAAGATAAAATGAGATAACATAAATAAAACACCTTGTATAGGGCCTGCTCCCTGGTATGTGCTAAATAAATGTTGGCTGCAGCAGGTGGCAATATTAAAGCAAAGCAAGACAACAATCCTGAGGCCATAATGAGATATTCAGTTGCTAAGTCAGACCGAGAGAATTGTGAAGAATTCTGTTCTGCAGTTGTCAATGTGAGTTGTCCAACTTGTAGCCCAACAATTTATACTTTTTACCATCTGTCAGAGCCATGAAAGATGTTTATTTAGAAGTGACTGCTCTGCTAGAGAAGGTTGCTGCAAAATAAATAAATTAATTAATTAAAAACAAAACAAAACAAGAAATGACTGCTTAAGAAAATGCCCCTGCTGTTTTCAAGAAACATACCACCATCCTATTGTCAGCAAGTCCTGCCGTGTGAGGTGCCAGGACAAAAGTGGTGTCATGGAATGTGACTCAGGAGATAGTCTCTTTTTCGTAATTTAAAAACATCATCTTATTGAAATGTCTGATTATGTATGTACACCGTATGTAAAATTTAAAGCATAATGATACATTGGATACTCCAAACCCACTGTACAGTCAACAATACAACATCCACGATACTGCTCATGGACCGCTCTTTCTATCGTCCTTCCCTGCTACGCCACCCCTGTCACCCTGGGGGGCCAGAATTTTGTGTTTGATTTCTTGCCATGTACAAATTAGTTTTTTCACACATATATTTTAAAACAATGTATTTAGTTTGGCTTATTTTTGACCTTATTAAAAATAGTACCATTTTATGTAGTCTTCTGGGACATTGACTTTTTTCACCCAACCCTGTGTTTCCTGGTTGATCCATAGTATTATTTCTTTTCTCCCTCCTTCCCTCCGTCCCTCACTTCCTTTTCTCTCTTTCTTTTCTTTCTGACAGGGTCTTGCTCTGTTTCTGGGGCTAAAGTGCAGTGGTGTCATCATAGCTCACTGCAGTCTCAGACTCCAGGGCTCAAATGATCATCCTGCCTCAGTCTCCTGAGTAGCTGGGATTACAGGTGTGTGCCACCATGCCCAGCTCATTTTTCTATTTTTTATAGAGGTGGCAGTCTTGATATGTTGCTCAGGCTTGTCTCAAACTCCTGGACTCAAGTGATCCTCCCACCTTGGCCTTTCAAAGTACTGGGATTATAGGTGTGAGCCACCATCCCCCAGCCTGATAGATATTATTGTATGAGCTACTCTTCATTCATTTTCATTGCTGTGCAATATTCCATTTTGTGAATATACAATTTAGTTTTTATTCTCTGGGCAGCCGACCTCCCTCCCTCTTTCCTTCCCTTTCTTCCTTCCTTTTATATTATTTTATATTCTTTAGCTTCTCTCTGATAATTCAGTATCGATGGTCCTACTGGGGGGTGGGTTGGAGGGTCTAAATGATTTGTTTCTGCTGACTTTCTCCAGTGTTGGCTTGCCTTCCTGTATACATGGCGATCTTTGGTGGTTTCCTTAGGCTTGATCTTAATTTTTGGGATATTTCCAGACCTAATTGGAGGGTGCTTTTCTCTTAAGAGAATTGGGGTTACTTTTATCTGGAACCAGGACTCCATTAACCTCAAACCCTCAATGGTCTAGACTCAAGGCAGGAGTCCCAGACTCTCTGCAATCTTTTATTTGACTGGAAGTTTCCCCTTGTTTTCTTCTCTGCCCTTTTCATACTCCTATTTACCTTTAAGGTGAACAGTCTATTTTTTTATATGGCACTTTTTTTGCAGAATTATTTTGTTTCTTTCAAAACTTGCTCTGTGCTGGTTATTGTCTACAATTCTAAAATGAAAAAGCACTGCTGTAAAATTGTAAGTATTTGGTATGTAAAAATGCAAAAAGGAAAAAAGGCTGTTTTAAAAGTAAAGAGTTTAGGGAATGTAAGACAATTTTATAGAAAGGAAGAAGCAAAAAGAGCTATCATGTCAAACATTGTAATTAACTTTAAAGCAAAATGAATTCCACATGTGTCTAATTTTATTCATATTGGCTAAAGATCCTAAGGAAATCCTTAGTGTATTTGAATGTGTGGAACAGAGCTTTCATTTTAGTTATTGAAAGGCACAATTTTCTTATATTATGGAGAAAAGACTACACATTATAGTGTGAAATGGATTGAATTTTGAAATCTTTAAAGAACTAACCAAATTTTATTTTTCTTCATGTGCATTACCTTTGAAACTTCAAGGGCTGGTTACAGCCATATGAATTCATGGTAGTAATTTACATTAGCCTAGCTTTAAGTTACTAGCAAATTAGTGGAGTTTGGTGGATGGTCTTTTGTTTGAAACACACTACTCTAGTCTGGGCTGAGATAAGGGCCATAGAAAGGGATGACACAAGCCAAAAGAGGAAAAGCATAAATTTGTTTTTTTAAAAATACTTAAAAAATGAGTATTCTTTTTACCTAAGTAAAAATATTTAAAAAATTAAAAAATACTGCTACTGTGCAGTAATGTGTTAATGAGAAACACCATGTCACAATGCTGAGTTATAAAAATGGGAGCAGGAGCAGTATTTATGAGGGGATTGGTTACAAAAAATTATGACTTGCTGGACAGAAGATACATTTGATACTGAGGAGACTGACTACTGTGCTTTAATTTTGAAACAAGGAGTCCTGTAAGTTACTGAGCACCTTACTTCCATCTGTAAAATGAGGTGTTTTGCTTTTGTTTTCCTACCATGGGGATTGTCCTACTGCTTTTCAGATCCTGCATTAATAAAAAAAATACTAAGTACCTACAGGGGCTCAAGACTTGATATTACTTTTTTGTTTGATGTTGGGTATAAAGAAAATGTTACTGTTCTTTTTCTCAAAATATTTACTAAGTTAAAAAGATTTTTTGCATAGATTGTCTTGTTTATTCTCAATAGTCCAGTGAATCCAGTGGAAGGGAGTGTAAGTCATGTTAGTAGGTATAAGAGATGTTCCCAGCTTAGTAAATTTTGAGAACAGCAATTTATGATAAATGGGTGCTAGTTGTGTCAGCCCTTGGAGAGACCAAGAGCACAACATCTAAGTATAAATTAGTGATGGCATTTTTGAGGTAGAAGAAACACTGTTACCTGGCTCATCTGTGATCTCATTTGAGTCAGGGGTAGACCTGGAAACTTCAGTATCCTTAACAGGTTCTTTCAGTATTTTCTGGGAGTCTTTCTGCATCTATGTGGCAGATTTTCTTTTTTTTTTTTTAAATAATTTGGATTTTCTAATGAAGTGCTATTTCCCCCTGTGAATTCTTGCATTTCAGAAATCTCCGTTCATCATTGTAAGTCCAGCTTGGAGCTGGATGTGTGACACTGAAACTCAGGAGAGTTTCAGGCTCTTAATAGCTTCGGAAATCAGCCCCTTGGGGATAATGTTGAAGGTGCTGAGCGTGAAGGCAGGAAATGAGGAGGAAAAGAACCATAGGTTGGATTTTGGTGTTGCTGAGGTTGGAATGTAGAGTGATGACAGTGAAGATGTGGAAAGCATTAAGTGAAAGCGTGACAGGTTAGTGGTTTAAAACCAGTTTTGGAGAACAAGGGCCGTATAGACTCTTCCTCTTCTACTATATGGAAGGTACCGTAAGAATATGATTAGTAAGAATTGTTTGTGTCAATTGATCAGTTGTTTTTCTATAGCCAGCCAGGCTTTTATGTAAAGCAAAGGAGAAAGCAGCCCCAGAACTAAGTACGGTTAGAGTGAAGAATATCTTGACTGTTTTCTGTCTTCAGTTGGGAGTGTTTCGGTGGTCAACCAGAGTTGCTCGCACATCCTCAGTACTCATATTGTAGCGGTTTCTCATGTTTGTAGGCAAGTGATTATAGCTATTCTACGTGATAGACAAAGCTGAATGCATTATCATGTCACCCTTGATGCAGCTTGCAGAATTGCAAGAATTTGGCAAATGTGCATGGCAAGTGGCTAAACTCTAGCAGAACCTCCTCGTCATTCTGTTGCCTCACGGAGACTCCTCTGAAGAAGTCATGAAGTTTTTGTCTGGGCTGTGCTAGATCTCACTTATTCTACAGCAGCTTATTCAGTTTTCACAATTACTCAAACTTAGCATTTTCCTGTTTTACTGTGTTTGTCTTTTTTTGACCGTTCGCATATTGGATTCCCACACAGTGCCGGAACAGGGAGATACAACATGCATATAGAGTGAATTCCCGTTAGGTTCATGCCAGTTGTACAGTCTTACTCCAGTTACTAGATACATTTATGGAGCACCTGATAGAGCTATTTAGTGTTGGGCAAATATATGATTGGCTTTAAAGTAGTTTTCTCTGCCCCAAGCTCACAATCACTAACTTTATATTGACAGCCAGCTTCCAAACTCCTGCTTCCTTTATCTCTTTTAAATTATCATAATAAATGTGGGCTCTTTAATGCCTGCTACCTTTTTGCATACATGGCCACAAATGTGTTTTGTTTGATCCACATGGTTTTAGAAGTTGGTTAATGTCACATAAGATTTGAATTTTAGGCTTCACTTAAAAAATTGCAAGATCAGGCAGCATTCCCAGTGACAGCAGTAGGCAGGAGCTGAGTAATGGCCGTGTCCTTTAGATAGGCTAGTAGGTTGTCTCCAAATACAGCATCCTGCCACCCGCCAACCCCCATCGTTTTTTGCCATACACCTGGCTGCTTCTCTCATCGATGTTACACCTCTGGCTCTGTAGGTGCCTGAGTTTGCACCTCCTGCTTTATTGCTCAGCTCTTCACTTCCTGCTGTGCTCTTGGAACCTTCTTTGAGGTCGGGGTGGGGGGTTGTGAATCCCAGGAAATAACACTCAAAGAAGCTTTGGTCCTAGGACCCCCTTCCCTCTCCACGATTTAAAAAAAGTTTAGTTAGACAGTTTTTCAAAACATTTTTACATGTATTTTGCAGTCCTATCCTATCTTTGTAACTGTCCTGTGAGGTAGGCAAGCCTGGATTTCTGTACTGTTGGGAAGCCTTAGGACCCCCCTTCTGGGAAGGGTTTGTTTTTTGAACATAGTTCCGACGAAAGACTGGACCTTTATTAGGGTTCTTTCAAGGTGGCTATAGTCCTGTCATGGCCCAATTGGCAGCCTTGAACCCTGGTCACAGCTCTGCCATGAAAGGGCCATTGAGAAACCATTAGATTCCGTAACTGGTGAGTGGTGGATCTAGCATTTGGTTGGAGAACTTTTGACTCCAATACACCACACTGCTATTCTGATATTGGGCCATTCTGTGAAGTTGGCATTCTCCGTTCCATTTTACTATTTTCTGGGTGAGTGCACAAGGAATGTGTTTGCTAAGCATGATTTCCATTAGATTATGAATTGTCTGCATTTTTTTAAAAGCCCATTCTTTGTTAACCAGTACATTTGGTGGTTTTATGAAGTTTGACCATATCTTCACTCTTGTTTTCCTAGTTTTAGTCTTTTACTCTATCTTCATTTACAATTAGCGTTTTTTTTTTTTTGGCAGCATCTCACCCCCGCCCCCCAGGGGTTGGCGGCTAGAGTGCCATGGCGACAGCCTAGCTCACAACAACATCAAACTCTTGGGCTCAAGTGATCCTCCTGCCTCAGTCCCCTGAGTAGCTGGAACTACAGGTGTGCCCACCATGCCTGGCTAATTTTTTCTATTTTTAGTAGAGACAGGGTCTTGCTCTTGCTCAGGCTGGTCTTGAATTCCTGACCTCAAGTGATTCTCCTGCCTTGGCCTCCCAAAATGCTAGGATTACAGGCATGAGCCACCACAACTGGCCCTTTTTGGTTGTTTTAATTGCTTTTAATTTACACTATCTTTATATATTTTTAGGTGACACAATCAAGGTGTATTTTTGACAATACATGTGAACATACTTCAGCCACCCTCTCATATACCCTGGGTTCCGAAATGCTAACCTATGTGGCCCCGAATTATTTTTTTGTTCTACTACTGAGTTACATTTCGGCTATAGTATTTAGGAGCTGTCTACCATAATACGTCCCCTAGCATGTTGTCCCACATAATACTGTTTTACAGGATGTAAATGTATTATATAAACAAGCTTCCATGATCACATATTTGGGAAATGTGGAGTTAAGCAAAGTTCAACAGGATTCCTTGCAGTAGAGCCTCTTGGAACCTTTGCAGTGCCTGTGAGCACTGCGACTGTCTAACATGAGGAGAAAAGGAGGCCAGAGTTTTTTGACCATGGTAGGACTAATGTTACATTGCAAATATTTTTGGGAAAAATTGAGCTACTATGATTTTTGCATTATTTCTCTGTGTTAGTTGGAAATGGCTCATTATTTTGTGAGGTCTAATGTGGCACATTGCTGCAATGTTGTCCCTTAGTCTTGCAGTGACTGAGCACAGTGTTACTGTAGTGAGAGCCCAGGATGGCCTATTCCTCAGCCAGCTCCTGACTTTGGTTGAAGTATTTAAGATTTAGGACTTCTTTTATGCTGCTATTTGATTGCTGATAATGGGAAGATACAGTGATTGAAAGGAATCGTCCCTGATAAAGTTCTCAATTATACCTGTGTGCACAAATCATGGTCCAATGATGAGTTATTTCTGAAAACATGCAGGGTACATAGACAAATGGAGCAAGACAGGCCTAGCATGCCACCTGCATATTTGGGGTAAAGGGATGTGGGAGCTGGGGAGAAAATGGCTGCCTACTGGAGGTCATGTGAGTTATGAATATTGCTGTATTACCTGCTGAACATCATGTGAAGGAGCTTTGTTGGAGGGGGACAGAATATGGGAGGAAGAATTTGTGAGTGTGGGCTGATGTGCATTCTTTCTGTTAAGAGTTGACGGCTTTAAGCTTTGACGGGTGTAGCAAATTCTGACCTGTTATTGTGGGGCTTGTTTGTAGCTGGGTTCTTTCTGCAGACTGCTTTTATACTAAATCAGTTCTATCACCAGCCCTCAAGAGAAGTAGCTTGCATTATAAGCTTTACCAATGTTTGTGTAGGATTTTTGTGCCCCTGGGTAGGAAGAATGCAGCAGCTTTGTGTGTTTGCCATTCCTAAATTTTAGCTCCTTGATGATCTTTGTTGACAATTCATGCTGAGAGAAGAGGATGATATGTTGTATTTTAAAAGGATCAGAACTGGAAACAGAGTTTACAAAGGAAGGACTAAGAGTCAGATAGATTGAGGTTAATCATTACTTCCTATTACTACTAGCTAGGGGTGTTAGTTTTTTCGTTTGTTCATTTGAGTATAACATTACCTAATTTATAGGAATGTTTTGAATATGTATAATGTATGCAAATCTATAAATGTAATTCACTGTATAAATAGAAGCAAAAACAAAGACCATATGATCCTCTCAATAGACGCAGAAAAAGCATTTGACAAAATTCAACACACTTTTATGATATGAACGTTTAACAAAATAGGCATAGATGGGGCTTGCCTAAAAATGATACAAGCCATATATGACAAACCCACAGCATCATACTGAATGGGGAAAAATTGAAAGCATTCTCACTTAGAACTGGAACCAGGCAAGGTTGCCCACTATCTCCACTTCTCTTCAACATAGTGCTGGAAGTCCTTGCTGCAGCAAGTAGACAAGAGAGCAGAATTAAGGGCGTCCAAATGGGGGCAGAAGAGATCAAACTCTCAATCTTTGCTGATGATATGATATTATATCTAGAAAACCCCAAGGATTCAACCAAGAGACTCCTGGAATTGATAAATGAATTCAGTAAAGTCTTAGGATACAAAATCAATACACACAAATCAGAGGCATTCATAAACGCCAACGACAGTCAAACTGAGAACCAAATCGAAGACTCAATACCCTTCACAATAGCAACAAAGAAAATAAAGTACCTGGGAATATATTTAACTAAGGAGGTAAAAGACCTCTACAGGGAGAACTGTGAAACACTGAGGAAGGAAATAGCAGAGGATGTAAACAGGTGGAAAATCATACCATGCTCGTGGGTTGGCAGAATCAACATTGTTAAAATGTCTGTACTGCCCAAAGTGATCTATAGATTCAGTGCAATCCCTATTAAAACAGCAACGTCATTTTTCACAGATAGAGAAAAAATAATTTTATGCTTCTTATGGAACCAGAGAAGACCCCGTATAGCAAAAGCAATCCTAGGCAATAAAAACAAAATGGGAGGCATCAATCTACCAGACTTTAAACTATACTACAAGGCTATACTAATGAAAACCGCTTGGTACTGGCACAAGAACAGGGACATTGACTAGTGGAACAGAACTGAGAACCCAGATATAAAACCATCCTCATAAAGCCATCTAATCTGTGACAAAGCAGACAAAAACATACACTGGGGAAAAGAATCCTTATTCAATAAATGGTGCTGGGAAAACTGGATAGCCACATGTAGAAGCCTGAAACAGTATCCACACCTTTCACCTCTCACAGAAGTCAACTCATGGTGGGTAACAGACTTAAACCTAAGGTGTGAAACTATTAGAATTCTAAAAGAAAATGTTGGAAAAACTCTTAGAGACATTGGCCTAGGCAAAGAATTTATGAAGACGACCCCAAAGGCAATCACAGCAAAACAAAAATAAATAAACGGGACCTGATGAAATTAAAAAGCTTCTGCACAGCCAAAGAAATTGTCACGAGAGCAAACAGACAACCTACAGAATGGGAGAAAATTTTTGCATGCTACACATCCGATAAAGGGCTGATAACTAGAATCTATTTAGAACCCAGGAAAATCAATAAGAAAAAAATCAAACAACCCTATCAAAAAGTGGGCAAAGGAGTGAACAAAAACTTTTCAAAAGAAGACAGAATAATGGCCAAGAAACATATGAAAAAATGCTCAACATCTCTAATCATGGAAATGCAAATCAAAACCACAATGAGATATTACTTCTCTCCAGTGAGAATGGCCTTTATCAAAAAGTCCCAAAACAATAAATGTTGGCGTGGATGTGGAGGGATAGGAGCATTCATACGCTGGTGGTGGGACTGCAAACTAGTGCAACCTCTGTGGAAAACAATAAGGAGATACCTTAAAGAGATACAGGTAGATCTACCATTTGATCCAGCAATCTCATTACTGGGCATCTACCCAAAAGAACAAAAGACATTCTATAAAAAAGACACCTGCACTCGAATGTTTATAGTGGCACAGTTCATAATTGCAAAGATGTGGAAACAACCCAAGTGTCCATCAATACATGAGTGGATTAATAAAATGTGGTATATGTATACCATGGAGTACTATTCAGCTTTAAGAAACAATGCTGATATAGCACCTCTTGTATTCTCCTGGATAGAGCTGGAGCCCATTCTACTAAGTGAAGTATCCCAAGAATGGAAAAATAAGTACCACATGTACTCACCAGAAAATTGGTTTCACTGATCAACACCTAAGTGCACATGTAGGAATAACATTTATCGGGCGTCGGGCAGATGGGAGGGGGGAGGAGGGGATGGGTATATACATACATAATGAGTGCAATGCGCACCATCTGGGGAATCGACACGCTTGAAGCTCTGATGGGGGGCGGGGGGCAAGAGTAACGTAACCTAAACATCTGTACCCCCATAATATGCAGAAATAAAACATAACAAAACACAAAAGGAATATAGTGTAAATGTGTGTGTAGTGTAATGAAGTAATATATGGTATAACACTACTTAAAGGTTAAACTAGGTGTACTCCTTATGAGACAAACCTAGTAAGCTTCAAAAGAGCCTGTATGGAGCCTGTTCTTGGAGGCAGTAAGCCAATTTAAGTCAATAGTAGAGAATAAAAATTGCGCAAGGAATTTTGAAGGAGTAAAACTTATCTTCCTCTGTTTATTCCAATTATTCTTAATTTTTACACAGCTCTTTAATTGAAATTATGTGCTTTTTTATTTTAGCAAAAGAAATTAAGTTTCGGCATCATAGAAACATTGTCTTGTCCAGAAGAAACTGCTGCAGACTTGCCCATTAATGGGGATAACGCCAGTAGTGAGTTTAAACACATTTTAGTATCACTTCTCACGTGTTTGGTGTTTGGGGCAGGCTTTCCAGTAAGATTTACTAGAGAATAACAGGGATATTTATTACATCAGTTCTAATAATTAGTAAGTTTTATTTCCCAAAAGTTTGTGTCCATTAGCTTATTCAGTACTAGGAGCAACTCTGGTAGGGTGCTAGAATCCTCATGTTTTCAGGAAGAAAGACTTGAAGCCCAGAAAACCTGCATGGTTTTCTCCTTGGTGAATGGCAAAGCTGACCTTATAACCTGAGGCTTTTTGGCCAGCATTCTTTGTTCTCTGCCCACTTCCCCTTAGACTCTTGGGTCTAGGGTGTTGGGGGAGTCAACCATGGTTATTTCTGAAAGATAGTATCAGTGAGAAATAAAACTTAGATGTCTCCATATGTAGGAATTTTAGAGGAATAGTTTGTGTCTAAATTTGCAAGCTCATTCAGTTTAAAAATGGTTTCTATAATATGGTGCTCATTTATTACTTCAGATTCATTGCTTCAGTAATGACTTTTAAATAGGACTCTATTATTAGAGTGATTGGACCGAAGTCTGATTGGACTAGAGTTAAGAGATTGCATCACTATAAATAGAGTGAGATAAAATATTTTACATAATTTGATTGAACTTTTATGAGGTCTCATAAGTTGGAACCTAGGATCTTCTCTAAAAGGATACTTACTTTGGCCAGTTTCCAAGTAGCAAACTTCCCAGTGTGGGACTTAAGTTGTAGATAGAATGGCTACTTAGGGGAATTTGGGAATTCAGTTGTGTCTTCTGGCACTTTCAATTATGTTACCTGAGGCAGAGCTTCATTAACTACTTCATCAATAATTTTCCTAACCCAACAACTTAAGGAAGTAAGATTAGCACACTAATTAGAGAATCATTTAAAGACCAAATGAAAACAGAAAAACTCTAAAAGCTTTTATTGTATAAAGGAGATGCCATTGGCATTGTTATTGGAGAGGGTCATTGCAGTAAACAAAAACAAATTTAGTGCCCTTCTTTAATTGTGCCATAGTTGGAATGGATATAAAGGCATTGCAATTTTCCCACGATTGCATAGGAATGTACCTAGTCTCTGATATTTAGAATTTGATTATGAGAAAAATACATGGGAAAAATATATAGTTCGTAAAAGTTTCTGAGCAGTTGTGAAGTACAGTGAATTAATAATTATGGTAAATTCTAATAAAAACAAACTTCTCCTGTGATTTGAACTCTTAATGCCAGTGACTCTAACTTTCTAGCTTTCTTTCTGCTGCCATCACCTGCTGTATTGGGTTACTGTTATGAAACTACGTTATTTCAGCAGTCTTACCAAAGTTTGGATGATTATTTTTAGCAGGCATTATGTGTTTACAATTTCACATCAACATAAGAGATTAATATTTAGTTGAAAGATCCATATAAGCATAGTGATCTCTGGTTTAAAATAGTGCTCAGAGAATTTCCAGTGATTAGAGTGAAATTTTTAGGAAATGATGTATGATATGCTGAATTGAAATGGATAGGGATGAAAGAAGGATAACAGAAGATATAGTTTGCTGTTGGTTTCTTGATATGATGTATGATGTTGAATATGACCTCTAATCTAAAGTGGAAAAAACAAACAAGACAACCCAAACCTGGAACCTCCCCCAACAAAAAGGTGTGCAAAAAGTGGAAAGCATACACCAGATCATCTACTCTGAGTCAATGATTTTTTGCTAACAGCCAAGTGGGGAATGGGGCTTTAACTTTCATTTCCATTTGGAATCAGGAAGTTGCTTGGTATTATTTTATACAAAAGAGTTATATAGAATCCTACTATGCTCATAGTAATCTTGTGTTAATAATGATGGGTGTATGTATGCGACTCTTGAGTAATGATTATTTTTCATTTTTCAGTGAATTAAAATATACAGCGCAGTAATTTTGACAGCTAGTGGTTTGATTAGTAAATGTTGTCTTTCATAGTTTTTAACATTGGCTTTCTTTCTCTCTCTCCTGGTTCCAGGGTGTGGATGAATGGAACATAGCGCGCCTAAATACAGTCTTGGATGTGGTTGAAGAAGAATGTGGTATTTCCATTGAGGGTGTAAATACCCCATATCTCTATTTTGGAATGTGGAAAACCACATTTGCGTGGCACACTGAGGACATGGACCTTTACAGCATCAATTATCTTCACTTTGGAGAGCCCAAGTCTTGGCAAGTTACTTATTTAAGATTCATTTGCTTTGGAGTTTTGAAATTTGGACATTATGTGCATATCAAAGAGGATTTCATTTTTTAATTTGGTGGATTCAGATTTATGTGACCTGTAAGGAAGTTTTTGAATGTACTTGGCTTCCACTCTGCCCAGAATTTTGCTTAGAAACTATAAACCAAGTAGTGACTTGTATGTCATATGCCACATAAGGATGTTTAGGTCAACAATGGACCACATATACAATGGTGGTCCCATAAGATTATAATGGCCTGAAAAATTCTTTTTTTGTGTTTTGATACGTTTAGCTACACAAATACCTGCCATTTTGTTACAATGGCCTACGATATTCAGTACAGTAACATGCTGTACTGGTCTGTAGCCTAGGAACAATAGGCTGGAGCATATAGCCTAGGTATGTAGCAGGCTATATACCATCTAGGTTTGTGCAGATACACTCTGTGATAGTCACATAGTGACGAAATCCCCTAAAGACTCATTTCTCATAACATACCCCTTTGTTAAGCGATGTATGACTGTCTCTATAAAGTTGCTTGCAGACCATATTTTTGGCCATGAATTGATAGATATTTTAGTCTAGAAGAATTTGTTAGGCATTTTTACTTCATGGAGCATTTGTTGGAGGGTATGTGAGAGGTAGTTAGGAGTGAAGAGTTGACTTCCTGGATGTAATTTCAAGCAATCTTAATGATCCAGCCGCCGCTAAAGAAACAATAAGTTCCATTCAGTGTGTGGGGGCTAAAGGGAGAGGAAGGATGACTCAGGGTATGTTAGAACTCCTTGGAATGTGCGTGCGGAGAAAATTAAGAATATTACTATATTAGTGTTAGTGTGTGTTCTAAACTTGATATTTGCTGTATTTGTGAGCCTTTTCCTTCATCCTTCTGAACAATAATTTTAAGATGTGTCTGTCTGTAAAATGCATCATATGATACATCAGCTGCCCATTTGTAATTATGAACCTATCAATCACCCTGGTATCCTTTGTGGTCAGCCAGTTTCATGTCTCAATTTGTTTTCATTGTTTTTAGTCTTAAGAGAACTTAAAATATCAGTTATATTTCCTATAATACATATACAAGCAGAATAACCAGCAGACAGAAGCGTAAGAAGGATCTGCTTGGATGATTTCCATGGTTGTAAACATGACAGGATGCTCTTCTGGTGTGTGTGCCAGTCCAGTAGCTCTCCAATTTAAAGATAATGGCCTCTTTGAGGTCCTCCTGTTGATCAGGTGTTGGAACAGAATGCATAATATCTGTCTCCACCTTGCCCTTATGTCCACTTGAGGTTTCGTCATTTGGAGAAATGTGAAGGTGTAAGCTTTCTCCAAAAAATACAAATATAGAGAAGTTCCTAATGATATTAACACAAAAGGACATTTAATTGGAAATGAAGTTTTAGTTGGAAGGGCAAAGATCCTAGGACGTGACATGTTAGAGAAATCCAGGCAATTCCTGATTTACTGTGGAGTTTTGTGTTCTAAAAAAAGTTAGTGGGAGGTAGTTAAACATATTTAAAAGATACTTTACTTTCATATTTCGTTTGGTCAATTCTTAGCATTCTGCTCTCATAATGGAATAAATTGGACTTAAAACATTTTTACTTTTTTTCTTTTTCTTTAAAAAATTTTTTTTGGAGACAGGATCTCACTGTATTCTCTAGGCTGGCCTTGAACTCCTGGGCTCAAGTGATGCTCCCACCTCAGTCTCCCAAGTATCTGGGATTACAGGCACCTAGCCACTGTGCCCAGCTGCATTTAAACATTTTAATAGGTATTCTAGGATTCAGAGGCTCTTGTGAGAGGACGTTGTGACGGGATTATTCGTTACTCAAGGGATTTATTGAGGGCCAATTGTGAACACACGCTTAGGGTCCTCTGGGTCTCCGTTGTATTTCAGCACTGCTGTAAAGCCTGCGGGAATGCCATCTTTTAGTACTTTTAGGACTTAGTTTTGAGAGACTAGGAGAAATATTTTAAAGAATGCATAGGTTCCTGGGCAGCTTGTCAGCTGGTAGTTACCTTGATGCTCTTACTGACACTCACTTTCAGTGTGGATGAAATGAAATGAAATGGATGGATTCACCATGTTGGTGAAATCTAGGACATAGTCAACTATATACTGTATTTTACTTATGGAATCTGAAAAGTTAGTAGCAAAACTTTTCTGGAGATTTTGTTTCTTTTTTTTATTATCTCACATCCAATGGAGATTTGTTATAAATTAACTAATGACGATGCCTGGGACATTAATTTCAGTTTTTAGTATTAGGAGAGTTTAGGTGACATCTCTGCTTTTTTATTTAGAAAGGTGATTGTTTTTTCTCCTCCTGGGAACAGGTTGATGTCTCCTAAAGATCACTTTGGACGAATATTTTAGTTAGGGATAAGAGTGATTCTGGAGTCTTGTATCTGGGAAAGAGCACTGCTGTTCAGGAGCGACAATAATTATGCCCATTTCCAAAGTATTTCTTCCTCGCAGCATGTGTATTTTCAGTAGTTAATTACTCTGTTAGTTATTAAGCATATAGACTTCATTAGATGCATTAAGGGTAGATTTTATATTATCAGTATTATCCTTAACCTTGACCGTTATTTATAATGATAAAATAATAAAACACAGCAGTGAGTTACGGCAGCTAATCTACATTCCATTTTCTAAGATAACTACTGTAGGAAGAGTGATCTAAATGGCTCTAAAGATATTTCCCAGTAGATTTATGTAAGATTATATTACCTCAGCATAAATAATTTTGAGGTAAACTTTATTATCATCAAAATTCATTTTAGCAATCATTGTAATATATTTGAAGTGAGATTTGAAAGGTGGTAGAAGCTATACAAATTCATGTGTGTATTGGGAGGCAGGCAGTGTGTGTGGCAGAGCTCAGACTTGAGGGACCTTATCTGTCACTAACGTGTATGGCTTTTGTCAGATGACTGTGCTTCTCTGTACTCCAGTTTCCTCACCCCGAAAATCACAAAGAAGAATCCAAAGAAGAATCTCCAGCACTCTGTTTTGTGATTTGTGATCAGAGTGAGAGGAATATTTTTATTTACTTAAAACAAGAGGATGATAGGTGGCGAAAGGTTCTGTGTGCTCGTGTCTGTGTGCTGATTTCCTTTTCCGATTGTCTTCTCCGTGTTCTGTTGCACCTACCCTTCGCTTTGGGAAGTTGCCTTTACTTCTCTCCAGGGGTTGGCCTCTCCCGTGCTTGACATATCTGTCACCCCAGCGTGTCCTCTTCCTTCTCCCTGGCTTTTTGGGATGGCATTTGACATCTACTCCTTCCTCTTCTTCACTTGTATCCTCGGGTAACACATTGTGGGTGTGATTATTGCAAAGACTGCCTACCATTCCATTCTTGCTTCCGGGCCCACCTTTCTGTCATCTGTCTGTGTGTCCCTTAGATTTTGCCTGAAGACACTTTGGACCATGTGCTGCCCCTGCCTTAGACATGTGGTTTTGCATCTTATAAGTGGTTGAGCCGCCCCGCCAACCCTCCCCCCTTTTCTGCCCTCACCATCCCTCAACTTGCCTGTGTGTGCCTTGAAGCTGAGGTTCATGTTTGTTTGTTTGTTTTTGTTTTGCCTCAGAATCAGCAGCACTTAACATGCAGAGCCTGGCTATGGGATTGATGCCCTAAAGAATTGTTGTATTGAATTAGGAGAGTGTTAAATGGTTTGGGATCATTCTGTTTAAGGGCGGGCAAGGAAACATTTAGAACATTTTGTAAAGATTCCTGTCTAAAATGTAAGTATTAAAAATACCAAGTATCCTGAGATTTCTGAGTCGCTGCAGGTATGTACAGCTCTAGGTGCAAGCCCTGAAACATGCATTTCTAGCCACTGTGTATGACAGATTTGCCGAGTAAGTGTTCGTGAACACAGGTCTGTATTGAAGAGACTTTAGAGAATGATTTATTTAAACATTTCTGGCATAAAGGTTTAAGGAAAAAAGAATCCTTAGAGTAAGCAGATAGAAAACTGCTTTGACAGTCAGTGGTAAAGTATTTATTTTCTTGGAATGAACATTGACGTTGGAGGTAGAAGTCCTGTTTTAAAATCCCAATCTGTCACTTACTAGGTGAATGACTTAGGGTAAATCACTATACTCCTTTCATCATGAGTTTCTTTAACTGCCAAATGGAGGCATGATTTATTCTCTGTCTTCTCATAGGATTTCTAGGAGGATCTAGGCATATACTGTGTGTAAATGCGCTTTGTAAACTGTAAAATACTATACAAATATTCATAATTACTATTTTAATAACTTTATGAAAATAAATAATTTTTGGTCATAGCAGTTATTTAAAGTCTGAACTTGGCAGGATGTATCTGTATATAATAGAGCTGGAATTTCAAGTTCAAATAAAATGATCCTTTCAAGTCTCATGTGTGATAGTGGCTAATTGCTGGGGGGCTGTAGGGGATATAGAATTTACATGGTAGCTTGAATCCTTCTTGGTTAGACCAGGTAAAAACACAATGAATGAGAAACTTTGAGATTTGCTCTGTAGAGAATGACAGAGGTGAGGCATAGGAGGACACGTCTTAGACTATGAAAGGGTCTAAAATCAGGAAAGAAGGTTTTCCTGGATGTTTTTAGAAGTATTAGGGATGGGCTGCAGCATTTTTGAATTGGTTAAATTTTATTAAAAAGAAAAGCAGATTTTGTTAAAATATTGTGTAGCAATAACAAGTGTCAGATTATTCAGGGTAGATATTAAATACATACTTAGTTCAGTGCTTTTTCATTGGATCATTTGTTCAATGTTGTGTAGTAGTGAAGAGCACAGGTTTTTGTACCATTGTATTGAGTTCTGAGTCCTGGCATTATGTTTTACTGAGTATGTGACCTTGTCAATTATTAAATAACCTCCATGTCTCAATTTGCTCTCCTGAAACATGCAGATGGTTCTGGAGCCCGATTCATGCGGTAACTGTGTGGAGTAAATAAAACATACTGTGTATCAAGCACGTATCCTACCTCCTGATGGATCATAAGTGCTCAATAGATATGAACATTACATACAACTGTATGTGTCTGTGTGTGTGTGTGTTTGTTTTTTTTAATTTAATTTTTATTTTTAGACACAGTGTCTCACTCTGTTGCCTAGGCTGAAGTGCAGTGGTGCAATCATAGCTCACCGCAGTCTCGACCTGCTGAGCCTCCCGAGTAGCTAGGACTGTAGGCATGCACCACATCACCAGGCTAATTTTTAAATTTTTTGTAGAGGCAGGGTCTCGCTGTGTTGCCCAGGCTGATCTTGAACTCCTGGCCTCAGTGATCTTCCCACCTCATCCTCCCATAGTGCTAGGATTATTGGCGTGAACTATGCTGCCCAGCAACAAATATATATTGCATGTCTGTCTACATGGCACGAAGTGTTTTAAACATACACCTCATATTTTATATTAATGAAGATTCTTGGTCTTAAATGACATAAAGCCAACTTGAGCCTAAAGGATGTTTGCCAGTATATGTATTAACTAGTTGGGGTAAACGAGAAGCATGGCTCAGTTCAGGAGATCAGATGCTCCTACCTGGTGTCTGTCTTGGTCTTTCCCTTCATCCCTCCCTTCCTCCATTCTCTCCTTGCATCTTACCCCTACCCCTTCCTGTTCTTTCTCCTCTCCCTTACTTCTTTCTCCTTTTCGAGGTACAGGAGAAGCTGTTTACCTATAACTAAATATTTGATCGTTGTTGAATTGTAGAATCCAAGTCTTACTTTTAAAAGAATGAACAAGTTGTATGGTGCCAAGTTGACCTAAGCATGTTTAATGTACATCTCCATTGAAAGGTGAGCTCCTGGAGCGGGGATCCCTGCCAGTCTCGTTCCAGCATATCTCTGGTGACTGGCACAGCATCTGGCATGGCCCTGGCACCTGGTGGATACTCAATAAACTTTTTCTCTTTCAATAAACATTTGTTAAATGAATAGCCTTACTGAAGGAATTTCTTATTTGGGGTTTTTTTCTTTAAAAAAAAATCTAAAGAAGAATATCACAGATTGGGCAGCTTGATAATATTTCATGATACATTGAATTAGCAACCCACGGTACTAACTCCTGCTCGTTTAACTTTTCTATTAAGTAACTTTAGACCCATTAATATATTCTAATTGCAAATGTTAAGACTAATTGGTTAATGGTAAAAGCTGTATTCTTTTGATGTTTAGTGTAGAAAAAATACCCTTGGAATTAACAGTGGTTCGTTTCTGGCTTTAAATTCTCTTCCTAGAGAAATTTATCCTCTAAATAAGAAAAACAGACTTTTAGGTTACAAATACTTTCAAGATGAAGTATTAATAAAATCAACTGTTTAAGTTATTCTGATAACTTTTAGGCATACCCATGTATATTTTCAAGATAATATTGTTAATAAAATTTAAAAAAAACTGGACATATACCCAAAAAGTATAGCAATAATTTTGTCCACAGCTGTGAACTACGTTTGTGTGAAGAAGAGAATATAATGATAACTGGTAGCAAAAATATTCATTGATAATGGATCATGTTTTACAAGAACTCGAGCATCTAGGTTCTGAGCCTGGATTGAAAATAAACACAACCATGCCAACTCATGTGCACATGCCTGCAGTCCAAACTCTGATCCCCGTGGACTGCTGGTCTGCACACGGTTCCCTAAAGGAAGCATCCAGGTGGTCTGGTGTTTGTGATCTTCAAAGTAAATCTCACTCTTGGCCCTGAAGTGATAAGATGTAATGCATTTTCACTAGTTGGTCACTAACTGTGGCTTATCATATAGGAACTCTAAAATTATATATTAATTAAGTACTCTTGATACCCCTAATAAACATAGCAGTAGCTTGTAAATTCCAGTTCAGGATGCCTCCTGTTTCTTTGTTGATATTCTTTTACTTAAAATCACCACCACCTACAAGAACATAGAAACCCTTTCTAATGAAAAAAAAAAAAATTGTTAAATCAAACCCACAACTCTTAGGGAAAATCAGATTAATGCGAATTTATTTATTGTGCACTTCATAAAAAGGAAGCATCAGTGCTGTTAGCCTTGCACTGTACCGTGTTATGTGGCTCACAAATTATTTTGCCTAACTTACCACCACTTTTTCTGTGTTTCTCTTCCTCCTGTTCACACTGCTTAATCTTTCTGTTTAGATAGGAGTTTGTAGAAAATGCATGGCATTTGTAATAATATTTGTTTTGCAAAAATTATTCTTTGAGTGTAGAGGAAAGCGTACTTCTATAGCTAGGCTCACAAATAGATTTATAAAAGTTACCTTTATGACCCCAAATGTGTTCATTTTTTATAAGTTTACTTTCAAGGAGTAGGGCTTCAGTAGTGTTGTGAAATGTGTTGTTTGTCTTCCATGACTTCATTTCATTTAGAGAAGTCCTTTTATGTGTGCCAGGAACTGTGCTAATTACTGTAAGAAATCTTCTCTGATAACCCAGAGAACAGATGTCTCAGGTAGGTGGGTTTTTTTTGCCCCATTGTAAAACTGAGGACTCTGATACTTACTTGGGGCCTTAAGTGTTTTATCTGGTTATTACTGAGTCTTGCAATGGGGATGTTAGCTCTTATTTGTCTGATTTTTTTTTCCTGTAGGTTTAAAGAGAAAAGGAAAGAGTAAAGATGAAGGAATAGGCAAAAAGAAAGCCTGCCGTGTCTTTTTTATACTATCAACTTTCTTTCAATGAGATTTCATACAGAAATAAAAGGCAAACATGGATGTCATTTTTTTGGGATCAAAACCATGGCATAAGACAGAAGATTTTCAGAAGGGTGTAATGTGGCTAGATTCTAATCTTGTGATAATTGATAAGTTATGGGGATGGGGACACCTTTAGAGGTACGAGTGAGAGAAACACCTGGCCCAACTTCATTTGTTTGGCCCTTAAAATTTTTTTTTTTTAAAGACATTTTACTTGGAAGTTTTTTGACATCAGAAATAAACCCCATATTGAGAAAGAAGTATTACCTTGACAGAGATTTTGTCTATTTTGGTGATTCTTCAATTAAATATCTATTTAGATTTTGTTTCCCTCAGAGATGTACATTGGAAGAAGCTAGTTCCTCCCTGTCAGTAGTTGGGGACACTTTATCTGTCTAACCTGTCAGACAAGAACCTGCTAGGACTGGGGCAAGGCAGGCAGAGTATGATGAAGGCCATAACAGCTTCTGAAGGCCATAACACAGTCCTCCTTAGACTTCTGGTAGTGTGGGACAACTGATTTTTACCTTAATCATTATGGTTTTCTACATGTTATTTGCAATCTATATTAATTTATTTAAAAATGATATCTGCAGTGTATTTCTCTAGATTGAGAATATTTTGTTGAGATTGTCTGGGCTCCTTGATAGAGAAACTCAATACAAACTATAATAGCTTAGCCACAAAGGAGAATTTATTGGCTCATGTAGCCCTGAAAGGCCAGAACATTGGAACCACTGGAACTTTCCAGGGTGGGTTGGATCCTGGGTTTTACTTCTCTTTGTGCGTTGTCTTCGCTCTTCTCCCTGGCTTATTATCTTCTAAGCTGTATCACCAGAGAGGACCCCTCTTCATTCAGTCCCCTGCAAAAGTATCTGGATTGGCCTGGCTTGAGTCCTGTGTCCATTTCTTGGATAAGTCACTGAGGACAAGAGGAGGAAATTACTGTGATTTTCCTGGCTTGGGTCACAGGCCTGCCTCTGTGGTGGTAGGAATAGGGTCATAAAACTCCCAATAGACTTACATGTTTGTGTTTGTGGGAGGTGGTTTCCTGTAAGAAGGAGAGGGCTGTTACCTGAATTACGATGCACAAGGTTGGGGGAAAAACCCAATGTCTCTTACATATTGGTAAGATGAAGAAAAGTGACCAGTAAATGTTCAGGAATTTGCTTAAAATTTTATGAAGCCGGATTAACTTTCCCCACCTGAGTCTTAATTCATTTTTTATAAAGCAGTTAAAAATGCAAAACTGCCCTGTGGGGATGTTTGCTTAAGATAGATAGAATACACACACACACACACACACACTCACATTTAGCATATCACAGTTATTAAAAATGTATATTTGTTTAAGTTACTGTAAAAGTGTTTCTAGCAAGTGATTGATAACTTTTACCCAAAACACAGGCAGTAGATAGAAATAAATCTGTGCCTTGGACATGAAACTAAAGAAGCTGTGATGTACAAGTTTTTTTTTTCTGATTGTTTGAACCAACATTACTCTTTTTTCTTGTATTTATATAGCTCTAATAGTCAGTTTTACCACTTTATCATGGTCTGTTCTTTTAGAGCTCTTCATTCGTGTGTTTTCATCTTGTCTCCCCAGTGAGATTTTCAGCTTCTTGAGGGCAGTGCCACATGTATCCTCCTTTGTAGGGCCAGGCATCACAACTTGTATGTCATATATATGTACAGCTTCATGCTTCTTTCAGTCTTTATTAATCTCCTTGTAACATTCTTTTTTAGTTTCTTATGGATAAATACTAAAAATTAGCTGATGTAGTAATACAGTCATACATTCTGAATGATGTCTTGATTAGAACTGGCCTAATGTATAGGAGATGTTAGAAGTTACAGAAAACTGCTTGTTAGAAATTTTCAGACACTCTACCGTATTTTGATCATCAGTGGTAATTGCAGATTAGTGTAGATATGTAAGAGAAATTTGCAAACAACATCTCAATTTTAATTGGCTATAGCCAATTGTTGTGAATCCACCCTTTCCTCCCTCCCTCCCAGTGACTACTTATTTATGTGGGCTCCATAAGTGGTTTTCTTATTGGTGGACTCACACATAAAGTTTCTTGAACACATGCGTATTTTACAACATATGTTTCTGAGAGGACATAACAGCCAGTTGCATGATCTCTGATGTGATTTTTCTGATCAGAGACAAAAAACTCATTTAACAATTTTCCTTCAAGTGTGGTTAAAAAAATAAATGTTCTTTGGCAAGACATTATACACGAGAAGACTTGAATTAGATGGGTTGCCTTTGTTGTCTTCAGTTCTTATAAGTTATCTCTCTCTGCCTACGTAATGAAGATGATTAACGTTGCATAGGAAACGTCAGGTGTTTGAGAAACACTTTAACTATTTACTCTTTTTGTTTTTATTTTAATATTTAAGGCTATATGCCTTTTTTTCATTTTGCATGGTGCCTGTGCGATATTTGTGTGGCTTGTTTGCTTTGACTAATGTGCACTTTGGAAAGCCTCTTGATTCTCAAAGATGTTTCCAACTGTAAAGAAGCCGTACAGGTAGTTTTCACGTGAAGATTAAACTTCAGTCATAGGAAATCTCTTTGAAAATGCTTAAATACCTTATTGGAGTTAATTGTGGTAGAACTTTGTAACCAATTGTAGTGGTACTCTTTAAGCCCCTTTTCTTATTCATGGATGGTTAATTAGCATTTGAACAAATGATCTCTTGGAAAGGATACTGTCTTCAGAAGATTTCTGTATCAGGTAAGATTATTTTTTTTGGGAAAGTTTGCTTTGAATTTTTTTTTTTTTTTTTTTTTGAGTCAAAGTCTTTCTGTCTTGCCCAGGCTAGAGTGCTGTAGCGTTAGCTTAGCTCGCAGCAACCTCAAACTCCTGGGCTGGAGCAATCCTCCTGCCTTAGCTTTCCCAGTAGCTGGGACTAGAGGCGTGAGCCACCGTGCCCAGCTAATTTTTTCTATTTTTAGTTGCCTGGCTAATTTTGTTTTCTATTTTTAGTAGAGATGGGGTCTCGCTCTTGCTCAGGCTGGTCTCAAACCCCTGGCCTCAAGTGGTCCTCCCACCTTGGCATCCCAGAGTGCTAGGAGTACAGGCTTGAGCCACCATGCCCCACCTGAAAAATGTTCGATATGAGCAGATAGCTTCGTGGAGTGTGCTTTTCATTTATTGCCATTTTTTGAAGTTACTGTATTTTAGAATTTCTTTTTTTTTTGGGGGGGGAGGGACAGAGTCTGGCTCTGTTGCCCGGGCTAGAGTGCCGTGGCATTAGCCTAGCTCGCAGCAACGTCAAACTCCTGGGCTCGAGCAATCCTACTGCCTCAGCCTCCTGAGTAGCTGGGACTACAGGCACATGCCACCATGCCCGGCCAATTTTTTCTATATATATTTTTAGTTGTCCAGATAATTTCTTTCTATTTTTAGTAGAGATGGGGTCTCGCTCTTGCTCAGGCTGGTCTCGAACTCCTGAGCTCAAACGATCTGCCCGCCTCGGCCTCCCAGAGTACTAGGATTACAGGCGTGAGCCACTGCGCCTGGCCAAAATGTTACTTTTTGAAAGTCAAGTTTTGTTCAGTTATTAGTTGTATTTTGGTTTTATAATGATAGTTTTAGATAAAAGAAACATTAATTTTTCTGATAGCTCAGAATATTAATTTGCATGTGTATGGATACCAAACTGAATTTGAAGTTCCAGATTAAAAACAACTTCCCATCTTTGTAATGCCCAGTTATTCACTGAAAATTTCTTCTTGTGAGGATCTTTTCTCATTGGAGTTTCCTCGCTTAGGACTGCCTGCACACATGGCTGCTAGAGTTTCTCTTTGTCACACGAATGTTCTGTCAGGAAGTCGGCCACAGATGGCATGAGGGTGAGGCTAAGCTCTGCAGGGGCTCTGTATCAGGTGTTCTGATGGGGCCTCAGCTCAAAGAACTCATCCTCCAGGCCCTGCTTTTAGATGCCCAGCTTGTAATTTTCTGGACTTACATTTAGTGACACCTTCTTACAAACATGTTTATTGTTATTGTTTTAGTTCAGTTGCTTGGGAAGTTGATCCTGAGATGTGTGTGCTGGAGGTTTCTTGGAGAGTGCTGCAGGAGGAGCCCTGTGAGCAGTGTGGAAGGCAGGGGAGACTGGGGGAAGGCGAGGCCGAGCTCTAGCAGAGCCCTGGGCAGATCCTGCTGTTGGTACTGGAGCTGGCGAGGCCCTTTAGAATTGCCCCATATATCGAGGCAAGGGGGTCAGGCCTTTATTCTCAAGTGTGAACCATTTGGATGTGGGCCACCGTCCCCTCACTCTTCAGGGGGCATGATCTTGGGGGGAGAGAATGTGAGATGGGGGTGAGGTCTTTCCCTTTGGTGAGGATGGCAAAGGCCTTGTCAGGAAGGGGGAGGGAACGCGCACCAGCCCCTGCAGTCGTACTTTCTGGTTCTCAGATTTGTCTATATGATTGAAAATTGTACATGAAATGTTCTATTTTCTGCAGTTAATGAATGAGAGTTCATAATTTAAAATGTTAATGCTTAAGCTTTAATAAATGTGCAAATACTAAAACTTGTTAACACTATAAATAATGTTAAAATGTAACATAATCACATTTATAAAACCCACAGTCCTTCAGTTTCTTTTTGACACTATTGATTAGGAATATGTCTTGCTTTGAAAAGTATACCGTAAATTAACTTTCAGAAATTTCGACTTTTGCGAAGTATAATATTGGTACTTTACATTGTGATTCATAAAGTGTTTTTATATCAAGAACAAAAAGCCCTTTAGGTAGTATTTTGATGGCCTTCTTTATAACTGCAGTTTATTTAAAATGGTTTTTTGTCTTTTGCTTGATCATTGTACAGGGTGGGTATGTCCCTGGAGGAGAGATGTGCTACATCACTTCCTTCTTATGGGCATTTTTGGCATTTTTATGGTGATTTTTGGGAAAACAGGTTTGGAATGTGGGGCAGGAGAGTGCATCTTGGGCATTGGCGCATCTTGGGCATTGGCGTCAGACAGGTCTGGGGTTGGGTGCCAGCTCTGTTGTCCACCTTGCTCAAGTGAGTAATGGCTCTAAGCCTTGGTTTCCTCATTGGCAGAATGGAGGTGGTTGCAGAACTTGTATTAAAGAGTCTTAGCATGAGCTCTGGCATGCTGTAAGTGCTCAATAAATAGTAGCTGTGATGAGCTGAAATTGTATTTAGTGGACAGTTCTTTTTCACTGACCTTTTCATTCCTTTAGTAACTCTAGAGGGCAAGTCAGGTACACAAGCTTATGCCAGTAAAAGAGGGGAGGTTCATTTTAGAGTTGTTAATGAGTTAAAATATTGTCCGTAGGGACTTGGGCTTTATTCTTCACGGGGATAACTATGAGCAAAACAGCAAGAACAAGCAGAGACATAAATAAGGGGGAAAGGACTACTTCTCACAGCTTCAGTTAGGGGCAGGGAGCAGAGGGAAGCCCTGTTTCGGGAAGGACCTGCCTGAACGTGATGTGGTCCTGGAGAGGGTTCTCCCCTCTGTGGCCCTGGATAGCACAGAGTGGGGAACCTGGGCGAACTGGATGTGCCAGGATCCCCCGCTGGTGAGAGCAGAGACCCGTGGTAGCTGCCTACGATTGCACAGTGACAGAGGTCTGGGCAGTGGGGGAGTGGAGAATATCTGCTCCTAAGCACAGTGTTCACAGCTCCAGGGCTCCCAAATGAAACTAGGGAGATACTGAGGGAGTAATCTGAGAAGTAGGAGTTATTCCTTGAAAAGTACTGGTAAACAAGTAAATGGACTGAGCATATCTTGAAAGGAGAAGTACAAGGGAACAGTTCATAGAGAAAACCTGAATCAGAGAAGTGGATTGAGTATACTCTGAAAAATGTAGATTTGCCTATTGATGGTTTGAAGTGCCAGCCTAATATTATTTAGTTCAAGATAGTGTTTATACCATAACCACCTGACTAACATCATTTTAGGTCTGTTTTTTTTAGTAATCCACACAAATACGTCCTTCAGGGAATTATGTTTTCCTTGCCACTTAGGGAGATACAGGCAGAGAGTTTGGTTATGACAGTTTAGCTTAGAGCAAATAAAGGTTGAAATGGGGGTGATGCTGCAGGGAGATGGATACAAGATTTCGACAATGTAGAGTGGATGGCACTTGTTACTGGCAACGGTTGCAGAAGGGATGAAAAATGAAGAGGCGACACTGGTATTTCCAGGTCGGAAGGCTGGGGGAAACAGAGTTATGAACTGAAATGGGAATGCTAGGAGAGTGACCCAACTTAAAGGGGGAAATCATGAATGTAATCTTGGGTATGTTGAGACTTTGAGGTAAAGGGAAACTTTCACGGAAGTGTTAGGAGGTGGTCAGGGCCACAGAGCTAGAACTTCTCTGAGGTCAGTAGTTACCAGACCCCTCTGCATGTGTGTGCTCTCTGGGGTGCCTCCCTTCAACCACTGGGTCTTCCTGCTGCAAGGCCTGGGGAGCTCTGGAGAAGAGACAGAGGCGAGACTCTCCACCAGCAAAAAGAATAGGACTTGTTGAAGGCACAGGTGATTGTTAGCATTTTTTAACACTGAAGTATTAATATTTTTAAATTAAGGCACATAAATTGGTTTTTAGACATAATACCGCTGTACGCTTAATGGAGTACAGTATAGGGTAAACATAACTTTTATATACACTGGGAAACCAAAAATTTGTCTGACTCACTTTATTGCAATATTCATTTTATTGTGGTGGTCTGGAACCAAACCTGCAATATCTATCCCTGAGCTATGCCTGTATGTACCAAAAATTTCATTACAGATAATATCATAATAGTACTGCTTTGCTTGCCCGTGTCTCTCACCCCTTTCCCATCAGCATTTAGACATGATTCTGCCTTGATATGATTTAGGCATAATTCTGCCTTTAAAAAAAACTGCTCTGATTCCCTCAACCTTTTATGTGCCTGTCTGATCCCTGACTATCTGATTGTTTGAACTGATATTTCTTGAACATTTTCTCAAGTTTACTGGATATGAATGTCAGCAGGTTGGGCTTACCTCATTGCCGTATAGCAATCATTTAATAATGAGCCCCTAAATATTACAAATTTGATCCTTTCCATACTGTTCTGTGCAGCAGACAAGGTCTGACAATGGTAAAATGACTTGTGCAAGGTCTGTTAGATGCTTCCCTCCAATTCTTGTTGAATATGTGTTCCACTCTACTAGAGGAAAGTGGTTGGTGGAAAACACATGAAAATGTCTGTACCTTGCTGTTTTTTTTTTGTCTCTTCTGTCTCTTCTTACGGTATGTATTTGAAGCAGATTAGAATTGTTTGACTTCACATTGCTGGAGTGCCCATCAAGGTAGTGCTGTGGTGTATAATTAGCAAGGGTACTGCTGCAGAAAGACAGTGAGTCCACTGTTTAAATGCAGCCTGACTGAGTGCTCCTGAAGCCAGGTGCCACTTTCTCACAGGTGAGGGCTGTCAGCCTACACAAATCTGCTGTAGGTATGGAAGCCGCCTAGATTTCTGTTTTGAAAGTGCTATGTGAAGTTTTTGTTTAGCATCCTGTCTTGGGCCGTTCATTGTGGTATTACTGAAAAAAATATCTGAAGGAAAAACATTAAATAACACCAAAAAAGGCATGCATACACAGATCCCTCATACTGGAAAGTGAGGGTTTTGGTCAGCAGGATCAGACGTTAGGGACATTGTTGGGACTTAGGACCAAGGGAGGGTCCTTGGGTGCGATAATTAAAAGAGAGGGCCCATCCGTCCATGCATCCACCCATCCATCCCTCCATCCATCTGTACATCTGTCTTCCTGTCCGTCTATCCATCCCTCCATCCATCCCTCCCTCCCTCTGTCCATGTGTCCATCCATCATCCATCCATCTCTCCCTCCCTTCTTCCGTCTGTCTGCCCATCCATCCATCCGTCTTTCTGACCATGTGTCCCTCCCTCCCTCCCTCCCTCTCACCCTCTGTCCATCCATCCATCCGTCCATGTGTCCGTCCATTCATCTGTCCATCCATCCATCCCAATGTATTGCCCTGTTGGAATCACCTAAGCAGCTTTTCTCTGAGTATGGTGGGTAGCCCGCCCCCAAGGGATGTGTGTATCTTTTGTTCTTCATTCTCTCAGTAGCCAGTTACTGCCAGTAATCACAGGTGGTATGGAAACAGAAAAAAGTTTCAGAAGTGCTAAACTAGATTTTCTTTAAGGGGACTTCCAGCCCTTCACTTGTATGTAGAGAAAAAAATTGTTCTTTGATCCCTTTGGGAGCTATTGACTGAGTGAGATAATTTGGTTAGGAAAATGATTAAAAGTATCTTTTGAGCAAGGTTTTGTGGTTGTGAACATGGTACATGTATGCATATCGTTTCTTGACTACTGAGTGGGGTAGCGCTCTGATTTTTTTTTTTTTTTTTTTTTGAGACAGAGTCTCGCTGTATTGCCCTGGCTAGAGTGAGTGCCGTGGCGTCATCCTAGCTCACAGCAACCTCAAACTCCAGGCCTCAAGCGATCCTTCTGCCTCAGCCTCCCAAGTAGCTGGGACTACAGGCATGCGCCACCATGCCTGGCTAATTTTTTCTATGTATTTTTAATTGTCTGATTAATTTCTTTCTATTTTTAGTAGAGATGGGGTCTCACTCTTGCTCAGGCTGGTCTCGAACTCCTGAGCTCAAACAATCCGCCCACCTCGGCCTCCCAGAGTGCTAGGATTACAGGCGTGAGCCACCGCACCCGGCCAGCACTCTGATTTTATTGTTCACAGTAAGAAACTAGATGATTTGACCCTTGGGTGAATTCCTAAAAATTTAAAACTAGTCTTTCCTAGTTCCTTTATCATGTTGAATCTAATGATGAACACAAGAATCTGATGATTACTTTCTAGTTTTATTGGCATTATTACTTGTCTTCAGTTTTGACTGTCCTTTGTCTATCAGACCTAGGGCAGGGTTTAGGGCTTTTTCAGGGAACTTTGTAAGTTATTTGCATATGAAGTATTATACAGCTCTGTCACATGATTTAAATATTATGTAACGAAACCCAGGATTGATGATACAGAAGAGAGAACTGTACAAAACATTTCACAGGGATAGCCATTTACTTTGAGGAAGGTGATGACTGAGACAGTGTCCCCTCCTTGAAGTTGTTTTTGCCCAGTTGTGCTTCACTGGATGTTACCACTGGGTGGCTTTCAATTTGAGGATTCGTTTCTACTTGGGAAATACTGCGTGTCTTCCTGTGTATGGATCTGTGGTTGGAAGGAAGTTTTCATCCTTTGATGATTTCTGAAGCTATTTAGCTATAGCAAACGGTTGGTTAACCATAAGAAATTTATTAATAATTATTTATGACATTAAAGTGAACTGGATCTTTTATAGAATTTGAAAAGAGATTGAGACATCGTCCCAAATCTAAAGAAGAAAAGTAGAACGAATTAAATTATCTGGCTAAGATAGAAATGGTTGTATTGGGAGACAGTATACTTGTAGAAAAGAAGAGGCTGATAAGGACTACCTAGGAAGAGGTATTGGGGGACTGACTGGGTATGACTAAAATGCTGGCAGTATACAGAAGACCAGAGGTAGGATAGAGCCATTGTGCCCTACTTTTTCCTCCTTCCTTCCACAGAGGAACATGGTTACGTTTTCTTTGAACAGGTGACTGAACTTCTGATTGAGCATCTTTAACTTTGCCAATTTTTAAGAAAAGTGAATCTGAATATATAAATATCCTCATCCACATCCAGCCCTTTGTGGGCAGGCACATTATATGAGTGTGTTCGTGTGTGCCTGTCTATATGAGGGATGTGACCCTCTTGCTTGGAGTGGATATACACATACTCACACACAGGTGCGTGCACACACACCCCTCCTGTATACCTATGCTGGTTTTCCCCCCTGGGTATATTTGTGATATAAACCAGGAATTAAAAGCTGGTAAGAAGTGTCCGTAAATATACATTGGGTGATAGTCATTCAGTTATGCTAAAATGTTATCTTCCCAATTCAGTTGGAATAATTTCATTAGGAGTGCCTTAAGCAACAGGATATATGATTGAATTTTCTCTTAGTGAATTGCCTAGTTACATTGGATCCAATTAAGTTTTGCATATGTTATCAGTGGCATTAAATGTAACCAAGTGTGGTGTTAAGTACAATTAGATAAGTTAGTAAGAAGTAACTTGTACTTAATGTAAATTAGGCTAGTAAATATAGTGAATGAAGGTCTTCAAAAATAATAGATCATTTTTGTATAAAACATGAAATGACCATTTGTTAATTTCCCCATTAAAAATTCATATAAAGTTTAGTATTTGTGTAGGATATTTTGAAATTATTGTTTTCAAATTTATAAGTCCACGGTAAATAACCCGAGTATATCACTTTTGAAAACACCAGGAACTAGAAATGAGTACTTGTGTTCTTTAAGGGTGAAAAATTATTACTATATTCAAGATTTAAAAAGTCACCTAATTGTGAAATAAATGAGAGCTGTTTTTCAAAGGCTGGTAATCTTTTATTTAAGATCTTCTTGAAAAGGTGCAGTGTTCTTAGAAAGATTTGGTGGAAATATAAATGTGGGTGTAATAAGTTTGTATTCTATCCTGGTTGTCACTAAAAACATTTTAAAAGTTAAAAAGACACCCCTCAGATTTTCTTAAAATCAAAATCCAAAATGAACCAATCACAAAACAAAAGACATAAAACCTAAAAAACCTCCTGGAGAGCTGGAGTGCTGTAAATTGGGAGAAAGTTTCTAGGTTGTAGCTAGCTGCCCACTTTGCTAAGCAGTTTAGTGGCCTTGGGCCTTTGTTCCCTAATCTGTTACAATGTGCTTGGAATGGTGAGCTGGGACATTGAAATAGGTAATTCATAAGCATATATTTTTTTGTCTGGTGTCTAAGGGATATGTCTGTATGATTGGTTTTCTAATCTCTACTAAGTTCATCCAAGGGAAGTTTGGTATTGAATTTTTTTACATGACATTATTTGGGAATAAATGTCCTTAGGATACTAACTCAAAGATTATAAACCTGAAATTTTTATTTATGTTTAAAATTTTAGGTATGCTATACCTCCGGAACATGGAAAACGACTTGAAAGACTAGCTCAAGGTAAAACTTGCTTTCTGTGTTTCTTACCTTGATAGGTTGTTTTTCTTTTGAGGTATTTTTGCAATGTAGAATGCCACTTTGATTTTATTCTTTTCAAGTTATTGACTTTTAACTGTTTATTTAATTGAACAATTTAAATTTTTTCACATTAATTTGTGAGTATTTTTTTCTGTTGCATAGTCTTCATGGTTATTTTAGTTGGCTGCTTAGTATTTTTTTTCATCAGGTAATTGCTCTTAGTGTATTTTGGTTGTTTCCAAAATTTCTTCTCTTTTATACAATGTGTTCAACATCATTGTGCCAATAATATTTTTCCTGCCTTTAAGTTACATTCTTCCATACAGTAATATTGTTGTGTCTCAGGGTGCAGGTGTTTTATGACTACATTTTATGTTGCCATATCATTTCCTCCAAGGGTTATGTTATGTCACCTAGGACACCCAGTTCTTTTGTCACCCACTGGGCCTGGGAGTGTGCCCTTAGGGAAGTAAGAAGGTGAATGGCCCTGGGTAACTAAATACACAGGAAATTTTGTATCTTCTTGGACTGGAAAAGTTAAACTTATTTTACTGAAAGTTGAATTTTTATTTTTCCTGGGTTTCTCCATCTTCATAAGGGCCGGAATAAAGAATGCTTCTGAAGTGCCACTGCTGGTCCCACCCTGTGCCTGCTTGTGTATGCAGAGTGCTAGTAAAACAGTCACCTTCCTCTTTCCTCCTTTCTCTTAAAGATGCTTCAGGCAGCCTTCCTCTCATCTGCTTACACATGGGGAGGAGAATCAGATCCACCCCCTGCCATCCTTGTTTTCTCTTTAGCTAGCCGATCTTCCCAAAGAAGATGTAGGCTGCTAGTGACTTACTTCCAGGGCAAAGTAGAGTTCCATTTGAGGGATAACTGAGGTGCAGGACATTCTGCCTTTATGCAGGATTGGATCCTCAGTAAGCAGTGGCCTTCTAGTCAGGTGCTGATCTACTTTTCATGGTTATGTTAGGTTTGCCTTATATTAGGAAAAGAATTTTGTTCCTGCATTATATATGCTTTCATTTAATAATGAAATGGGAGCACTGAGAAACCCCAATCTTTGACTTGACAGTTCTGAACAGATATTGTTAATGGCATCTAAAGGTTACTTTCCACCATATTATAGAAGAGTATCAGAAGGAACAGTTACAGTATCTCATTTGTAAGAAGCATTATTATAATTTTGGCAGGCTAATCACTATAAAGCCTCTGTGTTTTTTTAATATAATGTATTATAGTAATAATAGCAATGTAATTATAATCTTGAACTTTGTTAGGGAATATTTTCATGAATATTAAGGTGGATGAATCCTGGTTCTGGATAATAGATGAGAGCTTAGAAGATGATTACCATAATCCTTAACTATATAGGCAGTGATGTTTGTGTTTAAACTATGTGCTGAACTGCTTCTCTGTAATAATTATTCCACCATTTTCTATTAACCTCACCACTAGAGAGCTTTCAAAATGAAGCTAGTGTAAACTTTAGAGTGTTGAGTCACTCACTAAAATTTCTGATATAAACTATTAAGGCTTTGAAATAAACTAGCAGAAGATGACACTCCTGGAAAATGGCAGCCACCTTCCTCTGCCATTTGTTTAATCAGTAAGAGGTTAATATACTTGAAGGATGAACAAGAAGTTTAAACCGAGTGCATGTTTATTCATAACTGTTTTTGCAGCATTATTTTGAGAAATGAAGCAGGGAAAGACCCTGCAAGATAGGATAGTGGAGGATTTACATCCACTGACCAGATGCCAGCCAAATTAATTGAATTCTGCAAAATAATTAAAATGATAAAATAATGCAGTAAATGTGATGGAGCATTATAGAATGTCTAGGTCAAGGCAGCACTTGATACATAAAATGAAAAGTAGGCTCGGATATTTTCCATTATCTTGTCTGCATATCATAATTATCACACTTGCCTTTTATGCGTGAATGCTTTCATTTTGGTTTCTATTGAAATCTTGATTGAGTGTGGCACCTACAAATATTTTATCTGAAAGACATTATGCCAGCATCTAATAAAGCCAGGAGTTTGATTTTGCCCTTCAGCTGCTTTTTCATTTGTACAGGTTTTCACCAATATTATGTAGACATAAATGTAATAAAAATTTTCAAGTGAATTGTTGCAATTTTTATACTTCTTGTATTCATCTATAATGCCATTGCATTCTTTGTAGTTTTTGGTTTGATACAATTGGATTGCAAATATGGTTGAAAATAGAGGTATAATGTTAAATCATGAATGGCAGTTTGAAAGATTTTCAGTTTTTAAAATATCTAAATCTCGTCTATTTTAGAAATAGTACAATATCTTTGTTATTAAGCAAAATATGGATTAAGGTAAATTGGGAAAGTCTAAATTTTTGCGCAAAAGTATATTTCATTTGTCTCTTATTGTCAATAAAATACTATTTTTTAAAATATTGGAAGCGATTTACTTTGGTGAGCGTTTTGGGTACTGGGAAAAATATGTGACTTGGGATTTTGCACAGCTGATTTTGGAAGGATAATTATTAACAGGTATCTTGGTCCAAACAACAGTAGAGTAGAAGTGAGCTGATGCTTTTATCTCCTTATGTTTTCTTGCAACATGTATTTTAGCTTTGTCACTTTATTCAGCGAAAGGGAACAGAAAAATTATTGTTATATAGGATTAATTTACTTCATGCTTTTAAGTGTGTGTCACTGCGTATGTGTGAGACTTTTTTTGTTTGTTCTTTTAATGGCTAGCAATCTTGAATTTAAGCCTGTGGGGCAGAGGGTCCTAACCTGATTTGCAGGGATCCCTGTGCCAGGGGGTAGACAAAGGTCTGTAGGTGGTTTGCAGGCAGGCATTTTGTGGACTCCCTATAATTATATTCAAAACTAGGCATATATGTGGATTTCTGGGAAGCCATCACCAAATCTCCTTAGGGGGATTTGGTCCAAAAGAGATTATGAGCCTCTGGTGTCAGCAGGATAGAAGGGCAGCAGTAAATAACAAGTTATTTAAATTTTATGGACAGATTCTAAATTAACCTGTTCTTACACCTCTCTCCTTGAATTAGGAAAATATGCTTTTATTAGCTCTCAAAATGGTAAATATTATTCCCTTAAGCATTCATTAAGCTGATGGTCTGAAAATATTATGTTACAATGCCTGGTTTTGAAAAGCTTATAAACAAAACACCCGTGATTATAAATACTCAATTTTAAAGGCCCCCGTAAGCCTGCGGTCCCCAACCCTGTGGGCCGCAGAGACTGATACTGGTCCGTGGCCTGTTAGGAACGGGGCCACACAGCAGGAGGTGAGCAGCGGTTGAGGGAGAGAAGCTTCACCTGTATTTACAGCTGCTCCCCATCACTCACATCACCGCATAAGCTCCACCTCCTGTGAGATCTGCTGTGGCATCAGATTCTCATAGGAGCGGGAACCCTACTGTAAACCGCGCATGCGAAGGATCTAAGTTGCCCTGCTTCTTGCTAGAACCTGATGCCTGATGATCTGAGGTGGAGCTGAGGCAGTGATGATGGCACTGGGGAGCGGCTGCAAATACAGATTATTATTAGCAGAGAGGTTTGACAATAAACGTAATGTGCTTGAATCATCCCAAACACCCGCCCCTCCCCCACGCCCCAGACATCCCATGGAAAAATTGTCTTCCGTGAAACTGGTCTCTGGTGCCAAAAAGGTTGGGGACCGTTGTTGTAAGCCATAAAAAATACAGAAGACTACTGATATAGCTAATGCCTCCGTGCCTAACTCATGGCTTTGGCGTAGAGCTCAATGTGCGAGGCATCAGCTTATGTTTATTTCCATCTTACTATTGGCTGGGTTGCATCAAGAATAGTGAAACGGTCCCTAAAGTTAATTTCCTCATAATGATGTCAGTGGTATCATTGTCTGTGTTTAAATGTAATTGGATATTTTATGTCCAGCCATATTCCTAGTAGGATTTTCAGTATTTTTCTTTTTTTTTGAGACAGAATCTCACTCTGTTGCCCTGGCTAGAGTGAGTGCCGTGGCGTCAGCCTAAATCACAGCAACGTCAAACTCCTGGGCTCAAGCGATCCTCCTGCCTCAGCCTCCCGAGTAGCTGGGAGTACAGGCATGTGCCACCACACCCAGCTAATTTTTTCTATATATTTTTAGTTGTCCAGATAATTTCTTTCTATTTTTTTTTTTTTTAGTAGAGACGGGGTCTCGCTCTTACTCAGGCTGGTCTCGAACTCCTGAGCCCAAACAATCCACCTGCCTCGGCCTCCCAGAGTGCTAGGATTACAGGTGTGAGCCACTGCGTCCTGCCAAAAAAAGGCACTTTTTTGGGAGAAACACCATCTGTCTTGATCCCAAGGTCATTATGAAGCTCTCTTGGCGCTCCTCGCAGGGAGCTCTACTGGTAGAGATGTTGACGGATTATGAGGCACTTAGAACAGAGTGAAGCCAGGCTAGAGTGAAGCCTGGGAGGTGATCATTTTTCACTCAGTTTCGAATAGTAGGAAGGACAGGGAGGACAAATGTAGCAATGAACCTCTCATGTCTACCTCTCAGGTAAGGATGTGGGTAAAAGTCACCAGGTTTCTCCTCACATAATGTAGCTCATTGGTTCTTTTCATGAATAATCCCTAAAAAATTTCATGTGTAATTTCACGTGTTCATCTATCTCTGAAAGCATTTCCCACAAAAGCAGTCTTTCTGTTTCCTTTTTTTGTGTTTTTTTTCTCTTAGCATTTGTTCATATGATTGAGCCTTTTATCAGTCATACGAAAGCATTATAAAAACGTTATCACAGTATACTTAGGTATTCTTTCTCTCTGCAATTCTGTTTTTTTGCGATTCTTTTTCTCACTTTGTTGCCTGGGCGAGTGCCGTGGCGTCAGCCTAGCTCACAGCAACCTCAAACTCCTGGGCTCAAGCAATCCCCCTGCCTCAGCCTCCCAAGTAGCTGGGACTACAGGCGTGTACCACCATGCCCGGCTAATTTTTTCTATTTTTAGTAGAGACGGGGTCTCGCTCTTGGTCAGGCTGGTCTCAAACTGCTGAGCTCAAGTGATGCTCCTGCCTTGGCTTCCCAGAGCATTAGATTATAGGCATGAGCCACTGCCTGTGCCTGGCCCCTCTCTGTGGTTCTTCAAAGAAAAAACAAAAAAACTGCAGTTATATTCAAATGCAAATGTCTTAATCAAAATCTTTTCCTAGTGTGGAAATAGGTCTACATGTTTGATTTCTCCTTCCTCCCTGTCTTCCTCCTTTCTTTCCTAAGTGCTTTATAACTACTTTGAACTTCTAATTAGTCTTTGTACAACCATGGAAAATGGTTAACAAAACTTTGATTTTTAGATCTTTTTCTAAGGCTGAAATTTTTGGTGATTTAGTAAAACAGCATATGTTTGTATTTGAGTCATGTGAGATTGGGATTTAAAAAGAATTCCTTAGTTAGTAATAGCTAACAGATTATAAGATGTAAACCAGTTGACAGTGTGGAGAACTTTTGTTCTGAAGGAAAGAACACACCTCTTCCGTATTTTTAGAACACATCCGCTCTATTTCTGAAAAACAGTTTAAAAGATTATAATGATTTTTTGGGGGTCTGATTTATTGAGGTAAAACTTACACGAAAACCCACCTCTTTTAAAAATACAGCTCAGTGAGTTTTGACAAATATACACAATGGTGTAACCACCACTAGTATCAAGATATAAAACATTTCCAACACTCCAAAAATGTTCCCTTGTGCCCCTTTGCACTTGACTCCTCTCTTGCTAGTTGCTGGCAAGCACTAATCTGATTTCTGTCCCTATAGTTTTTCCTTTTCAAGAACGTCATATTGGAATCATATAACATGTGGACTTCTCTTTTTGGCTTTTTTCACATAGAGTTATACATTTCACATGTGACAACTTTTACATTGAGTACAGAATACCCTTTGGGTGTGTATGACTCCTTACCCTTGAGAGAGCTTATTGGATTCTACACTTCCATGCTCCAAAACTCCCTGAGTATTTTGGCGGTCTTATAAAAGGTTATTGTGGGATGATTTTAGGGTTTCAGGGCTTGGCTGGGGTCTCTGGAGTACAAGCTCTTTGTTATACTAGCCTTCCATCTGTCTAACATGCTTAGAAAGGGAGAATGATTCCAAAGAGCAACCTTGCTTGCTTGAGCCCGTATAGTAGCCAAATTGCTCTTTCCGTTTTCCCACCCCCAAATCAGATACTGCCCCATTTCTTTGGGAGCTCATTGGTCTACCTGGCCCAGAAGCCATGAGGAAGAGTTGGTGTGTGTGGAGGGAAATAAGTTGAGGAGTGGTTGGCACCATTAGTATCCAGAGCTTTGAAGTGAAATAACTGATAATCATTTCTGCCTTTTCTTTTTAGTTTTGTAGGATTTTTTACTTTGAAGCTCATTTGTGAGTAATTTGGAATTTAGACTGGATTTTTTTTTTTTTTTTTTTGAGACAGAGTCTGGCTCTGTTGCCTGGGCTAGAGTGCTGTGGCGTCAGCCTAGCTCACAGCAACCTCAAACTCCTGGGCTCAAGCGATCTCCTGCCTCAGCCTCCCAAGTAGCTGGGACTACAGGCATGCACCACCATGCCCGGCTAATTTTTTCTCTCTCTATATATTTTTAGTTGTCCAGATCATTTCTTTCTATTTTTTAGTAGAGATGGGGTCTCGCTCTTGTTCAGGCTGGTCTCGAACTCCTGACCTCGAGTGATCCACCCGCCTCGGCCTCCCAGAGTGCTAGGATTACAGGTGTGGGCCACCGCGCCCGGCCTAGACTGGATATTAATATTTACTCTTAAAATATCAGTTTTAGGGAAAGGATAGAAGAACTTACAGGTGAATACAAATAAAAAATCAGAAAATATAATTACAATCCAAGTCACCTTTGACTGTTAGACTTCTTTTGTGGGGAGAAGTTAGTTGCTTGTGACCAGAACTGGCTAGGTTTGGGTCACAACACCCAAGGCCATGAGATGCTTTTTGAAGCTTGGTAACCACTGGCCATCTACAGCAACTTCTCCCTCGGCTTTCTAGGTCTCCTGGAACTGTCATTTACCTCTCAGCTGGCAGGTTGCAGAGTTGGTAGAAAGGAAGATTTTTGAACCAATGTGATAGCTAGTCCCCATATGGTGGAAATGAGTAATAGGGATAATAATAGTTACTGTTCATCTAATGTTACCATGTGTCAGGGGATGCCTGACAATTCAGTGTACAAGTCTTTGGCATTTAGTATATTCACACTGGTATACAGCCATCCTCTCTATATAGTTCCAAGACATTTTCATCACCCCAAAAGGAAAATCCTGTACCTATTAAGCAGTCACTCCCCGTTTCCTGTCTGCAATCCCTCCTGTCCACCTTGGGCAACTAAGTATTAGTCTCTTCTCTGTCTCTATGTGCTTATCTATTATGGATGTTTTGTATACAAGGGATAATATGTTATATATGTGACCTTTTGTGTCTGGCTTCTTTCATTTAGCACAATATTTTCCACCTAGTAGCATGTATCGTTATTTCATTCTTTTTTTTATGTCTGAATGATACTCTATTCATTGGATAAACCACACTTTGTTTATCTGTTCATCAGTTAATGGACATTTGGGTTGTTTCCCATCTTTTGACTATGGCTAAGTTTTCTGTGTATTATCTTATTAGATTCCAATAAGAACCCAGGGAGGAAGATGATGATAGCATCTTGATTGTACATATGGGGAAATTGAGGCATTAAGGGATCATGTGACTAGTCAAAGTCATGAGAATGTGGGAGTTCTGGTTGGAATTCTGTCTATAAGGCTGAACTCCAAGTTCCCAACAACTGGACAAGACGGCTTCAAGTAATTAAAAATATTATGACTTAGGAATAAACTTTAGCTTTTTAATTTACTACAATCAATAGGTATGTTTGTTGGGAGCATTAAAGGAGAGAGGAAAGTTGGTGCTCCAGTAAGCTTGTTTGTTAAACACCTATAAAAGGGTATTGGCAAAGATTTACACAATGTCCTATAGCATCGTTTGTACTTTGTAGGCTGCTTCTCAGATGCTTCCTCCAAAATAATAACTCTGTAAGATAGGAGAGCAAAGCCCCAGCACTCGGAACATCTGTGCAGGTTTTATATTGTGCTCCTCTAAATATGTCTGTTTTTATGTAAAAATGAACCAAGTGATTTAACATGATACAAGTAGATGCTGCAGAAAGATGTGCCGGCTTTATTCTGTGTGTTCTACACTTGGCATATTACCTGGCGACCATGGGGCATATGACGTGTTGCAGTGGGATGCCACTAGTAGATGACTGAGGGATCAGTGCAGAACTTTCTTTATTGGAACTTCTTGATCCTCAAGGTTGTGAGGGAGTGGACTATCCCATCGGTGTGTATGACCTGGTAAATCGACAAGTCTTACGGAATGCTATACTAGTAACATTAAAATATACCTTTTAGAGAAGATTTCTTCTAAATAAATTATTTAAAAATTTTAAGAAAGAACATCAAGAAAGTTAATGTGAGAATATACAACACTGATTCAAAAAGGCACATTTTAAAGAACTTTAAAATTGCAAAAATTTTGACCTATCCTGAGTTGCCTGTGTAATTGGTGACTTTTGAAAAACTCAGATGGTCTTAAGGTAGAATTTTTTGTTGAATGTTATCTTCTCTGTGAGATGTGATTTTGTTATTTTTCATGTAAGTGACTCCCAAAGCTGTTTTTTTTCTATTTATTATCAAAGATACTAATCTTTCATTATCTGGGACAGTCTTGAGTCATTTAAAAAATTATCATTTTCATATCAAATACTATTTTAGTTGTGTTGACTTATATGTCGAATGAAACACTTTTTATAGACTGAGGAGTGAGGGTGAGTATGAACCATGTAGCCCTGCAGGCATTTTGAAGGAAAATTCATTTTAAGACACATACTTTGTACATAATTTGTGCTGTTTATGAGGTGTTTTCCAGGACGTTGTAAAATACAATTTTGACAGCATGTTGTAAATATACATTTTGTCCCAATGTGGAGTGCTTTATCTACTACAAATTACCTTCCTTCAGTGGTTTTCCAATTTAAATTAACTTATGACCAGTCACCACATTATTTAGGTCCTGATTACAAATCCATATCAAAAGACAATTAAATAGACTCTTCTTCATTGATTTTAATTTAAAACTTAAATCATTGAGTATTGCAGAAGTTACAGATTTGAAAACTTTGATGGATCCATTTGAATTGTGTTATTAAAATGTTTCTGCAGGTTATGCACTGGGGACTGACCAGTTGTGTCTCCTTCTGTGTAAGACTCGGGATATCTTGTTGTGCGGTCTTGGCCATTATAGTAGTGCGGCACTTTCTCTCCATTCATGAGTTTTATTTTGTAATTATGTATTATGAATATTAATCATAAGCAGAGGGCTGTATTAAATGACCACAAAGGGCAAAACTATGCCTTTTATTCTTACTGATATTGTAAAGAATGATAGTAGTTAGTATTTCTGATGTTTCTTTGGACACACACTTTTCTATACTGTTCTTTCTATTTTTTTTCTTTTTAATTAAGGTACAGATTCTAAAGCAGAATGTACTACATTTTGTAGGTGGTTCTTTATACCCCAATGGCTCTTTCCTGGATGTTGGATTTCTTTCTCTTTGATGAACGGTGGCCTCACATAGCCAGTGGTGGCATCAATTAAAGTTTATTTACTAAAAAAAATTCTTGGGAAGTGCTTCTATGAGATTAAAATGGTTCATGATTAGTTAATGCATGCTGGTGATTCTTTCAACAAATTGGTCACATTCTTGAGTTATTTGCATGTTGTGAGCCACAGAGTTAGATAAGTCACATTTCCAGCAGTTTTTCCTTCTTTTTGGCCATGGAGGAGTTAGACGGCATTTGTGTTTCTTCCCACCTTACTCATACGCACCACACATTTTCTTGGTGACTTCCCTCTTCCTTCTGTGTCTTCCCTCTGTGGTTCTCCTCTATCTTTTCCATGGTCCTTGTTTTTGTCTCTTTATCTTCTTGCTTTTCCACTCCTTTCTGCACGGCAGTCTTCCCTCTGAGTGAGCAAGGTGACAAATAGGACATCAAGCATATTCATTTTCTTCTAGCTTGCATCCCTGAGTTAATGAGAGTCTGCCTCAGACAGAACTGCAGGATTGAAGTCAGTGATGGAGAAAACCAGCTATGTCTTGGCGTATAATATACTGTTGAACAAAAGACTTGCTGCATTTTCAGCTTCCTCATTTAAAAGGCTCCTCAAAACACTTTTTCCATTAAGGCTGATGAGGCCAGTTTTCAGACATTTCGTGGGCGTTGGCCAGGAAGTTGAATTTGGAAATTAGTAGCATTATTTTTGTATTGATCAGAAAGAATCAAAAGTGGGACACTGCTCTGTGGTTAGTGCATGCCAGGCATTGGGATGTGTGCTTCTGGAATTACCAAATCTAGGAGTTTGAAATAAGAGATTCTTTTATTAAAGTGCACACCAATTTTTCCATTTAGCAGGTAGATGGATTGATTCTAAAATTGTTTCAAATTGAAATTGATTACTACAGTTTAGTAATTATTAATTATTGGTACTTTTTTTTGTAAAGAAGATCAAACTTTGGTGATATAAATATATACTAATTTTTAAGAATTCTGGTATTGACTCTTAATTTTTAGTACAAAGGCTTTTTGATGGTGGGGTGGGTCTATGCTTGGATAAAACTGTCATAGTAAAAGAACACTGGAACTTAAATGTAAAAAAAAACTGTCTAAAATTTAACTTGATTGACAAAACGCTGCTTGTATTTATTATTTCTTTTTAGGTTTCTTCCCAAGCAGCTCCCAAGGGTGTGATGCATTTCTTCGCCACAAGATGACACTGATTTCTCCATCAGTACTGAAGAAGTATGGTATTCCCTTTGACAAGGTACATTAGTATTCTTACGCAAATTGATTTTTGTGTGTGTGATTTATATCTAAGATGAAATTAACATAGGCTAATGTATCTTTGACTTCAAGTAGGATCTTTTAGGATGTGGGCAGAGAAATTCAAATTCATGTTTTGCAACATAGTAATTATCTAAATCCTAATTGAAATTAATTTTATTTCAGGATATATTTACCAGAGATTTCATGCTGTTATAGTTCACTTAAAATAATACTGAAAATAAAACATGGCACATTCTGCAGAATAAGAGGAAGCACTTTTTATATTAAAGTCTTTTATATGAGCAACATGATATATGTATATGTGATCTATTTTTTAAAAAGAATTGAGAGCAATTATTATTAGCAGTTGGATTGGTTAGAATCAATGATTATGGTAGCACTATGTTGCTTCTAAACACATTTAGATATAAGACAATTGAGATTTCATTAGGGATAAAATTGCCTGATGAAATAATAATTAGATATTGCTTCTGTGGAGTAGTTCTGGAGATAAGTTCTGTAAAACTCAGTAGAAACTGGATCTTATGTTCTTTGTGTCAGTGTGTGGTTATTGGGTCAGAATTATTACAGAGCCTGAACATTTTATGTGAAAAAGCTGAAATGAAAAAAGGTTTTGACCAGATAAATAAAAGCTCTCTCAGTCTCAGGAGGATTAAGTACTTAAGTACTTGCAGAGACGTTAAAAAATAGCTCTTCTTTGTTCTCTGTTTTTTATTTGCTTTTTTTCCCCCATAATCCTTGCTGTTTTCCACCTTAGAAACTTTTCATTTGTGACTAAAATCATCTTCCTCATCTTAGGCCCTTAATACAGCCTCATTTTCGGGTTGGGGATTAAAGTGAAACTTTCCCAGGGGCCAAGCATCATTCTTGTGGTTGAGGTGGCTCCTGTCCCCACAGGCTGTCCATGGAGCAGTCATGCACGGGACAGGCTCACCTTTGGGAGCGTGCTCTCAACACGGCTTTACTCACACACTCTTATCTGTGGGAAAATGCCCCCGATGTGTGCATCTGGGCCATGCTTGTGGGTGCAGGAGGAGTGGGGATGGGCCGCAGCACTGTCGGGTACAGAGGGCAGAGGTGGTGCCCTCGGGTGCTGCCGCTGTGGGCTTTGTCTCACTTGCTGGCATCTCCAGGCACCGGGCTTTTGTGAGTCTCAGACACGTCATCACCGAGTGTTTATTTTAGGTGGTTGGCATTTGCTTCATTAGGCACTTTGACTCAAGTCGGGATATTAAAAGGCAGAGAAAGAGTCGACTAGTATCCCCAAGACATAAAAACCTACTCTGAGTTTAGGGCTGGTGTTAGGTACTGGCGGTGGGTTAGGGCTGGGCTGTGAGTGGGGTTTATGTGAAGCTGCAGGGCTGCGGGATTGGTTCACTGCCTTAAAAGCCTGGAGCTCCTTTTGAGGCTTTGTGGGGAAGGAGGCCAGGACCCCACACCCCCTTTCTGGGCTGCAGCTCTTCAACTGCTATGCGGTAGATAATTAGATTCATCAGGCTCTCATCTGGCCTTTTGTGGATGGGCCATTTCATGGCTTCTGTGGAAAGTGGCAGGATGACTATAAGTCCTCAGATGGTGAGACAGCAGGAACTTAGAGGGCCGACTGGCAGTGGTGCTTCCTATGAAATCCCACCGCTTCCTCTTTCTACCTCCACCCAGATGAGCTCCGCAAGGAGCTTATTCTCTGATTATGACAATGTAACATGTGGCGGAGTAGAAAGTGGTAGCACATGCTGCAGATTTAAGCCTCCCGAGTTCATTCCGGGTTCTGTCACATAATTTTTCTGAGCCTCCGCTTCTTCAGGTGTTAAAAGTAGGATAATAGTGAGTACTTAATGGGGTTATTGTGAAGAAGAAAAGAGATAATCTATAAGGTCTTTTAATAGTAGATGTTATATAGTAACACACTCTTGCTTCTCAACTCAACCCTCTTTCTTTAGGTAGTTGTTTCTCAGCTGAAGTACGTTTTTTCATTTTTTCAATGTATTTACACATATGCATACATACATATAAAAATATGTGTAATAAACGGCTATGTCTGCTTTTAGGATACGTGCACTCTCCTCTCCAACTTCTTTCATGATACGAGATTGCGATGATTGTTTTAGTCTTCTAATAAAATGGACTTGCTTTACTTTGTCCCTGTACTTTCTTATCAGTTTATTACCCTAGAGGCAGTAAATTAACTTTATATGTTGGCCAACTGACACATACTTATTTTTAGAAATGACAAAGGTCTAAAATTTAAGAGTTGAATTCGGTAGGAGCCCTTGCTCTTTTTCATCATGGCAAGAGCAGGACTTTCTACATAGGGCAGAGATGGCTTGTAGGTGGGATTCCATGGAGCAGTAAAGGTAGTTTCCTCAATCCAATGGCAGAGTCTTATCCCTCTCCCACCTTTATAACGGGAGTAGAAACAGTTGAGCACAGTGAGTTTTGTTTTATCACATAACGCAAGAGAGAAGGAAGAAGCACCTAGTTAATTAATGAGATTCAGTGAGACCAGGAAAGGTGAGAATTGGGCTGTGTTCTTGTGTGGCTAAGAGCAATGGAACTGGAACCATGTTTGCCAGTGGTAAGCCTGTCTCTTTTGCCAGGTGGCAGCGGAACTGCTGCTCATTGCAGAACACATTGTTCTGGGGTTTCATTGGTGGGAGGGGGAGTCATGAGGCAAATTTCAGAATTGTTGGGAGAAAGGTACTCTCCCCACACCGTGTTAGCATCACTAGAATGGCAATTGGATTGCAGTGTGTGCACCTGTGTTTGTACAGCGTGCCTCTTGTATGTTCACAAACATGTATTTACCCATATATTCATTTCCCACCATGTTAGGACTGAAATGAACCATGGGAATCATTTACTCAAGTTGAATACCTTCAGGAAGGGCACTACCTTGGCTTTAATTTAGAGTAGGTGTAAGGGAAGTATCCTGACAGTGAGAGTTGCACTGTGGAATCTCCTCTGAATTTTATTTTTTATTAATATTATGATAGATTCTTACTCCATTTTCTCATTTATTCATAAACAAAATGGTATCTTCTAGTTTTGACAGTCTTGCATGCCGAATAGTAATCTTGTTTTTATGTTTTCTTTATATTTTTTTCTGCCCATGATCTGAGTACATGGCTGGGACATCCCTATAGATAGTTTATGCCCATTTTCATAGTGAAATTCTATAAGCATTCATGAATACTTTCTTTTTTTTTTTTTTTTTTGTTTTTTGAGACAGAGTCTCACTCTTTTGCCTGGGCTAGAGTGAGTGCCATGGCATCAGCCTAGCTCACAGCAACCTCAAACTCCTGGTCTCAAGTGATCCTTCTGCCTCAGCCTCCCAAGTAGCTGGGACTACAGGCATGTGCCACCATGCCCGGCTAATTTTTTCTGTATATTTTTAGTTGGCCGATTAATTTCTTTCTAATTTTAGTAGAGGCAGGCTCTCGCTCTTGCTCAGGCTGGTCTCGAACTCCTGAACTCAAACAATCTGCCCGCCTCGGCCTCCCAGAGTGCTAGGATTATAGGCGTGAGCCACCGCGCCCAGCCTCATGAATACTTTCTTAAGATCATTCATAGTCAGACCAACAAGACTATATGGACTACTGTGGTGGAGAGTAAATGATAAAGAATATATATTCTTTGGTTTCAAGGCACTTTAACAATTGGGCAGAGAAGTCATGGGGTAGGAGGTAATAGAGAAGCAAAGAATAAAGGTGCTGATAATGTAAGAAATTTATATTTCTCCATAAGAAGTGCACAAATCCATTCTGATCGTGGATCAACAGAGTGAGTGATCACATCTGATTCCTGGGTTAGGTGATAGCACCTAGCGGGTGTTTCACCCTAATTCCTGTTTCTCCTTTTTAGTTCCTTCTGAAAACTATACTTGTTTTAGATTTTAGAGAAATTCCTAATTATCAGTCATGTACCACAGGTTTGTTGAGTTCAACTATATTTGTTTGTTTGTTTGTTTGTTTGTTTTTGGGACAGAGTCTTGCTCTGTTACCTGGGCTACAGTGCCGTAGCATCATGCTAGCTCTCAGCAACCTCAAACTCCTGGGCTCAAGCAATCCTTCTGCCTCAGAAGGATTTTTTAATTGTATTCTCAATTGTATTTATTTTTTAATTGTATTCTCAATTTGGGAAGTCTTATTATTACAAAATATTATATGTTTCCTTCCTGACAGATCACACAAGAGGCTGGTGAATTTATGATCACTTTCCCATATGGCTACCATGCTGGTTTTAATCATGGTTTCAACTGTGCAGAATCTACAAATTTCGCTACTGTCAGATGGATTGACTATGGAAAAGTTGCTAAATTGGTAAGTTAGACCTCAGAAATAAAGCGTAAATTAAATGCGTATTCTTGTTATTGTAGTGGAAAGCCTAAGATTGTATGCAGCATTTACTTTATTTCCTCATTGACACAGTGTACCTCTCATCACAGTAATTTATTTTAGACTAGATACTTTTTTTTTTTTTTACATAGGCTATATTACCAATTGTGGCAACATTTTTCTGTTTTGAGATTAATATGGAACAATTTACCCTATTAGGTAATTTTATGCAACAGGTTTTTTGCTTTCTCTCTTAAGGCCAACAATTAGTTTTTTGCAAGATTTTCCAGTGGTTTCATGTGGCTCCTTGTTAGATAGACTCAGATTTCTCCCTGTTTAATTCTTGGCTTAGAAAACAACAATTTACTGAGGGGAGTGTCTGGTAAAATTGTAATAAGAGATTGAGGGAGGATGGTAGAAATAATTAAAACTGCCTTTAGTGCAGAAATGAATTTCTTAAAAGTAATAATGTAGAACATATTTTAACAGGAAGTATATCTTCATGTTAAATTTGGTATGAAATTTTGCATCTCCTGCCCATATATTTAATTTAGTCCACATACTATGTATTTTGATTCACAAGCAACAACTTCTTGTTGAAATTTAATTACTTTCCCCCTGTGGTGTTAAATAGAGGACATCTTCAAAGTGGTGGTAGTTTCTATTAGGTTTGCCACTTTTCCTGTAGCTTTCAAGGCAAAAGTACAGGCTGGCAGAGGGCAGCTTGTAAATGAAACTGTGCATTTTACAGAGTGTGCAAGTTGATATAGGTTTAGTAGAACATGATAAGTAAAGATTATGTGGCTTATATTGGCCACTGTATGGCATAACTGAATATCATTCATTCTACATTGATAAAACTTGCATGTGGAACCACTGAGTGGACTTGGATAGAAATTATATTCAGGGAGGACAACTCTAGATTTAATTTACATGTGTATTTAGAAAATTTCATAATTTGTTAAAATATAAATAAAAGTATAGCTCTTTGGCAGCCTAGGAAGCATTTGAATGATCTCTTCAAGTAAAAGAAAGCCCCACTACTAGAAGACATTACTGTTCTGAGTAATTTCTATTTATGACGGGTAATTTAGAAAGAACAGAACGGAACTGCTTCTTCCCATTACACATCCTGTGTATTATAATAAACCTAATAATGAATAGAATACTCAGCGTATGTACCTTGTCCAGCCACTGCAGGGCTTTTGCAGAAATGTCATGCTTGCATCTGCATTGACAGTGTTGTAGCCATGACGTTAAAAAAAGTTCTGATGTTTTATGGTGTGCACCTTTGATGGTTGACATAGGCTACCACATGTTCATATCACCACAACAATTGCTTGATGCTTGCTTAGTACAGGTTTCAGAACTAGTTCATGGTATTGGCTAAAATACCATGAACGTTTGGGGGTTTCCACATTTCCATGTGGAAGTAGAGTCAGAGTGGGGAGCAGCCACAGAAGAGAGATCTGTGGTCTTCCTGTATGAAATCCCAGCTGACAGAGCCAGTTGCAATTGTGGGAATATTAGGAGGTGGTTCACCTTGGAGGAGACAGGGATCTGAGACCCACCTTGTCTTGCCATGTAACAATAGGAAAGTGAGTTATTCTTCATTTATATAAATTAGAAACACCTCTCCCTACCCTATAGATATGTTGCAGAGAGAAAAGAACTTAGGTATGTGAATATCTACTCATTCAATTTAGTAAGGTCTATGCTTTGTTTGGTTCTGGGTACAAAATACTCAATGCTATAATGCCTCATTGGTCAGCTAATTTAAAATTGACCTTACCTGCACACATTTGAATATTTTTGGATGTTGTCACCACCCCTTCCTTCCTTTGGCCAGGTAGTGCTGTTCTGAGAATATATTAGTTGTATGTTGCTGCTGTAGCAAATCACCAGAATCTTTGTGGTTTAAAACAATACCTATTTATTATCTCATAGTTCTGTAGGTTCTAGGCCCATTGTTGCCACCAAACATCAAGGTGTTTGCAGGACTGCATTCCTTACTGGAGATGCTGAGAAAGAGTCCATTTCCTTGCTCTTCAGGTTGTTGGCTGAATTCACTTCCTTGCAGTTGTAGAACTACAGCCTGGTTTCCTTTCCGACTGTGAGCCAGGGAGTAGACTTCGTTCCTAGAGGCCTCTCTCCAGTCTTTGTATATAGTCCCCTATGTTACAGAGCAAGCAATTCACAAAATCCCTTTTGTCATGTAAGATAACATGTTCACAGGTATCTATGGTTAGGTTGAGGACATCTTTGTTGGGGGTGTGGGAGGTGGAAGTATCTGCTTACCACAGAAAAGCCCAATTAATAATTGATGTGGTGATACAGTAAAAATCTATAACCAGTTTTAGTTACTCTGCATAAAAACAGGAAACTGAACTTGTAGTAGATACAGTTTTGAAGGTTTCACTAAAACATCCTTTGCTTTTTAAAATTATACCTTCAATATTAATGTTTTCTTGGCTATTCTCAGTTAGCAAGTTCTCTTACAGTGTGCTGAGATGACATTTTCTTCCAGATATTGGTGTCTTTAATGAATTATTCGACACATATTTTTGATCTCCAAGTCTGATTCTTTAGTTAACCTTATGAATTTGCTGTATTGTGTGTGTGTAGCTTTTAATCCTTGGTAAATTTGTGCAGTGGGCACAAATTTATGTGTTTTGCTGGGGACTAATAATGTATAGTGAATTAATTATGAATTGCAGGAAAAAGACTTTTAGCTTTGAGGATGCCCATTTTTGTTAGTTTGCCTCAATTCTTTGCCTTCTTCAATTTATTCTAAATGGTAACAGTAAACAAAGTCATTATCTATAAGTGATGATGGGATACACTTTTTGTAATTATTGTAAAAATACTGGCACTTTTTATAGTTGAGGCACTGGGGGGGGGGTGCCACCTGCTTTCCTTGTCATCTGGGGTTGATTTGAGTATATAAAAGCGCTTGATATGGTATCCGTATGTTTGTAGTGCAGAGTGTGGAGTCTGTACACATTATATGTGCATATAAGTAATTCACATATATGATATGAAATATATATAATTTCCTGTATTACAAACCAATATTTTTACTTTGGTGACTCATAAAAGTGCTGTTACTAAAGGCTATTTTTTATTTAAAAAACTAGCTTTTGAAAATATAACCCTCTGTTCCCTGATAGAAGATTTTTTTGATCATAAGCCAGCAGGCTTTGGTCAGTAGGAACCTTTTCAGACCCTTCAAGTGGATGGTAGGTGGGGACCAAGCTCCATTTATTGAGACTAGGCTTGTATCCTATGTGCCAAGCACAATGTACATTTCTGTGAATTCATCACTTAGAAGATAATCTGTCCCATGAGAACAGAGGTGAGAGTAGAGCTGGTACTGGCAAGGGTTCAAGGACTCTTTCCTTTGCTCTTGGCTGCTTGACTTTTGTTGGAGTATGACTTGACTTCTGCTGCTGTCCCTGGAGTGGGACTGGAGAGTGTGCTTCTGTAGCTTTCACTGGAACTTATTACTGATCTACTAATATGTGATGTTTGTTTAAGGAAACGTCCCTGCTCTTAAGATCTGGCTTCAATTGATTTGAAATCCCATTTTACTGTGCAAAGCTCAAATATACTGCTTCCAAATTTTAACAAATTCCTGGAGGTTTGATATTCTTAACAAAATGATTGTATTTTGTGGATATTTTAGTGCCAGTGGGTATATTCTCTGTTTTTTAGTGCTTCAGTCCAGATGGTCCTTTTTCAAAGCATCCCTACAAACTGCCTCATCTCTCACACAGATTTTTTTTTTTGTGTATAAATTGCACAGAAGATATGGGGAAAATAGGCAGAGATGGGGGCGAGGGGACTTTTTTACCTCTTAGCATCTATAGGAAATTAGTTTGACCATTCCTGTTTCTAAAAATCTCTGATAATGCCCTAGGCCCTTACCATTCTTCTCCTTTCTCTCTTTGCTTCTCTTCTTCTCAGTGAGGATTATTCAAGTTGTCTTGCCTTGATTTCCAAATATAGTATAGCCAAATCCTGCAAGATGCTCCAGAACAAAAGGGTCTTGCATTTAGCAGGACCATACCTAAGAGGGCCGTTATGCACTTTTTCCCCAATTCATTTATCAGAGGCAAGATTATTACTGAAAAAAATTGAGAGTACGGTTGTAGCCTTGTGCCCACTTGCCTGCTGACCTCAGCAGAGTTGAGGTAAGTTCTCCTCTGCAATAGGCATTGTGCTATGTTTTTCCACAAAAAAGAAAGCCATATTTTCTTTATCTTTAGGGAGCTTTCAGAAAGAACAAAAGGTTAATAAACCTCCACTTGCGAAGTTGTAGTATAATGGAACATGCCATCTAATTATTTATTTCAGGAATCTTTATTTGTGAACGTTGGAGTAATCTAGAGTTAAATGCTATTTTTTTTTCCTGATAGAGATTTGAAAATATGTTAACAGCTAGGTTAGCAATCGAAATAAGACGTTTGTGCATGCTTGCGATGACTGTTTTCGTTTCTGAAGCATTTTTTCCTTCTGTGGTGAAAGGGAGTCCATGGCTACTTCTGTGCAGCTTCTGTGGCTGCACTCACAGGTCTGCTTCCTGGCTGGGTGGGATCAAAGCACTGGCCCGCAGGTTGTATTTCATTTTTCCGTTTGTGGGATGAAGTGCAGTTGTTTTGATGTTAGGTTTGATGGATTTGTTTGCCACTGCATTCATTAGCTTCACATCAGAAAACTGACAGGCTGTTAAATGAAACTTTGGCTTAGATTTTCAGCTTGACTGTTTGGAGACATTTGTGGAGATATTTTGTTTTTCTGTTTCGGCAGCCTCAAGCACTATGATTGTCTTGAAGGAAAGAAAAGTTATTTACTGTACCGATTTTCTTGAGTAAAAAAGAATCATTGTCTTGAGGACAGTCATATCTAGCCTACACCATCAGAAGCAGTGTATTTATTACAGTGTGCAGTGAGAGAGACTTACTATGGCAGGATAAATAATATTATCTTCTTGGAAGGAAAGGTAATAGTTGGTGACACCAAAATGATATCTTTTATTTTACATTAATTTTATTTTAAGTGATAACATGTTAACATGATATGTCAGAAAGTTGAAAAACTGCACCTCAGAGCTGGGAATGTTCTCTTATGAATGCCGGGAGCATTACTTCGCTATCTAATTTTAAGGCATTCTGACATTTGAATCCTCTAATGTGTGAACAAGTTTCAAAAGAGATGATAGAATTTTGAAATTGATTTCCCTTTAATCTGGAATGGATTTCAACTATTAAATTGTCCAGCATGTAAGTGCCATGGTAGGAGTTCATTCTGTTTTATATTTCAATTCTTCTCCTAAATTAAATTAGATTTTTCTTAAATCAGGCAGCATCTCACCAAAAAAATCTTTAACTTGGACAGGCTTTATTAAACCAATCAGGAGTCATTTTTGTGGTGAGTCTCCAGGTTATATATATACACATTTTTAAATATGTTTTATTTATTTATTTTTTATTTTATTTTATTTTATTTATTTATGTTTTTGAGACGGAGTCTTGCTCTGTTGCCTGAGCTAGAGTGCCATGGCGTCAGCCTAGCTCACAGCAACCTCAAACTCCTGGGCTCAAGCAATCCTACTGCCTCAGCCTCCCAAGTAGCTGGGACTACAGGCATGCGCCACCATGCCCGGCTAATTTTTTCTACATATTTTTAGTTGTCCAACTAATTTCTTCGTATTTTTAGAAGAGATGGGGTCTTGCTCTTGCTCAGGCTGGTCTCGAACTCCTGACCTTGAGCGATCCTCCCGCCTCGGCCTCCCAGAGTGCTATGATTACAGGTGTGAGCCACCGCGCCCGGCCTCCAGGTTATATTTTAATATGCTTTTGATCACAAAATACTAGAATAGTGATATTTTTCTATTTTTATGGCATGTGAAGGAAAGAAAATGTAGACTGCTTTGTATATTGCTCATTTAACATTCTTGAAATTCTAATTTTAGGTGTCTGATGTGGCTTATATAATATGGACTTCATTAGTATAGGGATTTTACATTTTGCATTTTTTCCCTTTTTGCCTCTTCTTTCTGCTCTATTCGTAATTCATGGAATCTAATGGTACAGTGCTGTAGTGTTGGTGAGTATCTTTTCTGTGCCCTTTTAAAAAAAAGTTTTTTTTAGAGCAGTTTTAAGTTCACGGCAAAATTGAGGGGAAGGTACAGAGATTTCCCATGTACTCCTAGCCCCACGTGTGCATGGCCTCCCCCGTTACTGATACCCCTACCAGGGTGGCATGTTTCCTTCAGTCGCTGATTCTACATTGGCACATCATTATCACCCAAAGTACGTCGTTTACATCAGTGTTCACACTTGGTGTTGTATGTCCTATGGGTTTAGACATATGTGTAATGGCACGCATCTACCATTATGCTATCATACAGAGTAATTTCACTGCTTTAAAAATCCTCTGTACCTTTTTCACAGTTTAAAGAGAACATGCTATAAGAATATAGAAATATCACTATACTAGTATTTTGTGATCAATAGCATATTAAACTATGCTTAGTTCTCTCCCCATTTTAGCTATGCCTATTGTATTTAATTTACTATCCTTTTATTCCCGTACAAACTATGGCCAGTAGTACTATTTTGCTTCTATCTGCAACCAGGAAGGAAAAACAAAACTGTCTTCTGTACTCTCTAGATACTCTGAAGTATCCTAGGAGGGATGATTTCCCTGGTATACTTAAGAGTATAGTTTAGAGCATTAATTAATTCTTTGTGGTACTGTCTATAAAATAGAGAGCTTACAGTTAATTCTGTCAGTCATTATTTTTGTCTTTCATTTGTGTTGATCACTTTGCATTTTTCTAGTGTTATCTTTAAGTGAGGATAATATTTATACTTGTGTACCTTCTAGATTATAATGCTGATTGCAGTTTTTATGATATAGTTTCATGTCTCATTGTGTTACTGTTGATATTTTGATACTTATCATACTTGAGTATGATCAATGAATAAGTAGTTAGGTAAGGGAAGTTTCAGCTTTGTGTTGTAATGTTATTAAAAATATGAAGAGGCTGGGTGCTGTGTCTCATGCCTGTAATCCTAGCACTCTGGGAGGCTGAGGCAGGAGGATCACTTCAGGTCAGGAGTTGGAGACCAGTCTGAGCAAAAACGAGATGCTGTCTCTACTAAAAGTAGAAAAAGTTAGTGTGTACTAAAGATAGAAAAATTAGCTGGACATGGTCGCGCACGCTTGTAGTCCCAGCTATTTGGGCAGCTAAGACAGGAGGATTGCTTGAGCCTGGGAGTTTGAGGTTATTGTGAGATTGTGAGCTAGGCTGATGCCACTGCACTCTAGCCCAGGTAACAGAGTGAGAAACTGTCTCAAAAAAAAAAAAGAAGAAACAAAATCCTAACACTGGGGACATCAGTATTTTGGGAGGCTGGGTATGAGGGTTAGTAAACATATACACACACACACACACACACACACACGCGCGCGCGCGCGCGTACACGTGTAATTATCTGCCTTCCTCCCTGTACACATATATATCTTATAATTATTTTTATTATTTTATAATCTATTTGGAAAAGGCTAGAAAAATACATTAAGTAAGAAAAATTTGGCATACTTTTTGTCCCCTGGGTAATGTAAAAATTTATTTTATAAAATTAATTGCATCTTGCATTTTCCTTTAATATATATGATATTAATGGAAATACAGCTCAAGTATAATACTTAGAGGATTGCTGTCAGAATCGTTCAGGTGAGCCCAAATGCGGACGGTGGAGGCAGTAGGCACTCTGGAGAGTGAGATGCTTTGTCTTGCATTTCAGTTCTGTGCCCTCTCTGAGGCTGAGCGTGTAATTCTTCTGAGCTTTATTTTCTTCCTGTATAAGGGAAATATTGTGTAGTGGTGATGGATACAAGTTCTTAACCACACTTAATTCTGCCTTTTCTGTTTCTTAACTGTGAGATTGGAAGCAAGTACTTAACAAATCTCTCTAAGTCTCTCTTTTCCACATATAAAATGGACATTATAGCTTCTTTATAGTTATGAAAAATGAATAAAATTAAATATATAAGGAGCCTAATAATTATTAACACCTTGCATCGTGGTGGTGAGCTCTTGTTCGGTGTATGTAGGTTTATTATTTTTATTTTTTTATTTTTTTCGAGACAGAGTCTGGCTCTGTTGCCCTGGCTAGAGTGCCGTGGCATCAGCCTAGCTCACAACAACCTCAAACTCCTGGGCTCAAGCGATCCTTCTGCCTCAGCCTCCCGAGTAGCTGGGACTACAGGCATGCGCCACCATGCCTGGCTAATTTTTTCTCTATGTATATTTTTAGTTGTCCAGCTAATTTCTTTCTATTTTTAGTAGAGATGGGGTCTCGCTCTTGCTCAGGCTGGTCTTGAATTCCTGACCTTGAGCAATCCACCCACCTTGGCCTCCCAGAGTGCTAGGATTACAGGCATGAGCCACCGCGCCCGGCCTTGTATGTAGGTTTAGATTGAGTTTCCACTTTATCTGTCTTCCAGAATTTTAGTTTGGAGAGGTGTCCTTGGCTCAGAGGTGGGCTTGACTGGTCTAATTTCAGATCAGTGGGCCAGTCCTGGCCAAATAGAAAGGAGGGTAGGATTGCTGGGGACATGTAGGAAAATGCCAACTTGCTTTTAGAGAGTAATGGGAAGCGCGTCTTTCTTTCTTTATGAAGACATGGAAACACTGAAGTTTGCAACCTGTAATCAGACCTAGGATAAAGGTTGTGCTTTGGACACCAGAATAAAGAGATGAAAAGGTTCTCCCAGGCCAATGTTTTATTTTTTGTAACCTTGTCAAAAATACAAATGTTCATTGTTCCATCACCAGAATACTTCCTTCTTTAATAACTGTCTTGATAGCCACCTTGAGTGTAAGTGAACAGAAACCCAAGCTAATCACACAGACCTGTGCTGGAATTCTGGCTCTGTGTTGCAAGAGTTGTGTAACCTTGGGCAAGTGACTTGTCTCTGTGAGCCTTGATTTTCCTACCTGTAAAGAGGGCTTTCACTTGTGCCTCATGGTCTGTGGTGAGGAGGAGTTCTGACGGGGAACTCCCCTATACTATGCCTTTCTTGCTGAATACATTTTTAAGAGTTCATTTCTTTCTTTTTTTTTTTTGAGACACAGTCTCACTCTTTTTGCCCAGGCTAGAGTGCCGTGGCATCAGCCTAGCTCACAGCAACCTCAAACTCCTGGGCTCAAGCTATCCTCCTGCCTCAGCCTCCCAAGCAGCTGGGACTACAGGCATGCACCACCATGCCCGGCTAATTTTTTCTATATAGTTTTTAGTTGTCCGATTGATTTCTTTCCATTTTTAGTAGAGACAGGGTCTCGCTCTTGCTCAGGCTGGTCTCGAACTCCTGAGCTCAAACAATCCGCCCACCTCGGCCTCCCAGAGTGCTAGGATTACAGGCATGAGCCACCACGCCTCGCCCATCGTGGATCATTTCTGTGTCGGGGGGAAGACTGGTGGAGTTCAGGCCTGAGGTGCTAAGAAGCAGTGTCTGTGGGGATAGTGTCTGCAGGATAAGTGGTAACAGCAGGCTGTGCAGATGGATTGCTTTATGTATTTCTACTGATTTCTCATGCCCATTCAGTTGTATTTTCCACCAAAATAAATGCAGTATGAAGAGAAGTATGAAGAGCACTGACAATAACTAACAGTATTTGGGGTTCTGTGCACTAAATTCAAACTACCAGAGGAGTAATTTGAAGGAGCTATTGCTTATATCTTCAAAAACACAATGGAGCTCTGGTGCCCTATGTTGAATTTGAAAGGCCACGTTTTATAAACCCTTGGAAAGAAACCATTGTGGATGTTAGAGATTACCGCTAAGCTTTAACTGTAGTTCACACATGGCTTTCACATACTCCAGGTTTTCGATTGAATTCATACAAATAACCAGCTAGTTGCTAGCTAACTCACTTTTAAAATCTTCATAAAAGATCTTTTTTAAGGTCTAGTCATAATTTTCAGTGATTCTTGGCAGAGTATTCCCAGTTCTCAGGGAATGTGGAGTTGTCCTTTAATTTTGAGTGTTAATTTTTTAAAAAATTGACTGTTCTGATGATTATTGAAATGGCATGAAAACTTTTTTCTGCAGGTAAATAAAATTGAAAAAATGTTCAAACATATGAAGTACTCAAAGTAATAATGAAGGATTTTATTTTTCTTATCATATTAGCAAAGGTAAAAAGAAAATTCCCATTGCTCAGGAGAATATAGTTGGTAGAATGGGCATAATGTTCCTCTGTTAGCATCCTGAAAAGCAGGTAGACATTGTGCATCAGTCCCTGTGAACGTTTTCTTGCTCTTTAACCCATTTCTACACTCCTGCGAGATAAACAGAAATGCAGGGAGCAGATGATTGTGCCACTTTCATCAGTGAAAATCGAGGTATAACTAAAATGTCCAGTGATATGGGAATCATTGAATAAGTATGGTATGCCCATGTACTGTAATATTTTAATTTTACAGAAAAGCATCTGAAAGGAAATCACTATGGCTCTTAATATTTCCACCCAAATATCCATTGTTAAAATTTGTAAAAATAAAAGAAAAATATTTAATGACATTCTTTTCAGTTCATTAAAGGTAAAAGAGTGTTAACAGTTCATTGTATAGCCCTTCATTATCTTTAAAAAAAAAAATGCCAATTTGATCAGTATTGTACATACTGTTTTGCAGTATCTTTCCTTTTAACGTATTATTCCATTTAATATATGTTTCATTTATGGCAAGTAAAGCATTTTTAGGGTGTAGATATTTATTAGATAAATCTTGTTGCTTTTCCCCACAGAATGTGACAGGTGGTTTGCAGTGGAGTTTTTTCTGAGGGGCATCACAGAACCACAGTAGTGCGTAAGAGTTCATTGCACAGATCTTGTTAACAAATCAGAACGTTGAAAACAAATGCCTTAGTTCATGGCTCTGTTTGCATTCCCTTGGTGCAGAGCAGATGGTAGGTGGGCCTGGTGCTTGAGCACACGTCCAGTCCCGTCTTTGTTGATGATCTGTGCCCACACCTGCCATCTCCGTTTATTCCACTACAGTTCATACTGGAGGAGATTTATAATGCCTTTGTAGATTCTGTTTTTTAATGAAGGACAGCTTTTGCAACTGTGTCTGTATATTTGAAGGATTATGTTGTTCAAATACACTTTAATAAGTTCCTTTAGAAACTCATTTTTCTGGGTTCATAAAGGAATATTCCATTGAATTTGGAGGACATGACAGGAGAAAGTAACTGTTAATATGTGGCTTTAGTCAAGAGTTCTAAGATAATGGGAAATTCAAATAGGAGTAACAAAGGGGAAAAAAAACTCCAGCTGGGTTTCTAAGTATGCACAGAGGCAAGGTGGGCTACATAAAACAAAACAAGACAAAACAAAACAAACCCAACACAACAAAATACCAACTGCAGTGATCATACAAGAACCTATAAATTTAAAACACAGGGAATCAGGAAATTATTGCCCATTGTTGCAAGAGAGCAGATTGTGCTTAAAATATCCTTTAATTTGATGTGATTCTTAAAAGTAAACAACCAAAGAGTGTATGTCACCTATATTAAATGCAAGATCTTCTCTTTTGGAGCATGGTGTAGTAGCTCTGAGGACAAACAAATACAGTATCAATATGCCAATAAAGGCACACGCTGGAGGCTGTCTCAGCAGGGGATTGGCAGGATAGATGAGGGGAAAGATTATGAAGAAAGAAGTATTCTAAACCCTGTTTAATACCTGTTTTATATATTTGATAACCTAATTAAAAAATACTTGCACACATGAAAAAACCCTGGGTCGGAGAAATGCATCCAGGTTTTGTGTGTGTGTGTGTGTGTGTGTGTGTGTGTGTGTGTGTATCTTCTCTGTTATGTATTTTCGCCAGTACTAGCTCTAGCGAATATTGAATTGAATGTTCTGAGATGTCTAGATTCTTTCTCTTACAACCACAGCCATTAATTTGGAGAGCATATTTATGTATGTGGTTGTAATTTTTAGAGAATGGTTTTATGCTTTAGTCTTTCACATTTGATTAGAGAGAATGTTAGAGAAGTTCTGAATTTTGGTGCCATTTAGACTCATGACTTTCAGAATTAATGCAGAGTCCTAAGCAAGAAAATGGTTAATTTGAGAAAACAGGACTAAGACTTCTTAATGGATAACTGCTGTTCTCAGATTTGTGGGTAGGTTTACATTACAGCAGTGTGTCTATACACTGGTATTTCTATAGTGTAGGGTCCTTATGATCAATTCATGGTGCTTTTTGGCCCAGTTGCTATACCGGCATGTTTGGTGGTGTCATTGAGATGGAGGATGTCTGTGGCAAAATTAAACCAGTCTGCGATTTATTCAGACACTCAGACTGGAAAGTGTTGGTCCTGGGCACAGAATCTTATTCAATTGCTATTACTACTTTATGTTCACATCGACGATCGTGCCAGTTAGAATGGCCTATATGAAAGTGAATAAAAGGAAGAAATATAGTTCGGACCCATATTTCTGGATGTATCCACTCTGTGAGTTGTGTAGTGGAGAATCCGAAACCCAAACTCAACGACTGAGTAACTGATGTGCAGTTACTTACCAAGCAAATTGGTACGATGCAATTCACTGCATTTTCAAAGAAACATTTTGAGGTTGGGAAGTTTACAAACCTAGAATTACAAGGAGCACATTTCAAGTTTAGTTGTATTAGATTAATATGATGTAGTTTGTGTTGACTTCATGATGAGACAACACTTCCTCCCACCCCCCATTTATTTTCTGTATTTACTGTCAGGAACTGATTGACATGATAGTGGATTGGATCAGATTTATTTTCTTAGATGTCGTAATTATTAAGCTTTGAAATAAATGGTACTTCTTGTTTGTGAAAACTCTGCAGTGTAAACCGAAACAGGCACCACTATGGAAGGAATTGTCTTCCATTGCTATCGTGTATCCAATTCTTGGGTACTTGTTGTCTCAGTCACTCCAAAGAGTCTGTGGGCAAATTGGTAGATTAGTGGTTCCTTGAGATGTGACATTAGGTTGTTAATTTGTGATCTTTCTGTCTTTTTGATGTAGGCATTTAGTGCTCTGAGCTTCCCCCCTTAGCACTGCTTTTTCTGTTACCTAGAGATTTTGGTAGCTTGTGTCGCCATTATCCTCCAATTCAAAATTTTTTTGATTTCTATCTTGATTTCATCACCAAGTGAAAGATCATTTAGCAGGTTGTTTACTTTCCACATATTTACTTTCTATATATTTATGTAGTATTTATGAGGGGTCCTCTTGGAATTGATTTTTAGTTTTATGGCATTGTGATTTGAGAAGAAAGATGGTATGATTTCAGTTTTTTGAAATTTGCTGAGACTCATTTCGTGGCCTAGGATATGATCTACCTTCGAAAATATTCTGTGTGCTGATGAGAAGAATATATATTCTGCAATTTTGGGGTAGAATGTTCCGAAAATGTCTGTTAGGTCCATTTGTTTTAGAGTCCTATTAAGTCTAGTGTTTCTTTGTTGATTTTCTACCACAGTGATCTGTCTAGTTTTGTCAGTGGAGTGTTGATTTCCCTGAATATTATTATATCGCTGTTTATTATATACTTCCCTTAGGTCTAGTAGTATGTGTTTTATGAATCTGCAAGTTCCTGTCTTAGTTATGTATATATTGAGAATTGTTATATCTTGTTGAATTGATCACTTTATCATTACATAATGACCATTTTTGTCTTTTTTTTTTTTTTTACTGTTGTTGATTTAAAGTTTATTGTATCGAGTAGCTACTCCTGCTTGCTTTTGGTTTCCACTGCATGGTTTATTGTTTTTCCATCCCTTTACCTTGAGTTTATGAGAATCTTTGCAAGTTAAGTGTGTTTCTTAGAGACAGAGGAGATATTGGGTTGTGTCCATATCTTTGAAGTGGGACATTTAGACCATTTACATTCAATGCAAATATTGATATGTGAGATACTGTTCCAGCCATTATGTTGTTACCTGGTTACTTTGTATTCTTGTGTTACTGTTTTGTAAGAGCCTTGAGTTTTTACTTCCTAGGTGTTTTTACACTGGTGGGTATTGATTGCTCTGTTCCATATATGGGGCACTTTTGAACATTTCCTGTAGGGCAAGTCTAGTGACAAATTCCCTTTGTGTTTGGGGAAGTCTTTATTCTTCCTTCATTTATGAAACTTAGTTTTGCAGGATACAAAATTCTTGGCTGATAGTTATTCTGTTTAAGAGGACTAAAGATAGGGCCCCATTTTCTTCTGTCCTGTAAGGCTTCTGCTGAGAAGTCTGGTGTTAGTGTGATGGGTTTTTCTTTGTAAGTTACTTGATGCTTTCTTCTCATAGCTTGTAGGATTTTCTCCTTCATTTTGATTTTGGCCAGACTGATGACTAAGTGCCTTGGAGATGTCCTGTTTACAGTACATCTTCTAGGAGTTTGATGACCTTCTTGGATCTAGATGTCTAAGTCTTGCAAGGCCAGGGAAGGGAAGAAGTGTTCCTCCATTATTCCCTCAAGTAGATTTCCCATGCTTTTTGTGTTTTCTTTTTCTCTTCCAGGTATACCTATAATTCTTATCTTCCGGTGGCTTACGTGATCCCCTGTTTCTTGACAGTTTGTTCATTTTTTAAAAATTCTTTTTTCCTTATTTTTGACTGGGTTACTTCAAAAGCCTTGTCTTCAAGCTCTGAAATTCTTTATTCTGCTTGGTCTGATCTATTCAAAATTTCCACTGTATTTTATACTTCATTAAATGATTGTTTCAATTCAAGAAGTTCCGTCTGTTCCTACAGGAAGTTTTAGACGTCCTTTTTGTGTTAAGACTAGTAACTGCAAGGAAACGGGGAATGAGAGTCACACATTTGTGGGAGTTGCAGAGATTTCAGGTAAGATCATGTCCTGTCTGGGCCATCATGTCTGGGAATAAGGATTATCTTTCCCATGGCTCCTTTCCCAATGCAGTTGAACAAGGTGGTTTTTACTATTTTTAGGCTCCAGACCTGCATTTCTAGCCCTGTTCCCTAGTTCTCCCCCTATTGTTCCTTCCTTAGCTTGGTTGTTGTACTGCTCTCTGTCCCCCAGACTGGTTTTCATTGTACAGGTTATTCATTCCATATGGAAAGATACCTTGCAAAAGCTCGTAGAATTTTAGCCATCCTTAAGAGTTCAGCATAGTATCCCATCTCTGCCATGAAGCCTTTCTTGGGGCAGCTATATTCTGTTAATTTCATCCTTGCCCATGTATTCTCTGGACCTCCCTCTGACAAATGGGTGTTTTTGAATTATCTTTGTAGAGCAGGACATGTCATCATGATAACACATGGGGTTAAGAGAAAGGGTTTCTCCACCCGTCTTACTAGATGCAACCACAGTGAAATCAGGCCCACTCCAAACGCTACAGTCTTGATGTGGGACAAAAGCTAGAAATGCAAAGGACAAGACAAACACAATTGGGTAAAGTAGACATGCAATGCAGAGGGAAATAGGTGTTCAGCAGAAAGTGAAGACAAACATATAGATTAATCACTCATTTATGCACTAAGCTCTACATCTAACAGAGGATGGATAGTCACTTTGGGACTGGGCAAGTTGCAAGGGGAGAAATGTGTCAAAGATCAGGTCTTATCTGCAGGTCTGTGGTTTTACAAAGCATGTGTGTGGAGATGTGCAGACCATAGAGTATGTGCTTCAGTAAATTTAATGAGAAGGAATTTCACAACAGGTTGAGTGTGAACCTCACTGTGGTGTTCATTAGTAGAGCTTGAGAGACATTTATAGCTAAGTGGAAGGAGTACAAAGCTAGCCATTTTATACCACTTGGATGTTATGGTTTAAGTCCACAGCAGAACTAATTATTGAAGTGGTACAGATTACTGAGCAAAGATGAGCAAGATTGAACTTCAAAGAAATGTGCTGTTTATAGATAGAGTTGTTTGTGTTTTCAGGTTAGGATATTAACTGTGGTAAAAATAAGAGCTGTATAATGAAGAAGGATCAACAGGGTGCTTAGTGGTTGTAAGAATGTGGCATTCTAGGGTCACTCAATCATTATTTTTATGAGCTTATTATAGTTTTTTAATATAAAGTGAGTATTTTATTGAAAACATAACAACTCAGATAATTTTTTTCACAGATTTATGATCCACATTTTCCCTCTGTATAGGTATAGATTTTCGATTTTAAAAATGTCTCTTTGAGTCACTGAAAATGTTTGACATTACATATTTTTATGTAATTATTTGTGTGCAATTGTAGACTCAAGTGAGTTTTAAAATGAAGTTCCCTATAATGTCAGTATGGCAAACGTGAAAACTGTGCTGTGCAGTGTTGTTTATTTAAATGGGTGACTTACACGTGTATTTTATTTCTTGGAAACAGTCTCAGATTTATGATATAGATCAAGGATTCTAGAAACTGTCCTTGTAACCAATTTTAAACAAGGATATTTATTCTGCCTCTGCCCCATTTTACCATTGTCAAAGTATGGTTACAAGCAGTAAAGGATTGACTAAATATATTTTTAGAACATCTTTACTAGGCCACTATTAAAAACAGTGGGGTGTATGTATTGATGTGATAAAGATCTTCAGAATATATTTTTATGCAAAAAAGCAGAAGGGTAGTTAGCAAATAGTTGTATAGTGTGATGCTATGTTTTTTAAAAAACAATCTTAAAACATGTAAGTTGGCAGAAAAATAAATAGAAAGATATGCATGTTTAATTGTGGTGGCCTATATGGCTAGTGGAATGAACTTGAGGTATATAAAGGCAAACTTTCATGTTATACAGTCTACTTCTGTGCTGTTCGAAATATTTTTGCAAGAGTGTTTTCAGGCATTATTTCGAGCTATTTGGAAACAATCCAGTATTGTTATTGTTAAAATTTTTAATAGTATCTGTATATATAAGCTCTGAAGTAATATCTGAATGTGTCATATAGATACATAGTAGAGATGTTCTAAAATCTATTTACTTCAGAATATTTAACTGGTAGCCAAAATTTCACTTTTGGAGGAGGGGTAATATAAATACATGTTCATGTATACTCACAGGACATTTTCAGCACTTAAAGATTTACTCTGTGATTACTACTTGATATGTAATTAAGGGACATTCATCATTGATTATAAAAGGGAAATAAACAGGATTTATTCACATTAATAGTTAAAAATATGTTGAAAGAATTAAAATGGAATCCTGCATTGAAGCTATATTCGGGTAGAACAGTGTTCTTTATTCATTGTTTTTTTAGAAAGATTGAAATTGCATATTGGCTTTTGATATGACATGTACTGTGTGTTCAACATTTCTATACAATCAGAACTGTTAGACTGTAAATTGTACCATGGACTATGGTACTTAAATATTAATATATTTCATTACTTTTTTGTTCTCTAAGATTTATGGACAGTGTGGATCAATCACCAGAAGAGGGCAGTGTCTCTTCATAAATTTTTTTTTTTCCTGCAAAAGCCTCTGGAAGGAATGGGTCTCTCTTATACTGTTTGACCTAGACAGACTTAGGCAACATTTATTTATTATACATTTGTAATCAATATGTTTTATACTGAAGAGAAGATGATAAAATAAATGTAACTTAATGTAGTAAGGGATATTTATACTATTGTTCTCTTTCGTGAAACGAGCTTATAATGTGTTTTCAAATCTATTGCAAGCTGTTCACGTGTCTGATGCCTACGTGTTGCGTAGTATAGCTGCTGTGCGAGGGGACACAGATGGATACGCATGGCACAAAAATAAAACGGAATATGTTAGGGGAAGCTTACAACCTGACTAGTAGCAGTGTGGGCAGGCCCCCCAGCGCTCAGTTTTCTACCGAGAGAGTGAGGCTTGCGTGGGGCACAGCTGGGAAGGGGCTTCTGTGGAAGGACTTGCCCCTGCCCCGTCATGCTTCACGTATCTGCGAGAACACGCGGAGCACACCATGTGACTAGGTATGACAGGAGCTTCTGGGGAGGACACACTCTTGGTAGCACCGACTTAGACCTGAGGCCACTTATTGCTAAGTCCTGGAAGGGGGAGGTGCAGAGCCGAGTGGGGGATGTAATGTGGATTTTAGTGGTGAAGAGAGGACACTTCACTTAGTCTGCCTGGGTTTGCATCCTGGCATTGTCATTTACGGATAGCATCATCTTGGGCAAGTCATCTCTAAATGTGGATTATCTATAATAATAATGACAGGTTAGTCATAATGATTAAATGAGGTAATTAATGTAAATTACTGGAATAGTGACTGACACGCGGCGTGTAATAAATGTGTCTTTTTCCCTTCCACGAGACATTGGTATTTATTAAACTTTTAAAAGCAATTTGGAATTCCCTTCATCTCAAATTGTGCTGTGGAAGTTATTGTAAGTACAGTCTGGCATTTTTGCCTACCAGCTCTGCCCCAGACACTTGATTTTTTGTTTTTTGGTAATTGACTCTTTCAAAAATAAAGCAAATATATGAAACACATTGAAAAATGCTAAAACCTACATGAGAGTGATGGAAAGTAAAGAATGTAATTCCTTAATCAACTGGATATACACAGGCCAGGGAGAGGGGTCTGTTCTGACGAAGCTCTGTGCTGGTGGGAGGCTGTCCTGGGTGCTCCGACTGTGGCTAAGAGGGCAGACGTAGCTGTGCAGGCAGGAGGTGGGACAGGGAGCTGCAGAGTGCAGCACTTGCCCCCTTAATGTGGACCAAAGAGGATCGTGAACATAACACATTTCTTTAGTGCTACAGATCATCACTCTGGCACATCCATTTGATGTGACCATTTGATCTAGCACATCCAGTGGTATTGATGTGCGTTGGAGATAGAAATTTAATTTTACAAACTCAAGCTATTCAGCAGTACCCATGAAAAATCCCCAGAGGTGTAGATGGATCTTTGCCACTGTCTGATGTTTCAAAGAGTTCTTGTATTAAGTTCTGTGTCCAAAATGATAGAATGCTCTCCAGTTTTTATCTATACATAGCAAAATAAAACGAAAGATTCCACTTTCATTTTTAATATGCCAATTTTTGTAAAACATTTAATTAAACAAGTTGCTAAATATGTAAAACTAAAATAAACTAAAGGCTCATTTAAAAACCTTTATTATTTTAGAGTAAGTTTGACAGTGCATAAGAAGGTGGTGCTGGGTGGTGAGGGGAAATAAATTTAGATTTCCATCTCATGTTTTAAAAATTCTTTATGGCCGAAATAGTTAATGTTAAATATATTAGAAGAAAATACAGGGGAATATTTATCTCATTCTCAAGTGGAAGAAGATTTTCCAAGACTTTCTGTCCATTGGTAGATACTAGGAATGGAAAGAGAATAAGATTTAAACTATGTTTTTAAAAATCGCAAACTAAATAAAAAAGTAAACTACATGTACTACATGAGAAATGGTGGATTAATATCCTTAATATGGTACGTCTCCAATGAATCTCTAAATGTTATGTTACTTAATAGAAAATCAGTGAAAAAAATTTATTCAAATATTGATATATTTTGGGGCTAAATGGAAAATTTACGTGAATTTTTAAAATTAAACTGGATATTTTCAGGAAATTTGGTACCCCTGGGATGCTGCTTCACCTTCCGATGCCATGAGGTTATGAGTTTCTTTTTTTAGCCATTCGTGGTACTTCAGTGGGCAAGTTGAGAAGCAACACTACATTAATATATAAAGAATTTTTCATTTTTCATTTTTCATTTTTTTTTTTTTTTTTGAGACAGAGTCTCACTCTGTTGCCCTGGCTAGAGTGAGTGCCGTGGCATTAGCCTAGCTCACAGCAACGTCAAACTCCTGGGCTCAAGCAATCCTCCTGCCTCAGCCTCCTGAGTAGCTGGGACTACAGGCATGCACTACCATGCCTGGCTAATTTTTTCTATATATTTTTTCAGTTGTCCAGATAATTTCTTTCTATTTTTTTTTTTAGTAGAGACGGGGTCTCGCTCTTGCTCAGGTTGGTCTCGAACTCCTGAGCTCAAACTATCTGCCCACCTCGGCCTCCCAGAGTGCTAGGATTACAGGCGTGTGCCACCGCGCCCGGCCGAATTTTTCATTCTTAATTCACTAAGAATTGCCATGGCTAAAGTTCATCAAGTCTTTTCTTTGTGTCAGGCATAAAACCTAACTTACACTAACTTGTGTAATTTTCACAGCTGTCCTATCAGGTAGTGTTTTTACCCCCAGCTTGTAGAGGAGTAAATTAAAACACTGAGAGAAACAATTCTGTGTCTCTAGCACTGAATGCAGAATAATTGGGTAAATGGCAGGCAGTTCACCAAATCACAAATATATTTAGCTAATAACTACATATCCTAAATTTAATCTCATTAGCAGTCACAGAAATGCAAAGAGATGAGTGCCATTTCTTAGCTCTCAGAGGTTAAAGAAGACAAATGGAAACACCAGTGCAGTCAGTGACTGTGCAGATTAGCATGACCCGGAGAATGCCAAGGCAACTAGCCTTAGACCTGTGTGCCCGTCACCCTGTGTCCACACCTGGGAATTTGTCCTGTGGAAACAATTAGTAGTTGCACCAGAAAGCATTTCTTTGGATAGTCTTCGCAGTGTTGATTATGGAACTGAGAAATTTGGAGCACATACATAAATGTTCTAACACTAGGGAATGGCTGAATAAATTATGGTGCATCCATTTACGATATACTAATCAGCATCAAAAATGATGTGGATGTGTATTTATTGATACATGTAGACAAACATGTTAAGGATTAAAGGCAGGTTACAGAATACAAGATTTTCCCCTCTTATGTTTGAACATATACCTGTATTATAAATTATATTATACAAAGGTGTTCATTAAATTTTAGCATCATCATCTTTGGCAGGATTTTAATTTTTTATCTTTATTTTAATATATTTCTATAGCAACCAGATACTACATGTACAATGAAAAAAATTAAATGATTTTTTTAAAAAAAGACTGTCTTACTGTATTTTCCATGTAAATATTGATTTTAAAGTGTTGAATTTACTTAGAAGTATGTATAGCTCTATTTATAAAAAATCTTTTAAAATTGAGGTTAAAAGAGCATAGAAAAAGATCCATGAAGAGGAATCTGATAGATTGGAGTTTCTGTAATTTGCTAGATTTGAGGCTTTGAGTAAGTAACTTGTTTTCAGCTTCAAACAAGAGTGTAAATATCAATAATCCCTGAGTATATGTAACCGTATGTGATTATTTGTAATGATGACTGTGAGCTCTTAAGCTGGCTAATGATATTGATGTATTGCATATCTTAGTTAAGAAAATAAGCTAATATATTAGGGTATTTGAGAATTAATATTGTCAAATAGTTGAAATTCATGCCCACCTGTCTCATGGTACATTTCACTTCCTACCTTTGCTAGGCAAATCAGGCCTGTTTAATAATGTTAGGAATCATATAAAAATATTAATGTTTAAAGCAAAGGGGAGGTTTGACTTGCGATCTCTAAAATAATTTATTATATCTAGACTCTTAATTAAAATATTTTTGGCCATGGAGCTTTTGTTGAGGTATGGGAAAGGGGTTATTTAAGAACTCGTGTGACCTAGCTGGCTGCTGCTTGTCCTGCAGAAGAACCTAGGGGAAGGAGGCTGGTGCGGGAGCTGAGGGAGGGGATGGCAGGGGCTGGGCACTGATCCTAAGGGAGAAAGGCAATCCCCCCCCCCCCCCCCCCCCCAACTTTTGCCCAGACCCTGGGTCAGGTCCCAGGGTTCTGAGGTCTGCAAGGAAGGTAGATACCTAGACCACAGACTATTAATAGATGCTAGCAAAACCGTCTGTCAAGGTTCCTCACAGGAGGTTGGGACAGAAGCGGGGAGATGGCAGGTGACCTTAGGGAAGAGGTTTTTCTCAAGGTGCAGGCAGAGCCATGCAGGAGCCTGCATGGTGCTTACCTGTTACCTGCCAGCCTTATTCCTGCTTTCCCTCTCACCTCCTTTCCTACCTGCCCGTGTTCCCGACAGTCCTCTTTCTGCAGTGGAGCTGCTCCTGCCAGACTGCTGAACACTTCATACCACCTGGCTGAGCTTTGCTATTCCTTCTTGCAGGCAGCACCCTTGACCCCTCCCTCACCTGTGGCCTAACAATACTGGCTCCCAGGGTTGTCCCGAACCCTGCATGAGAAGGTGCACGCACAATGCTAGCATTCCTCGGTGTGCTGCACATGGGCGCGTTCTCTGAGGCAGGGCTCCAGTAGCTCACAGTCCTGCTGTTCACTGAAGAATGAATACAAATTCCTCCACCAAACACAGCGTATAGAAACAGCAATGCTCATTAATGGATGTGAATGGAGTAGATTGAGAGTACAGAAAACCAATGTACAAAATTGTTCATTGTTCTATCTGAAGGGTAATTTGATGGAAGAAAGAGAATGTGTATATTCACAGCTTTGTGTGTTAACCGATTTTTGTTTCGCTGTAGTCCAAAGACATTTCTGCTTAAAATGTTTGTTTCATTCCCCAGTAACTGGGTTCTCACCAGGTTAGAATGTATTAGTATCTTCTGAACTGATAATTGCTCTCGGAGATAAGTGTTTGTTTTCCCTACGAATTATGATTTTTCCCTTTATTTTTGTACTAATTTTGATGAAGAAATAAGGAAAGAATAATTTTCTTACCAACATTTCTATTTCTGATGTTTTAAAAATTATATTCTATTCTTGGAATTTTCATATGGTACCTTTTCTATATTATTGCAGATCAGTGGACATTTTCAATATGTTGAGAAATTAAAAGAAAAATAACAAGCAAACAAAATACTGGCCATATCAATCCTCCCTCTGAAACAAATTGGAAAGTGAATACTATGAAATGATTGAGACATATCTTTAGTTCAGTAACTGATGGTTTTAGTTCTATGTTTTCAACTAAACAAAAAACACTGGTAGTAATTCCAGGAAAAGTAAATGTTCATATTTTTTTCTGGATGATATAAGTTGAGTGTATTTTTGTTTCAAAATTAGCTTCCTAGGGAAATGAAATGAAAAATTAAAAATCTTGCATAGAAATGTTTCCTAGTGTTAAAATGCAAGTTTAAATGCAAGGAAGTTTCTTCAAAACTATAAAACAAACAATTAGGAATTCTTGAAGCATATGGTGAAACAAACCCATTTATTGTGATGTAACGCAACATTTAAGGAATCTCTTGAACCGTCTTGGGCTCAACTTTGCAAAATGGTATATCCTTCTTTAGACTATGCCTTGTGCCAGCTGGTGAAGATGAAATTTCATGGCCAGTGTGTGTCTCTGTTGCCATTTGTGGGAGACAGGTAAAGGAATGTCACCTGGCCCCTTCTCTCTGAAGGGTGGATCAATGGGCTTTACCTTCCCTCTTATCCTGTTGGTGGGTGTGGCAGAGCCTGTTAGGGAAGCCATCTCAGTGCCAGCCAGCCTGCCTTCTCTTCCTTCTTATCAGACAAGCTAGGGCTTGGCCAAAATTGGACAGCTTTTATTTTTTTCATGATAATATATATAAGCAGAGTCAAATTCTCAGATGACAATTCAGTTACTAGTAATAATAAAAAGTTGTATTTGACATCCTTGAGGCCATGCTGATGTCGGAGTTTCTGATGGTTTGTGCAATTTTAATGGAAACATATTACTGTTATTGTAGATGGAAAAGATAGTATGACATTTTCCCATTTTAAAAAAGGAATGTTTAAGACAGTAACAAAAGAATATATCATTTCCTGCCCACTTGTAAGACCGTAATGGTATGTGATAAACTTCGGTAAAATCAGTGTTTCTAAAGCAGGGTGCAGCGGTATTGGGCCCACTTATCAGTGCCCTTTGGCATAAAAAAAATTAGCATTATTCATACTTCTTACTGTGTCTGGTATGGTTTGAGTATTTGTGACCCTCTAAAATTCATGTTGAAACTCAATCACCAAAGCAGCAGCATTAAGCGGGGGGCCTTTAGGAAGTGAATAGGTCTTGAGGGCCCCATCCTCACAGATGGGATTAGTGCCCTTACAAAAGGGCGTGAGGGAGTGAGTTCATCTTCTTTCCTTCCATCTCTTCTTCCATGTGAGGACATGGCAGCAAGGCGCCATTTTTGAAGCAGAGGACAGGCCCTCACCTGGCACTAATACTTGGACTTCCCAGAGCCTCTGAAACTGTGGGCAGTAAGTTTTTATTATTTATAAATTACCCGGTCTAAGATAATTTGCTTTGTTTTAGCAGCCCAGTGTCTTTTATTTTGCTATCGACCTACCTTTTTCTGTTTTAAGGAAACTTCCTGTAAGTTGATTGCTAAACTTATAGGAAGTGGTGCAAATTTGGAATCCTGGAGTTAATTTAATTCTGTTATCAAAATCAACATGCTAAAAAAGTTCTAGAATGATAAAATTTTTTATGGGGTGATTTTTTAGTTTAGAAAAATTACAAACTTTCTTTAGTGCTTCAGAGATACTTAATCTTATTAATTGACTTGAATGCATCATACCCTATTTTGTCTTGTGGTGTAAGTATGCAAGAAGCGTATTGTTTGTCCATGCAGTTTAGGTTACATTATACATAGAGGGCATTCTCTCATCTGCCTAAGAGCATTTGTCTTAGGGACTTCACACTTCCTCTGAGAGGTTTAGGGGGTTGCATTGTACAGGGGTAGGAAAGAAAAGAAATCAGACCTCCCTCTGAAGCAATCATTTTCACTCTATTGTCTTCTAAGTACCACTATGATGAGCACTTAGAGATGCCTGCCACTTTGAGGTTGGGGTTAAATTCCCTTTCAATTCAAAAGAGAGAAAATGATTGTTACTGTCTAGTCATTAAGAAGTCATTGTCCTAATTGTATTTGGCACTTTTTATGCTATTCCATTGGCAAGATTTGATTATTTTTAACCCGTAAGAGAGAGAACAAAGCTATGGGGAAAAAATTCACGTGTCTGTTTCACGAATAAAGAGAATAAAGAGACCACCTTTGTTTTTTTTTTTCTTCTTCTTCTTCGAATGGCGTAACAATTTGTATCTATTCCTTGGACCTAGTTGTAGCTTTAATCTTGGTGGTTATGCATTGAATCCAAGGTATAGCCTTTGATGCTAGAAAAGGGCCAGTTAACACTTTCAGATTCCTTTGTATGAGACCTGTTAATAGGGCTAATCTTACACCAGGTTGTGGTCAGGGAAGGACCCATGTTAGGGGTGTGAGAAGCTGACAAAGACTCTTTTTCAGCACTTGAAAGTGCAGCAGGCTGGGCTTGTATCATTGATAGATGCTGTAATATAGGTACAAGGCCATCTGGGAATACAGGATGGGGACAATTTAATTCCAACATGGCATGGAACTGAAAAATTTTGTGAGAGACCTCATGTTTGAGCTGGTAAAGATTGGATGGGATTTTACTAGTGTTGGTTGTGTGGAAGTACTTATCTGGAAGGACAGAGTCAGTAGCCTGCGTAGGATGCGGTAGGATGTTCATGACAGTCGCCTCTGTGTGGTTTGAGGTAGCACGTTTAGAACAGTGGGTGGAGCCAGGCCGTGAAATACCTTGGAAGTTGCACAGAGGAATCTGGACCTTTTTGTTCTATGTAATTTGGAGCCATTGAACATTTTAAAGAAGAGGTTCAATATAAACTCCTTATAAAGGACAATGGTGAAAATACAGTAGGTATTTTTGCAAAGAGATGAGATGAAAGAGATGATTTGTTTTGGGTAATTCTTTTGACCAGATGGATTCTGTTACATTTATTCAGCAAATATACATTAAACTTCCATTACTTGCTAGGTAATTTATATATAGAAATAAAATGTGAATAAAATCAGTTCTCATTCACAAGGAGATGTTAGCAGGATGTTTCATTTTATTTCTATTTTAAGCATTGACTATTGCATACTTATTAAAAGGATTGTCTCTTCTAAAGTACACCTTCATATTTTTATGAAATTTTGATCAACTTTGAATCGTTTCTGTTTTGGCCAACCAGTGTTCAAAGCAACGGCGCCATGTTTTCCTGTGCTTGGTGGATGAACAAATGATTGCAGATTAAAATGGAAAGATTTCAGTTCCATTCATTTTTCTCTCTGATTTTTGGGAAATAATATAAAGCTCAATGGGGGAAGCTACTTATTCATATTCCATCCACTAAGATTATTTTTCTTTAAATGCAAGTTAAGATGTTTACACAGGTACGAATCATATACATTGGCAGGAATGAATTGGAAAATATGGGAGATTGATCATGAAATGCAGAGCTGTGGGCTGGATGTTCAGGAAGGCCTGGAAAATGCCTGTTGGACAGCTCCTGCCCAGCCCTCCTCTCTTCCACAATCTTGTCCCTACCCTCCCTCCCTTAGTCTCACAAGCACCTTATCTATATTTTCAGTTTCTGACATCTTATCCTCACATCCACCAACTGTCTTTCCAGCTCATTCTCTCTCTTCCTCAAACTGTAGTACACACTTGGACCCCAGCAGGGTGTAAAATCCATTGATCTTTTCATGGTTGCTCACCCCCGTCAAGTGCTCACTTCTCCCGTTATCCGGTCTGTATTAATGATTCATCATTGTAATCTCTCCTGTGGTAACACACCCTTCTTGTTCAATCCAGCTATTTTCCTGCCCTCCTTGCTTGTCCCTGTGCAGCTCGCCATGGCTAGGGACAAGCGTACAGCCATCCCATCTCCTTGCCCCAAATCCAAGGATTTCACGATGCCCAGCAGCCCAGCAGTCCAGCCACGTTCCCTTGGTCCATGGTCTTTCCTTCTCTCCTACTCCTGTCTGCGTCTTCATTCTGTGCTGCATCTTGGTCCTCTTCACTGAGAAACAGAACTGCCACAGATTCCACCCATTGTATTTACCCACCTACCAGCACCAGTGCCCACACACTGGACCTCCCATTCTATTACCTGAATGAGTTGTTTATGTGTCTGTCTGAGGCCACCTGTGCACTGGACCCCAGCCCCGCCTGCCCCTTCAGGAACACTGCCTCACATTCTGTGAATTGGAACCCTCTTCACAATCCCAGTCTCTGTGAAAGCAGGGATTTTTGTCTGTTCTGCTCACATCTCCATCTCTAACACCTAGCACTATAACTTGCACATAATACATGTTCAGTAAATAGTGAATGAATAAATGATTACCGTGACAGAATGAAGGTTGCAAACTTTAATTTCCCACAGGTTAGCCCAGTCTTAGCTGATACTGATAAATTTTTGTGAATTTCTGTATAATCTCCACCTTTACCTTTTGTTTTGTCATAGTGACAATCATAAGTAAAATGACTCTCTTACACTATTTCCTACCACAAGTTTTTTAATTACATTTATCAAAGTAAAGCTTTCATTTTCCATTAAAAGAAATAGAATTCCTTGAAATAGTCAACTAACATCTTCCACAGGCTCCCAACATTCCCTGATGTGATTAAATTAAAAACGTCAGGAAGATTCCTTCACTGTCAGTAATAATTGAACCTCAGCCAGAAATCCAAGATGGGCTGCTTGTCTCTCCCTCCCCAGCCCGAGCTGCTTGAACTGTGCATTAGCTACATAAGTGGATGGCATGTTAGATTTATTTCCAAAGTGATGTTTCTAAATTAACTTAAAAGGCGATGTCATGGGGTGATTTCTCAATAAATCCCCTCATTTCTTGCTTTGTCATATGCTTTAGATTCTCCTTAGGTGAGAATTTTCTTCCCTTTACATCTGTCTATTTTATGGGTATTTATTTGGTAAAGCCTTTGTGATTTAATGTGTTGATTCTTCATGGGTTTGTAAAGTGTTGTCCCCTCCCCCTCCACCTGGGGACCAAGATTATGGTTACATGATAGCTCATTTATTACTATGTACACAGCATTGGAATCAGACAGGTTTTTAAAACTCTCCTACAAAGAAATGTTGCACGGTTGTGCCCCTGACTTTCCTTTCTGGCTGTCATGACTAAGAGTTGCACCAGTGGTGTGGTTCATACTTCTGATTTCTATTTCAGTGTTTTTCCTTTGAGAGGCCGAATCATTTATACTGACCTGAATTCTTTTCCAGTGGTTATCTTATGAGTGCAGCTTGTATCTTTGCAGTCCATAATGACTGCAGTTTAAGTTTACTGTGAATGTACATTGCTAGTGAATTATATTCTTGGGTTTTATTTGAATGAGCAAATGAAAGAATGATTACAGTGGCAGAATAAGGGATGCAAACCATGACTTTCTATGAATTTCAAGAATTGCATTCTTGCGATTATTTGTTGAGGGGCCATCGGGAGACAGAAAATAATCAAAATAGCCAAATACAGTCTTGTGGGGTTTAACATCTGAACTAATGGCTTGCAATTAATGATCAAAGGGTAAGATACTCATATAACCACAGCAAATGGCTCTTTATCTTTTTTGGCATACATGTATGTTGTTGTTATTGATTGTTTGATTGTTTTGAATGCTTCCTGTGTCAATGACTGTAGAATCCAGTCTTGCCTTTTTGGAGGCAGAGAATCGAGGGTGACTACTTTTTCTTCAGCACGTCAGTTTCATCTTTATCTGTAAGAGAAAAAAGCAGGAGTCTGAGAAGAGGCTGGTGTTTGCTGCCAGCTCCAGCCTTGCAGGGGGCATGGGACTCCTCATTTCTTCCTCTGATACTTGGAAATTTCTTGGTAATTTTTTCGAACATTTCTTAGCACATCTCCCTCAGGTGCCTTAGGCAAGACAGTGTTTACTTCACATAAAGCTCGGATATGGTAATTCAGAATCTTCTTTCAAATAGCTGCTGGCTTTCTCCTGTTTTGGAAATGCAAGCTGTGGTTTTCTATTTTAATACAGAATCAGAAGATACAGGAGGGAGAAGGTGGTTAATGATAGTATGTGCTTTGTTTTAATCCATCATGACAGAGTCATGGGCTAGTCTGATACACTGAATAGTGTGCACGTTAGCTTCAGTTTGTGCATGCAGGTCCCTATGATCTCTACCCTTGTCTGCAGAGGGTCGCTGTTCTGTACGTGCCACGAGCACAGGCCCCTTGCCCCGTGGCTTCTGGTTGGGGCGGGCCATGGAGCACAGGCAGGAGATAGCAGGCTGAGGAGAGTCTGGCCCCAGAGCTGCAGCCCTTTCTGGTCCTCAGACCATTCTCTGCAGGACTCTTCTTGGTTCTGGGAAGCACTGCCTCCTCCAGTCCTTTTTGATCCAGATTTAGTCAGAACTCAGCTGTTAGCCATCCTAAGGTATCTCTCTATCTCCTCTGGTTTCTTTATACCTCGCCCGTACTTGTTCAGTCCCTTAATTAAATCATCTCAAATTATTCCAGCTTTGAACGTTCCATTTGTTTTCTGCTAGCACACTGATGAATACAGTGTCATCCTGGGAAACCCTTGTGGATTTTGTCTGAAGAGTTTTTACTAAAGTAAACACAAAAACTGATAATGTTTAAGGTTATTTTTCCTCAAAAAGTAGTCTTTCCTTTGGTCTCTGAATTCCATTTTGCCATTAATATGGAAACTACATAGATCGTCCACTATATTTTTGAATGAATAACTGGGGGTAGAAGAGCGTTTTTTGATCACAGTATAGCCTTTAGTTCTAATACTAATGTGTTCTTTTAGTGGTTTTTTTTAAAAAAACACCTTTAGTAACAATGTCAGATGTTGATATTTTGTGTTAGTGAATCTCAAGCTCTGAAATGAACCAGGTATGTAACAGTGAATATTCAAGCAAACATGTATTTAGATTTAACTTTCTGTTACAGACTATGTGTTATTTCCTCTTTGAACTCGTTCCTGGATGCCCCAGCTGAGCTTCACTGGGACCCCTGTGGTTGTAGAAAGATCCCAGGGCTGTCACTGTTGGTGGCATATCTCAGATGAGGACTTTGGAGAGCCTCCGATGGGCTAATGATGATAAGAGCGGCATTGTAGGAGGTAGTTAGCCTAGAAAATATGATGTGGGTCAAAGAAAGGAGACACAGACGTGCATCAGTTTGGCTGGCTTGCTTCCTTTCGCTCAGGAGGATCTCAATTCCCAAACTTCTGGCTTGCTGGAGTGGAAGGATGGTTTAGTATAGGCCCCTTCACTAGTATGGAGAGTTGCTGTTACAAGACTTCACATTTTTGTTAAGAGAATTTACACATTAGTTCCATTTTTCTTTTGTCATCTTCACTCTCAACTAACATGTGACCTACTTAAACTTTTTTATTGAGATTCATGTGTTTAAAATCATGTTTTAGTTTTGTTTTTGGTTTTGTAGTGACTTGAAATGATGTGGTGCCACCTCTCGAGAAGTTTAAAGTTAATATATGTATATTTTTTTCTGGAGCTGCTGCTTAGCCTGCGACACTGGGATTAGTGATCATTGGAGTGGAGCTTTGTTGATGGCTTCCTTAAAGTACCCTGAATTCCCTTTCTCTACTGGAGCGCGGGTTCTGAGAATAGCCACTGTGAACTGTAAAAGCTGGTGGTCAGAGACATCCTGGTGGGCAGCATGGCTTCCTTTTGCTCTTAGTAATGACCTGGTGAATTCACTTAAGAACGTAGCTGGTGACAGTGCAAGTAAAGCCCTTTCAGATGGTGGCTCTGTCATGGCCTCAGTGTCTCCTTTTAGTGGGCAGATTATCCAATGTGGTCCCAAGTGGGTGACAGACATTTGTTCTTCCAAAACATGTTTCTTGAGGTCTGTAAAAGCTTGTTTTTATTTTTTGCTCAGATAAGATTTTGTAGCCATATTCAGTTTTTTTGCATGATTAAAATTGTTGTATCTGATGAGCTTCTTACAGCAGCAGTTATGATGTAAAGGTGATAATTTCCTTCTCAGTGAGAATCATCAGACTATTTCTAGTGTGAACTTCAGATTGTCATTTCTGTTTCATTCTTGACTCTAGCATGACAAAGGCCCAGTGTTAAGAACACTGTGCTGGGAAAAACAAATCGAATGCCTCCAGGCATTGTTTATCACAGTTATGGACTAGAGAAAATTATGTTCAGAATTCTAAAACAATTGGGATATTTTCAGTAGTTCACAGATTATTAAAAGGAACTCTTGATGTTTTGATTGATATGTGAAACTTAGGATTTGTAGTTTAGCAATGGAAATCCTGTTTAGATGGTCTGGCAATTCTGGATTGCATTGCTGCTCTTTGATTATTGCTTAAAATTTTCTTATTCATAAACATGTCAATGCTATTTTTAGATGAAATTAAATATATATGTGTTCATTTATCCTAATTATTAGATTAATGGAAAATATATTGGAAGACTATAGATTTTCGGTAAAGCTAGTGCAGATTTTTCATCGTTACCAAAAGAAAATTAACTCTGTAGGTTCTATACTTAATAATGCTACTGATCATTTTGACCTGTGGTGACAATGGAACTGATAATAAGTGACATTAATTAGAATATGAAGTGCATAGGACTTGCTTCCCAAATCAAGACACTTACCTTTGAGGGGATCATCCAGCCTCTACGTGGAGGTTTTCAGGGACCACACAGAACTGCTGGTCTCAGTTTCACTCTTGGGAGACTTCAGAATATACTACTTTCTTTCATCCACATATCACCCCTCCAAATGAGTGACAATGTCTGGCTCTAATCCTTCTCTGTCAGCCTCATATGAAGGTTAGGTTCTAAGACTTTCTGTGGTGCGTCACCCTGTTCTCTGCTCCTCCTCACGCCCCGTTCATCTCAAGGCACTCTGATCATTGTGTTATGCCGGCTGCTGCTCTGCAAGCGCTCTGATCCTTGATCCGTACATTACCAAAACCAGCGCTTCAGCCTCTGTTCTCATTCCACCCTCCCTTCGGTAGCACGGTGCCACTCTTCCTGTCTTGAGAACATTCTCAGCTTTGCTTCATACCTTTACACTTCTGGAAAGAGATGCTATACTCACTGTCTCTATTTCCTCACCTCTTACTCTTTCTCTAGCTCACTCCAATTGGGCTATCAAAGAGCTTTTATCAGGATCATGCCTGGGCCAAGGCTGGCCGTCAGTTCTCAATACTCGTTTTATTTAACCCCTCACCCTCTGCATTCTTGCAGCACATTCTTCTTTTCAGAACAGCATACCCACCTGGTTGTGTTTCACCTTTCTCGCAGTTATTTCACATGCCTTTTACCAGACTTCCCAATGTTACAGAGCCACAGGCCTCTGTTCTTAGCCCTCTTCAGCTGTCTTTAACTTCTCTCTGCGGTCGCCTGTCTTTCCTATACTAGAATATAAGTCTCTTGCCGCAGGCTTTTTAAATGTCTTGTTTGTACTTATATTGTCTGTGCCAGAACAGAGCTGAGATGTAGTAGGTGCTGACTGGTTAGACCCTTTCATTCCCCATATTACTTGGATCTATGTGTTCTACTTTCCTGTGGTTTCCCAATGATTGTAGGCAGTAGTTCTTTCTATCATGTCGAAAGTTTCATAAGCATCCTGGAGTTTAGTTTATTACCTCACTTACCTGTGTCTTCTTTTTGTAATCATGGTACCACCTGTTTGTATCAGATGAAAGCTGGGGTATCTTGTTTTCTTATTGCTGTGTCCTTTATTTTTTCTCTTTTCCCCTTGATCAGTTACTTTGCTTACTGCATTGTTACTCACTCATTTCTATTCAAGCCTTTACTTTTTAACTGTCTTGGAGGTTGATGTCTACCCCTCTGCTGCAGTCTTCCTCTTCTAATGTCAGATTATTCTGCTGATGCAAAACTCTGAAGTTCCTTTATGAAAGGATTACAAGCCAGGAATCGCACCTGCCAGTGGTCCGTGTCTTCCTGAGACACGTGCTTGGAACGTGTCCCTGTAGCCTGTCGTCCTGTCTCCTGTACCAGCTCTGCCCACACCCTTGTGTTGCAGCCAGACTGAGTCATCCTGCACCCTGCACTCGTGCTGCTTCATCCTCCCGCCCTGCCGTGTGCCGTTGCCTGGAGTACGTTCCTTACCCAAACTGCACATCACGGCCATCCCAACTGCTTCCTCTTCTGCGCAGGTTTATCCCCTCACCCCCAGCTAGAAGTCCTCCCTCTCCTGTGAAATCCCGAGTTATCTTTACCTTAATTATAGTGCTTAAACTTTTCTTTCTTGTGTTTGCTTATGTCTAATATCTCTCGTAGGTCACTGAAGACAAGTGCTTAGCACTAGCCTTTTGTTCAATAAATATCGAAGGAATGAAAGAGACTTGAACTCATTTAAAGAAACCAAGTGCCCTTTTATTATTTATTTACCTACCCTGGGTGTCATTTCTCTTTTAATTGTGTTTATTCTTCCATTTCCAAGTTAATAACAGCTTACATTTGAGTGTAATGCTTTACATTTCAAAAAGCAGTGTACACATTATCCTGTTTGACTTTTTAAAAACTTATTTGTTTATTTCTTGGGGCAACAATTCAGTAAGGAGAGAATGGATGTAAATGATAAAATAAGGTGGAAATTGCAGTGCAGAGGCTGAGTTTTTGATTGAGTGCTGTTCTTCCCCAGTCACTGGTCCACGAACTTTGCGTGTCCTGTTTGGTAGACTCTTGTTAGCAGTCCCATTTTATAGAAGAGGAAACTCAAGCCCATGAGTTACCTCCTTGAGCTTACCCGGGTATTATCTCAGTCGGGACTCCAATCCAGATATATTTGACTCCAGCCTCTTAGGATGTGCAGGAAGGAAGGATATTTTGTGAGTGCCAGAAAAAGAATATTTAAAAAGTTTATCTTCCCTGTTTTGAAGAAATCGTAGAGGCTTTCTTTCAAATGTTTTCTTTAGTTTTTGAGGATTAAAATAGACTTGATTTCTACAACCCTCTGCCGCTTCTTTCTTTTATGGTTCATAAGAGTCTCATTACTGAAATGTCATTAATTTTATTGGCCCCTGAAGGATGTTACTCACTCTTGATGAGTCCTGAGGGTCTTTCGGATATTAGTCAGATTTTAACTCTTCCTGGTGTAATTGGATCAATGTAATGCACTTGACTTAATTGGTTTCAGTTTGTCAGAGGAGAAAGACATTCTCCTTGGTGTCATGCTAAGTGTCTCTAACTCCTAAGACTCCCTGCAGAAATCAAATTATTCATAGTCAGCAGTTCTTGAGATCTCTTAGAGGTGAGATTCAGCCACTGATGGGAAATACCCTAGGGTAGCCTCAGGTAGGTTTTTTGGGATATGCACTTTGAGTTTTCATATCCCATGAATAAATTCTTCACCATTCTGTCAATATTTTATGGAATTGTCAACATAAGTTGTTTCTAAAAGTTCTCTAGAATCTTTTTTGTAGAATTCCATTCATTTTTAATTGAGCACCTAATGCAGTGAACATGTAGAAAATAAAGCAGGTGTTGAATTTAGTGGTAGTCATCTAAAAATATTTTTTGAAAGGATCTGCATAGCATAATTCCTTTGTACCTCTTCAGCAATCAGTGTTCCCCTGTTGTAGAAGGGTGATACCCTCTAATCCAGTAGTTCTTTCAATTTAGTGCATATAAGAAATTTCTGGAGAACTTGCAAAAATGCAGAGGCTGGGTCCTGCTCCTCTGACCTACATTTCGGAGCAAGCACCTCAGAGAATTCTGATGCCCATGATCCTCTGAGTATATGTTGAGATACACTACTGCACTCTTTTCCTTTTTTGCCTGTGACTAATGTCATCTTTTGCCACATTTCATCAGGAGAATCCTGTCATTTACAGAGTTGCCTAACTTTTTGCATCCACAGGTGTTTGGAACACTTTCTGCCTTCTCGCCCAGTACACAGACTCACACACACACACACACACACACACACACACACACACACACACCCACACACCCACCCCTGACACACACTCCTTGTGCTTTCACCTCTTCAGTAATGAGGGCAGCAGCCATTGCTGGATACTCTCCTAGTTTTTCCATCTAGGACCTACCCCTCCACCTCCCCACCCCAGTGTGAAACTACTATTGCCTGACCAGTTGGTCAAGGGGATGTTTATTGAACAATTTAATTTTAGTAATAAATATTTTGGCCAACAATTAGTGATACTCAACAAATTTAAGTATTTTTAAAAAGTTACAGTAATTTATCTTTTATTAAGAAATACTTTTCATTTAGTTAACAGGGACATTTTATGGACTCAATAAATGGCCCTCAACTAAACATGCATGTTTAGTAATTTCCTCCTTGTCCACATGAATATTCTTTATAAAAATTAGTCTTTTGGGGGCTGTGTACATCACTAAGCAATAGTCATATCTTATTGGCAGTCTTAAGTGAGAAAAATGTTTACTGTGGTGCTATGTATAAGAACACCTCAACCTATAAGAAAATTCTAATTAACTCTGTCGAAGTAGCTGTCCAGTTAAAAGACATCTTAAGTAGAAATGTGGCCAGCACCCTGGATGTGCCCTGTAGGGTAGAGAGAGGAGTGAGGACAGAAACGACACCCGTGGTTGAGCAGGGAGCTGAGCTCAGATGGGCTGGGACCACTGTGGAATCAGTCATTGCCTGCAGAGTGCAGGTGCTATATGAGAGGTCCCACTGTGGTGTTTGGGGTCAGGGAAGAGAGAGAGGATTTGGATAACAGTAGGGCAATACTTAATGAAAGAGAAAGTGGCACTGGATTCCAGAGGTGGGGTCATAGTCCCCATCAGAGAAGAGTTGCAGCCAGAATACAGAGGGAGGAGGGTGTGTGAAATGCGCTAGGGAGCAAACAGGCCCTCCTGTTTGTCTGGTGCAGGGACTATGAGTAGGAATTAGGATTTGGGATCATATTCTTAGGGCCTTGAATACCGGACTAAGAATCTCTAAGTAATCCATAAGCCAAGTAACACCCTCTCCTGCCCTGTTTTGGGTCCTCAAGAAAAAGTTTTATTGAGGAAGTGTACATTTGGTTCATAGGGAGACTGAAGTAGAGAAAGATACTACAGCTTATACAATTAAAACAGTCATAAGAGTAGCGTTATTCAACCTTTTCTCATTTAATCCTTACTGCTGTTGTTTGAGGTAGGAGGAAACTGAGGCCAGGCGGTCAGATGTCCTCCCCTGGTGTGCACCCAGTACAGCAGCGCCAAACTGCAGCCTGCGTGTGGCCATTTCCACTGCCCCATTCGTTCTGAACCTAGGGATGATTTTGTCCCTTAAAGGACATTTGACAATGTTTAAGGATATTTTTGATTGTCATGAGTGGGCGGGTGCCACTGGCATCTGGTGGATAGAGGCCAGGGGTGCTGCTAAACACTGTCTTATACACAGGACAGCCTCTTCCACAAAGGATTATCTGGCCCCAGAGTGTCAATTGTGTGGAGATTGAGGAACTCTGTATTCCCCTGCTTTGTAACCACCCTTCGTGGAAGTTTTCATCTTAGTTGCAGAGCTAATTTGAGGGAAAAAGTCTTTGTCTTATTCCTACTTTTAGGATTGTATAAGGAAGTGTAGTGAATTCATTTCTACTTCTTCAGTAGTAACATACCATCTCAAAATATCTTAATTCCGTAAGAAATATGTATCACATGTACTAAGTAATACTATATTTAGATGGCATAAAATAGACTGTTAGCATAAATCGAATCAGCTTTTCTTAAGCACATTCTGGAAGTTTTCTGTGGGATCAGTAGGTATTAGGATGTTAACTTTAGAAAGTCTATAGTAGAATCTGACAGGTAATTATGCCTACAAGTTTCAAATCCCTTGGTTTTTTAATTCTGCATGTGGTGCCATTTGCCTAAGAGAAAGATAAATCACAGCATTACCTGCCTATCTGGAACAAACCCTAGTTATCTGTGACGTGCACTGCTTAGTGAGGGGCATGGCCACCAATGTTTGAAACGTAACAGTGTTGGGAAAATAATGGCTTGGACCACATTTAGCGCCAACTTTCCTTTTAGAAAATAGTGATTCTGTTGATGAACACTGCTCTTCCTCTGGGACTCTGGCTCTGCAAATAACTTTGAGGCTAAATTTTACATACAATTTAAAAAAGAACATTACGTTAATAGTAAACTTTAAAAGGAAAAATTAAAGCCCTTCTAGTATAAATTAACTTGCTGGTAATTTGATAGATATTTAGTTATATAGTGTATCATTTTAATATCGATGTAAGACAGTATATACCTCTCAAAAGGAATAAACAATTTAGTCAAGAACATGGAGGTTTGACAGTCAAAGATACTGTGATGGCAAAGATTTTGGCATGTTTGTTTTTGGAATGAATGGTTCTTTTAATTATTATTTTTCCAACTCTTCCATATTGTAAAAATTATTATAAAAATCAAAGTCGGATAATTTTATCTAAAATTAAATTTTAATACTAGCTCATATCCTGTTCTTTTATTGAGAACTTTAATGGGATATGAGCTGATCCTTTTAAAAAATGTGATCTTTTATAACCGAGGTTAAATTGTTAATACTCGGGATTTTGAAAAATATTTCTAGTGTTTATAGTGTGCCTGTATTTCTGCTTTTTAATTTCTCATTGTAATATTTCATAACCAATGTCCTTTATTAACAAAATCATTCATGACCTTGGTTTTATTGAGAAGTAGAATATAAAAGAAGAATGATTACGAAAAGAGCCACAGATATGATTTTGCTTTACTGTATCTCCTTGTAGTTTGTGTTATTTGTTGTCATTGAACAGCATTAAGTTCTTGCAGGGAATATTTCTGGATAGGAAATAAAGGTCCCGATTCCTGCCAAGGAGGAACTTAAATTCCAGATTTAAGGCTCGAATTTTTTGAAGACAAGAAAAGTAAATGAAAGAATAGTAAACAGTAATAGTTTTAAAATGTCAGTTTCCTGTTTAATAAAAGCTGTCGAATTACATTGGCAGGAAAGTATACTTACGTTTAATATTTCATATATTTTGCTTCGGATTTTTAAAAGCAATTTTGTTTATCTTATCTTGGTGTTCAAATGAAAACTAGAATTGCTTAGAGCCAGAAGGTAACTTCAACACATGGAATTTATTCAAATCAAGAAAGAAACAGCTCCATAAATGAACAATATAAGAAAAAGATACCTTGTGATTTCAAGATATCCAGATGTTTGTGTGTTTTCTTTTTAAACTCCTCTATTCACTAAATTGGTGACGTTACATGAGTTAGAAATATTCTCTCCCTGCATAACTCTCTGCATATCTATTTTTTGAAACTGTATATGTTAAAATCTTGGAGATTTGTGGGTTCATTGACACATCTATTCAAACAGTATTACCTTACATGGACTTGATTTGCTAAGAAAATCAATGCATAGATACGTTTCTCCATAGATAACAGAGATAGAGAAAAAGATATTATTGCCATTAAATGTTTACTAGTTTCACTTTTCATTTCAATGAAGTCTTAGTGTCCTTTGATAGTACAGTCAATTGGATAATACTATTTTAAGGATTTCCACCTGAAATCACTCTAGTGTTAAAATGTATGAATAATTGTGACTTGGAAATCCTACTGTAGCCATTGAATCTCAGCTTTGCATTGACTGCTTAAGGTTCAACACTCTAGCATTCTGATGAATGAGAATGAACCTTGACATGGCTATTTAGAAAATGAAAATGTCTGTTCCCTGGAAGCCAGATTGTAGGAAGGTTCCTAGGGGAGCAGAATTTTGGAAGGTACAAAGTGTACGTGTTAAGAGCACAGTCTTTTGAGTAATAGGGAGGGACCTACTTTTAACTCCCATTTTTGCTACCTAAAGCTGTGTGTCCTTAGTTAAGTAATTTATCTTCTCTGTACTTTGGTTTCCTTATCTGGCATAGTAATACCTACCTCAGAGAGTTATGCTAAGGGAGTATTTTGTAAAGATTTTTATCACAGTGTCCAGAACTTAATATTGAGGAGAAGTGTTCATTAAGTGCCTTTTCTTATTGACCTGGTTTTAGACTCTAGACTCAGATCCCCAGAGTTACTTATAATCTTTTGGCCATGTTGCTGTGTAGATTGTATGTACGTTATTCCTGCTTTTATCAGAGAAGTCAAAAAGGAGAAAACCACAACTAATTTATTATTGTAATAAACTGGAAAGGCTAAAACAATTTATAGATGAGAAAATTTTATTGATTCTCCTAGTTCTTTATATTCATAAGACTTAATGGTCTTTTGATTATGTGGCTTTCCAAGTTTTATAAAAGAAATACGATTAATAATAATAATATAGAAATAAAAGTTATTCCTTCAAAAGCAGAAGTATCTGTGATTTCTTCATACCATGACTCTTGCTAGCCTCATGGGTCAAACTATATTTTAGTGAAATTATGTTTGTGGCTCATACTACAACATTCATGTACTTTTAGGGCTTTAACATTGACCAGTAAAAATAGATTTAGGTATTGTATTTCTAGTGTTAAAATGTATGAATAATTGTTTGTGACTTGGAAGGTCTACTGTAGCAAGCGAATATCAGTAGTCATTTTGTATCACAACATGGGAGTTCAGGAGTTAGACTGCTGTCAAGGAGGAATACAAGACCCTGATCTTTTTATGGGAAGTAAGGAGGAAGGACTTCCTAAATGTAGAAAAAGGATGGAGTCAGGATGTATAGTTTTCTAAAGAAGTTAGAACTGGCACTCTGTAGGTAGCCTTTCCATTTCGTCACATTCTTTTTTTTATTCTTGCAGAATTGTGGTTCAAAGTTAAGATTTGAAACCCTGAAAACAGAAAAAGCAAACCAGCTTTTAAAAATAGACAGACAGTTGCTTAGATGAAAGGTAAATAGTTTTATTGGTGCATGTCAGCTTCTGCATATAGTATACAGCAGGGTACCTCTAAGGAAGGCATTTCCCTTGCAAGGTGACTTGTTGCAGGTAGGTTTTGCTTTGGGCATAATGCCAAGTATTTATTCATCTTCTTTGTAACATAGTAGGGTTATTCTTGTGTCTAGAAACAGTTTTCATTGTAATCCTACATATTAGGAGATATTAACCACTTTTGTATTAATAGCAGACCAAGCCATTCTTACCTATTATGTCTGTCCAGCTTACCATGCTGGGGGTCCTCCCCATAAAACTAGCTACATAATAGGACATTGTTTTCTGAGTCCTGGGAACACGATTTTTTTTTCTTCTTTGCTGCAGAATAAATGTTGTAAATTTATCATTTTTTCAGTTGCTTTCAAGACTTTTATAAATCGATGACATATGTCAACCTATATGGGAAAGAACAGAATGCTTAGTAGTAGTTACAGTCCCAGGCTGTGCTCCAGGTCTGCTCTGTCACCCTCCTTCAGCCAAGGGTTGCATGAGTGTGTGTGTGTATAATATTTAATATATAACATATAATGAATATATACCATTTATGTATTATTTGTAATATAGCTAATGTATATTTAATAAGTATATTTGTATTCACTTCTTCACTCTCATGACATGACACCATTTGCAGAGGACAGCTCCCTATGAGCTAGAGAGTGCTCCACCTGGATGATGAAGGTGATGCTGTTTCCAAATGAATAAAACTCAGGTCTAAATTTTTTTCAGGAGGAAGAAAAAAAATAGACTTTCGTTCTCTTCTAAAGGAAGTTAATACTTTTGTTGTTCCTCCTGTCCAAAGGCTGGAAAAGTAGCTTAATAGTGGCAAAGAAATGGAGAATGAAAACCAACTGTGTGAAGCTGTTATTGGAAGATACTCTAAATGAGAACAATCTTCCAAAACTCAGCTGGCTCTTTAGTCAGGGAAGCCATCTGTTTGGCTTTTCAGCTGGAAATCTCTTCATTCTCCCTGATTTTTATAGCTTCCCCTTGGGAAACCACAAGATTCCAAATCACTACAGCAATACAGAGCCTTTTGAAGAGAGGTGTGTAGCTTTGAGATTTATTTATCAGTCTTCTGTTGTATAACTCATAATTTTAGGAATTTTGGGAAGGGGGTGAGTCTGAGCAGTAGAAAAGTGGTTAATATTTTTCTTATGTAAATATTTTTCAGATACAGCAGTAATAAAACATAGCTCTTTCACCAAGGTTAACTTACTCATCTTTCATTTAATGGGAATGTATAAACCTGTTACTCAAAGCAACATTGTGTTATAGTTTTGGGTTTTACCAATAGTTTCTTTCATTCTTATAACAAATTCAGTGATGTTATAGTTTGTAGACATTCCTTAAAGCATGCTGGGGTTGCGTTTGGAGATAGAGTTGGTTGTTGATGTTAAATTTATTCATACCTCATTACAGAGATTATAGTTACTGAGAACTATCATGTAGATAGGACAGATATTTTTAAGTTGATACATCAGCATCTACATGTTTCTAATGAATGAATGTTGTTGTAAAAGTTAATCGCTTTTGTAAGGGTATGTTTGAAGATTGTCATGTGATGATCAACAAGTGACTGCCACCCTCTCCTGGCTTTTTTATGTAACTAGAATATAACTCTTTGCAGAGGAAGTAATTAATGTAGAGATTTGGGCTTTATCCTATGGGTACAAACCATGTTTCTTGCTTGTGGCAAGTGTGCTCTAAATCTAGGGATAACAGTTCTCAAACCTGCATGTCGTTAGAGCTTCAAAATGTGAACCATTACTGCCCATTCCTGTCACTGCTCTGGAGAGCAAGGTGATTGTTTGCGGGAATTGTGGCAATTCTCAAGTCTACCACCATAAAAATAAGAACCAAATGATAGAGGAGTAATAATAGTGCAAGTATCTATTAATACCTGAATTTGAAAGATTTAAAATCATCCACAGGCAGAAATATTCTTGAAGGTCATTTCAGCACTGAAATTTCCTAATTTTATTGAAACAATGGGAAAAACCGTAGCCAGTGTTTAAATATGTAAATTGTCATTTCTGTTATATATTTCACTAGCATTATATTGGATCCAAATATTCATCTTCTACAGGCACATAAATACCCACATCTCATATGATGTGTAACAACACCACATTTTTTCCCAGAAATTTATTACTTCTTTATCATTTTAGTTTCTGTTTGGCTGCTCTTCATTGGGTGAGGTTTGCATATTTTTTCTTTATTTAATTTTGAACACTCAAAATATTCATCTCATTCAGACCAAATCCCTCATGCCTGAGAGGAGGAGGTGTCTCTCTTCTTTTCCTAACTGACTCCCTCTGCTCTATCCTGGGTCTTACTCCCACTTTCCTCCTGATGCAGAGCATATCCCAATGAAGAGAGGAAAGTCTGGTAAACTCACTAACAGGGTTCTTAGCTTCGTGTGGGAAAGAATTCAAGAGCCAGCCAACTAGTGACAGAAAGTTTGAGAGAGAGACAGACAATACATCCTGCTCCACAGACAGAATGGGGTCCTTTCCCGAGCAGGAGGGGGACACCTTATGGGGCAATAGTAATGTTTTTAAATGTTCTAAAAGCCTCGTTTGGAGACAGCTGTTTGCAACAGGCATTATCTTGAGGTCAGGCAATAAATGTTAATCATAAACTGCTGTCACAGGAAGGTAAGCACAAACAGTTTGTAAGACATCCTTCTTAGTAATTCATCCATGTTCAGGGGGTCCCTAGAAGGTGACTTGCCTGATGACTTCCTTGTTCAGGGTGGTTTCAGTCAAAATGGCTGCAGTCAGGCTCTCTCAAACTTCCTTTTCTACCTTATCCCTACATTACTCCCATGTATCTTCATTGTCTTTCCCCCCCAGGTACCCCTGGTGTCCCCCTCTGGAACATTTACCCTCTGTCCACATGCACAAGCCTCTTGGCCCAGCCTCCAGATGGCCTCCATTTCTGGAACCTTCCCTGTACCTGTTCCTTAGCAGTTGGGTTTCTCCCCTCACAGAAATTCGATTGCTGCCTGGTGAATATTTGCTGCTCAGGATGTGATTTTAAAATTTGATTCCATATTATGCCTTTTTTTTATATTGAGTTCAGTTATCTTGATATAATGAGGATAAAACTTCTTTTCCCTTCTCTATTAAAGAACATTGCTCAATAACTCATAAATTTTGATGAAAAGAAGTAATTGAAGCAAATTCTTAGATGTAGATTTTATTTTTTCTCTGTTTGCATAGATATCCAAGAAAATGCATTTTTGTTTTGTGAGAGACTAGATGAAGAATGAAGTTACTACATTTGTATGAATTTTACCCTAAAAAATAGGTTTTGTGTGATTGTTTGTTCTGTGGCTAGATCCCTAAAGAATGATCCTGGGGACTGATACCCTTCAGCATCAGAACCAGCTGAAATGCTTGGTAAAAATGCAGATTTCTAGGCCTCATTTCGGGACTCATCAAACCAGAATCTTGAGAACACTTGAGAAAAATCTGCGTTTTTAATAAGCTCCCCAGATGTTTCTCATGCTTGCTAAAGTTTGCGATCTATTTCCATGCATTCTGCTGCCAGGAGAGCAGTGTTAAATTCCAGACTGAATTTTTACCTCGATCCTTGCTAATTTATGGTCATGACAGGCTTGTTTAAATGTAAAATGTCATAATGTATTCCTTCCAGTTAGCTTAAATTTATATATCTGAAATGGGTTACATTAACTGCGTAATTTTAACGATTGATTTTATTGAATTATGTACTGGGTTAGGAAATCCTGTAAAATGAAATTAAATTGTCTACAAGCAGAGGGTGCTGTTGAATTGGATTCTGTATTTATTATCTTTATTGATTGAACATCCTTACATTTGAACTTATGCCAGATTCAGAAGGCCCAGGCAGTGCCAGGAAGTGGTTAATATTGCAGTGATAGTTAAGCCTTTAATTGCCTGGAAGCTGGTATGTTAAACTCTGTTCTCCAATTTGATTTTCATTTGCAGCTTTTCATGCACCTCAGCTGTGGAGTGGCATGCTCTCTCTCTCTCTTTTTTTCCTTTCTTTCTTTTTTTCTTTTCTTTTTTTTTATTTCAGCATATTATGGGGGTACAGATGTTTAGGTTATGTATGTTGCCCTTGCCTCCCCACTCCCCCCCAGTCTGAGTTTCAAGTGTGCCCATCCCTTGGATGGTGCGCATTGCACTCTTTGTGTATGCAAATACCCGTCCCCTCCTCCCCCTCCTGGCATTCTCTCTTAATAGTTTGAAACCGTTGTTCAAAAGATCTGCAGTATGTCATTTGTTGACTCTTTAGAGTTTGGTTCATGTCTTTTTGCTTTTTTCACCTAAATTAGAGTGTAATCAAATATATGAAAGCTACCAACCAATGTAATTTGGCACTCATTTTCTTTGTGAAAGTTCTGTTTAATTTTTCTCTAAAACATATGGTTTACTTTGGGATAAAGAATTAACTTGAATATTCTTTCTGTCAATGCCCTCTAACCGAAATCCATCAGGAATATAATTGTCAGATAAAATAGATTTTTTTTCTTTTTGCACCTCTCTGCAACAAAGGAAACAGTATAGCATGGGGAGCCATGGATATTATAAGGGGCTTATTAATAAATTTGGTCTTGTTTAGGTAGTTTGGGTGGGGTCAAAGGACGAGTGGTTTTAGTTTGGATTGGATCCTAGCGGAAGGTGGGGGCAAATGTATGATCTGATATCCTAATAATTATTTTCTATAGGGCAAGGGGAATGGAGCAAGCTAAAGCTGTAATTGGGTTATTGCTGTGGTTTGTATAGTGTTCTTATTTTTGCCTGTGTTTGGACTTGATTATGCAGTGATCTTGTTTTTATATTGCTCCATCGTGATCACCAAGTGGCCTTGCGTGGTTTCTCTCTCACGTTCTTGCTCTGCACACACAGACCCCGCCTCCCTCCCCCACCGCATGCTCACACACAAGGAAGCTTTCTCTCTTTCTCATCCTTTTTTTTCTTTTTAGTTAGTTGATTTTAGGTAAATGGTAAAACTTGAATATAATTTGCTTGTCTTTTTTCACTTATTGTCAGTTCTGTCGTTCCTTTGAAGCCATTAAACAGACCATTTTTACCTCAGACTCTGGCCATGAAAATCATTTTGGGTAGCATAAATTCAAAATCATTTGGGGATTATAAACCATTTAAACATACCACTGATGTATTTTGTATTGATATTTATTTGCCTAAATATTTGTATCTTGAACTCATAATTAGGGAGAAAATGTTATGAGATTAAATTAATTAATTTTTACAAAATCATCACCTCTTAAGTAGGATTTCTTGGAGAAGATTAATGATGGGGCTATTAAATTTATAATCTGAGAACCGATCTAAAATTAAATGGATTTTAATACTTAGAAATAACATGTGTAAATGTAATTATCTTTTTAGATTTTAAATATGACTTAAAAACAATATTTTATTAAATATAGACAATAATAGTTGGCTTTAGGTCTTAGGTACTTATTAATATTTTTTGACGATAGCGGAAAATTTAGCATGTTAAGGTTTTCAATCATAGGCAAAATGTGTTCTTACATTTGTGGGCAGATATATTAATGTACATTACTATGAAACTTTTCCTGGTCATGGAAGGGGCTGAGCTATCTAAACATACTTAATTTCATATAAATCAGAAGCAACACAGTTGGAACCCACAGTGTTTTATGATATTTTGTTCGGTGCAGATTATCTTTTTCATTGTTATTTATGGCAAGATTTATGCCATTTAAATGCAAAATTCAATTATGGTAAACCTGAATGAGTTATGTCTATCTACTTCATTTGTCATTGATGGGAATGATTCCATGGTATTGCTTGTGGAACCAGTGGGGGTAATAGTTCCTGTTGATTGGAGAATATTAGGTGGTTACAATTGATATTATAGATGCAGGAATTTTAGCAATCTATATTTACAAATATTATACTTACCATATTTTGTGACTTTAAAAATAAATTATGTAAAGCAGAGTTCTGTTACTGTATCAATATTACATTTTAATTTTCTTTTTTATTAATTATACAGAGGTATACTGGATACTTCTCCATAATATTTTTCTTTGCTTTTTTGTTGCTGCCTATTATTGATCTCCTCTTAACATCACAGTAATATTGTAATATTTCAAAAAGAGAATATAGTAAGATGATTAAATTTTTGCTCTATCATTGTTTAAGATTTTTTTTAGGGGAGGGTATTATTTCAGAACATTTCTTTTATTGTCACAATTTGGTATTTGTAATGCCATGCAGATTTTTAGGATTGTTGTCCAAATTTGTGATAAACGCCTATGAAGTTCCTTTCAGAGGCGAGTTGTAGTGTTTTCAGGCTTTTCAAGGTGTTTGCTTATGTGAGTGTGTACGTGTGCATGTTGCATGCAGAGAATAATGTTTGAATATATTTAATTCTTTGAATGATGATTCTCATAATCAGTGTCACTTATATTCTTTTTGTAGTTCATTACGAGTTTTGCTTTACATTTTTGATGTCAGTATTGCATGTCCACTCTTCCTTTTTATTTGCATTAGCAAATATTCCTAAAGCCTTTTCATTAGTTATATTTTAATCTCATATGCATCCCAACTCAGCTACTTCTTGGCCAGATCCCAAATATTCCAGCAGCTCCTCTAATGCTACCTCACGTAAGGGGAAGTGAAGGAAAGGAATATTAAATAGAAGGGATCAGGGTGTTTAACACAATTAAATGAAATCTTATACTTTTGTAAATCAGCAAACACAAATATAGCCATCTGAATGCATTCATAGGTCCTTCCCAGGGTAATCTCTCAGAGGTATTTATATTCACTATTTTGTGCCAAATTTCTCTCTAGAAGGTAAACTTATAGTTTTTACAGCTGTGTTCCTGTTCTGATTTCTCTGTACTCTAAATGTGAAGCTAATTTTCTATAATTTTATTGATTTAATGGAAATTTATTTAACTTACATTTCTTTCATTTATATGAGATTGAACATTTCACATTTTTATTAGTCATTTATGTTTGAAAAAAATCTTTCATTTTTGTCCTTTAAATTTCATTTTCTGCCAGATATACTGCTCATGCCTATAATCCCAGCACTTTGGGCGGCCAAGGCAGGAGGATTGCATGAGGCCAGGAGTTCAAGATCAGCCTGGGCAACATAGCAAGACCCCTGTCTCTACAAAAAATAGAAAAAATAAAATTAGCCAGGTGCGGTAGCTTGTGTCTGTAGTTGCAGCTACTGGTGGGAGGATGGCTTGAGCCTAGGAGCTTGAGATTACAGTGAGCTATGATCACACCATTGCAATGCAGCCTGGGTGACAGAGTGACACCCTGTCTCTTAAAAAAAATAACCAACTAAATAAAATAAATTAATTTCATTTTCTCATTAGTGTTTATGCTTTCTTGCCACATAAGAAGAGCTTGTTGTTTAGTTAAGGTTAGTTGTAGCTCTCAGTTTTCTTTCTTACCACATATGTTCAGCCTTTGGTTTTATGCTCAGAAAGGCTTTCCATACTATAGTAATATATTATAGTCACAGCCATTTAGATTTCCGTTTATTAAATTTATAATTTCTTTTTTTTTAAACCATCTAGTGTTGATTTCATTGTATCTGATGAGACAGAGGTCAAACTTAATTTTTTTCTATGACCTCTTACTTTGAATTGTTTGAAATTATTTCCAATCAGTTTAAACCAGTTTAACTCTAACACATTTTCTAATTCGGCTGTGTGTTAGAATCACCTGGAAAGTTTTCAGTCAATATTGAGGCCCCATCCTGGTGTAAGTCAGAATCACTGGGTGTGTGTGGCATGTTCTTTGACATTCCACAAGCTTGTCAGGAGATTGTAATGTACATCAGAACTGTGAACCACTGCTGTACATTTTTGTAGACATTTCCGTTTATGTCTGGGTTTTCACTGTTTTTTTGGTCCCATATATGTTTCTTATTCAAAATAGATTTACTCACCTTTGTCCAGGTGTGGTGGCTCATGCCTATAATCCTAGCACTTTGGGAAGCTGAGCAGGAAGGATCACTTGAGCCCAGGAGTTCAAGACCAGTCTGGGTAACACAGTGAGACCCCATCTCTATTTCAAAAGAAAAAAAAAAAAAGAGTTACTCACTTTTATTCTTCCAAATGTAATTTGATTTCTTGTTTATTCTAGGAGAGATGCTACAGTATATGTCTCTTTTTTTACTTGAGTCAGAATTTAGCTTTATAAATTGAATCCCGATTTTTATGGTTACATCAGTTACCTAGCTGATGTTAATTGTAGTGTCAGTCTAACTATCTGCATTAAGGAACATTTACTCTTTTGTGACTTACACACAGAAGATTATTTCTAGTTAGTATGAATAACTTTGCAAAACTGCCTGAATCATTCAGCCATTACTTCAGTGGCATTCATTAGCTTTAGCTAAGTACTTAGCAGAGATGCAGCACCTTTTCTTACAGTAGCTATTTGATATGCGTGAACAGTAGATTTATACTCTGACTCTAAATATGCATACATGGAAAAGTAGAAAGGTAAATAGTAATAATACAGCGATGATATGACATTTCCCTTTTCTCTTTCCTCTTATGTATATATTTTTAATGAAGAGAAAAGATCACAATGAGATAAATTGCTGTTCTTTCTGGAATTTTGAGACCCTGTATTAAATATGTGGATTAATTTGTTGAATGACCAAGGAAGGTTTTTTTTATCCTTTTATTCTGTGAAAATACTATATAGCATTTAACATGTCATTTTACATCAGGTCCTGGGTATATCTGTCGTCTTCTAGCTGAAAAGATTCACATTTCTTGGTAGTTAACTTTTGAAACTTCCTTGGACACCCATATGCTTTTAAACTATAAATTAAAACGTTATAATGGACACTGTCTTCTGGACTCAGAAGCCCAGTATCTGTTTCTTCTAGTCACGATCTAATTACGTTCAGGCGCTCATGGCGAGATTGATACAGCCCATGAAATTATGGGCACCACTGCTTGCATTTTGTTTTTTGTTGGGAGTCTGTTTTCTATGAAATGGAGGAATGCCTTAGGAACTGGTCTCAAGAATGTATATATATAGTGGAGGCTATCGAATATCTCTTATAACGAGAACTGAACATTTAAGCTGAGTGTTAAGCTCTGTGCAACCTATAGATTGTTAGAGTGGGGTGGTGACCCTTATGTATACAATTTAGAAATAACTTTGGACAAACACTAGCTACATTGAGAATTTGACTGTCCTTCACCTATTTCATACATTTAATCATGCAGCATACAGACACTCAAATTCATTTATTAAAGGGAAAATTTGTGTGATTTTCTTCAGTTTAATCCTTTGTATATGAATTGGCTATAAAGTCATAAAAGCAGTAATTAAATATTAAATGACTTGTGACAGCGGTCCCCAACATTTTTGGCACCAAGGACCGGTTTCATGGAAGACAATTTTTCCATGGACGTAGAGCATGGTGGTGTGTAGGGGGTGGAGCTCAGGCAGCAATGCGAGCCATGGAGAGTGGCTGTAAATGCAGATGAAGCTTCGCTTGCTAGCCCGAGGCTTACCTCCTCTGTTCTACCTGGTTCCTAACAGGCCACTGACCGGTACCAATCTGTGGCCGGGGTGTTGGGGACCGCAGATTGTGCTATAAGTATATGATTTAATAAAATTGATATCTTTTGTCATTTTAAGTGTATTTCGAGATTTCCTTTTCTTGATGCCTTTAATATTAGGAGTAGGGTAATATGATTTAAAAAAATTTGAACTTGCTATTAATTTAGCTCATATTTAAAAAAATATAATAACCATAGCTGCAAGGATGATCTTAAATTGGCTTAAAATATATACTGCTGGTGATCTTGTAAATTAGTCTAATCTGTGAAAGGAAATTTGAGACAATATTTGAAAAATTAAAAAATGCATACCTTATGATTTGGCATTTCATTACTAAGAACATGATCTAAGGAAATAGATATAAAGAAATAGTCATTGATATACGCAAGATTTTTTTGGAAAGAGTTCAACATAGAATTTTTTTTTTTTTTTTTTTGAGACAGAGTCTCGCTCTGTTGCCCATGCTCGAGTGCCATGGTGTCAGCCTAGCTCACAGCAACCTCAAACTCCTGGGCTCAAGCGATCCTCCTGCCTCAGCCTCCCGAGTAGCTGGGACTACAGGCATGTGCCACCATGCCTGGCAAATTTTTTCTATATATTTTTAGTTGTCCGGCTAATTTCTTTCTATTTTTAGTAGAGACGGGGTCTCGCTCTTGCTCAGGCTGGTCTCGAACTCCTGACCTCGAGTGATCCTCTGACCTCGGCCTCCCAGAGTGCTAGGATTACAGGTGTGAGCCACCAGGCCCAGCCAACAATTTTTTAAAACCGCAAAGCAAGGCAACTTGACAGCACCCCTTTGTCCAAGAGCAGATTAGTTAAACAAATAAATCCTAGCACAGCTTTGTAGAATACTGTGAAACCATTCAACAGTGTTGCTAGGCTAATAGTGGTATAGGAAATCGTTCACAGTGTGTTTTAAGAGAAGTATCATGTATAGTATTTGTTCCAATGATGTAAGCACACTTAGAAACATGAATGTAAGACAAATATGTTAAATTTTGTGGTTCTCCCTAAGTGGTTAGTATTTTCTTTTGTTGTTGTTCAATATTACTACAGTGACCACATTTTGGAATTGGGAAAGGGAGACCGGATAAATATTTTTAACGATCTTGCTTCCTTAGATGATTAGTACTCGCATTTTTATTTGATATCATTTTAAAAATGATTTTAGACAGGAGGATGAATATGATAAAGTGTAATACATTATCTGAGCCATTTTCATGATTAATTGATTCTTCTCTATTTTAGATGTTAGAAAATTCCTTGCCAACTTTTCTCTGTAAAATAGCTGGAATTGGCAATAGATCTTTTTCATTCATTTCAGCACGTTATAAATGGATATTTATTATGAAAAGCATCAAACATCTTCCTTTCACTAAAACCAGACAGCCAGAGTACTCTCATTCCATGAGCTGATGACACACAATGTTCTGTTTATTTAATTACTTGCTTATTCAGCAGTTTTGATCCCTGATGGAGTAAAGGCTCTCCCGCCTTTATTTTTTGAAGATGAAATTGAGAGATTTAAACATAATTTATTCTGCTTTGACCTATGGTTTGAATTTACTTGGCTGTTTGCATTCATTTTCAAGAGAAACATTTAATACTTGCAAAGCAATAATCTGATCAGTCTCTTTGTCTTTCAAATTGCTCTGGAGACAGTTCTAAGCTGCCCAGACTATAAAGCTTTCTTTTATTAGAGTCTGAAATATAAAATTGATTTTGATAGCTCATTTTGAAAATAATGTGTATTTAAGGGAGTAGCATTTTGTTTCAAATAAAAGTCTCAGTGTACCCTGTTATACAAACATTTTACCAACTCATGCTGACCTTTTCTTGCTGATCCTCAGATATGATTAGTGACCTTCGAGAGAACTGAAGAATTTTAAGAAGGGGTACTGTAGAATTAGTTATGAGTAGTAGTAAATACACCGATTTTCCTAATATGCCACCATCTCATGTCTCTTTTCTTCTATCAATCTTCTGACCTCCTGCTTCTTTTTCATCATTAAATATTCACTTCTTGAATCTTGGAAATATGGTTTCTGTTCTAACCATTCAGCTGTGCAAGGTCACGAGGTACACAGTTTTTATATCAAAGGTTTCAGGGATAGCTGTTGGCAGGTCAGCAAACAGCGCTTGTGCAGAGGCCTCCTGTGCTTTCTTGTCTTTCACTGCATTCGTGGATACTTCACCTCATTTTCTGTTCACATTGAACTGATCAGGTGATATATTTTCTCAGCTGTACTGTCCTGTCCCTACCTTTCATTTCTTCATTTTCTGCGATTATGATTCCATGTATCTTTCAGCGCCTAGTTCGAACAGCGTGGGCTGCCTTTCTCATGCAATATGACTTTCTCCTCTTTTCTCCTGGGACTCCATCTGAATCTTTATTTAGTATTTGGTCATGTAAATGTCTTCATATTACATTTGTTCTTATCTTCCTGGAAGACTGGGGCTATACCTTTAATTCTCTATATTTTCTTAGATACTTAGATACCTGCATACTTCCTGTACATATAAGGCCTTAATTGTTTGTTATATTGAATAAAATGAATGATTTTATTGAGAATGAACTATTCTGGTAGCTACACTTGCCAAGTAAGAAAGACAAAATGCACAAGACATGATCTTTTAATTTTTTAATTTATTTTTGTTTTTTCTGAGAGGTCTGAACCTGGGGACCAAGGAGAGGCTTTAGTGGTCTTTCTAAAAAATTGTATGAAAAATTCTTATATATGTTCATAAGGCACCTTTTTTTCTGGAGGGTGGGTCCATAGCTTTTATCAGAGTAGGAAAGGCTTTTAAAAGGTTAAAATATTCTAATTTAAACGATTTAGCATTCTAAATAATTTCTTGAAAGTACATAAGCCAAACAAAGGACAGTCAAAGCCAATAACTATTGTCAGATACTTAATTCAAATCCGAGTGGTCACAGTTCCTGTACTCTTTCCCTATTTCATGGGTTTTAGAACTTGGCAAGTTAAAAAAATTCTCATTTAGTTCAATTTTGGTTTAAGTAATTTGAACAGGGACTAAATACGGCAACTTGAGAATCAAAGACCAGATTCCAGTACTAATTGTTTTGCTTCAGTCTCTAGCACTACGGGAGGCCTCAGGGGGCTTCTGTTGGAAGAGTGGGGCCTCTTTGCTCACTAGTGTGAGCAGTCATGTACATAAGGGATTTCATTGCTGCAGCACTGGACTTCCCATTTAGGAACAAGTCAATCAGTTATTTAGTTCGGATCCAGCATGGAAAGATGAAAGGCCCCATACACAGTTGCATGTGTCAGTAGGTTTTTGTTTTTATCTTTGAATGGAGACAGTTGCCTGCCATTTTATTCCTTGTCCTTGGTTCACCCTGCCTTTTTCATGCAGGGCAATGGACCAGGACTCAGGCCCCGCAGAGCTGAGTGTAGAGGCTCCTTCTCCAAGAGCTGGGCAGGGATGTCTCTGATCTGTATTCACTTAATCATTCAGCTCTCTCATCGTGTTGCCAGCGGTTTGCATGAAATCTGTGCCACCACCTTATCGAAGTGTGTCTCCAGGAAAGGCAAACGTGACCAGCCTCTAATTAATGACATGATGGCTTTTAATGATTGACACTTGAAATTTTTTCAGCTTTTCACTTTTTCCTTTTGTGAAATAGTTATAATCTTTTGGCTTCTTTCCACATTTACCTTGTGAGCAGTACCAAGTCAATTAACTCAGTTGTGGGCAAAAATACTCTCTCTATATCAAAGTGTCTCGTAATATGATGTATTAACTTTAATTTCCAGAGCAAGTCATTAACCTCAGATGGAATACAGTGACACTTTGTCTAGTACAAAATTGTTCTCAATCTTTATAAAGCGAGTAACAGAGCACACGAGCACCAGCGGCCTTTAGCCAGGGTTGGAAATACACTAGAGCGGCCTCACCCCTGCCTCTGCCTCATTGCCGGAGTCTGTTTTAATTCCTTCAGAAATGGCAGTGGGGGCTGATGACTCCTGTCCTTTAATTTGGTGTTTGCTGCCCATTTAAGAGGCCAGATGCCACATTGCCTGCTTTTCTGATACTCCATTTCTATGTCAGGGGTTGGCAAACTATGCCTCCTTGCCGGTATTTGTAAATAAAGTTTTATTGGAACACAGTAATGCTCATTTTTGAATCTCTCTCCCTAAGGCTGCTTTTTTACTACAGTGGCTGACTTGAGCAGTTGTAACAAAGATCACATGATCCACAGAGCCTAAAATATTTGCTATCTGGAATTTTACAGAAAGGGATTGCCAATCCCTTCTTTTTGAGATCTCACCAGGCTCACAGACCTCGTGTAGGCAAACGTTGTCTACATAGCTCAGGTGAAGAACCAGCTGGTATGCTTTATATTTGCTGGTAGCAGAGAAATGTTTCTTTCTTTTTCCAAGGTGTATCTAGGGTATCCCTTCTGTGGCCTAAGAATGCAGCTGGAGGTCTGTAGTGCTTTGTGGTAATGTCCCTAGCACTACAGCCTTGTCTGGCATCTTCAGGTTTCGTTATATATTTGAAATAGTGTCTTAATGTTCAGGCTGTGTTGAATTGCACTCCTCCTCACAGGGAGCACGTGTTGCATTCTTACACTTGGCTATGGTGGATGAGGGACGTAGTACAGCCGATTAGCATAATCACCTCCTCTTTGTGATATTTTTCAAGCTGTATCATCTACAGTTGTGGTTGCCAACCCCTGGGCTGCGGATTGGTACCAGTCTGTAGCCTGTTAGGAACTGGGCTGCACAGCAGGAGGTGAGCAGCGAGCGAAGCTTCATCTGTATTTACATCGCTGCCCATCAGTTGCATCACTGCATAAGCTCTGCCTCCTGTCAGATCAGCAGTGGCATTAGATTCTCATAGGAGCATGAACCATAACTGTAAACTGCACATGTGAGGTATCTAGGTTGCATGCTCCTCATAAGAATCTAATGCCTGATGAGCTAGTGCTGGGGAGTGGCTGCAAATACAGATTATCATTAGCAGAGAGGTTTGACTGCACAATAAACGTGCTTGAATCATCCCGAAACCATCCCCATTCATACCCTCCCTGCCCGCCCCTCCCCCGCCCCCGGGTCCGTGGAAGAATTGTTTTCCCTGAAGTTGGTCTCTGGTGCCAAAAAGGTTGGGGAACGCTGATCTAGAGGTAGAAAGTATTGACTATGGCATAAGCCCTTTTATTTGTAATACCCTGCAAACACGTGTGCACATTCTGCCTGGCACACAGCTGCTAGGAAGATTATATTCTGCATAATGCTGCCTGTTGTTACTTTTAATATTTATTTCTATTATGAATCTTCTACTATGTTTTATTATAAATATTGTGCATTAAACCTACCATCTATTTTCTTTACAAGATGACTGGTTGTAAGAATGAAAGCTATTCTTGGCTTTCATGAAGGTCTTTGGCATTGCCTTCCCACTGTTCATTGAAACCTTTCTTATGGGACCTTGCTCTTTCCAGGTAGGTGAAGCCTGCCTTTTGACCACATTAAGAGCTTGTCAAAACCATGAGGAAATTACAGAAAGTTTTTTTCTCCGTGGTAACGGCAGCCATAGTAATGGTGACGGCCATATCATCAAAGAATAGTCATAAGTCACGATACTACCATCATCATAAGAGATGAAACCTGCTGTTTCTCTGAAGGCCATGCCATTCTATTCTTCTGTGCACAGATCCGTGGTTTCTTCCCAGAAGTATCTTGTATGTAGGCAATCTCTGTAGTGTAGGACTCTGTAAATGGATATTTATTCTTATAAACTTGGTGCTGAAGTGTGATAGGCATTCTCTGTTGGATACACAACTGTGTTGTTTGTGAAATTGAGCCAGGAATAGATGTGTGTGTTCATATTATAGCAGGAGCTGTGTCAAGCTGGGGTTCAGGGGTGATGACAATGTGGCGGTACGCACTCAGATTTGGAGTCAGAAAGCTGCGTCTGCACATTGGCTCTGTTCCTTACGGGCTAAATAACCTTGTGCAAACTACCTAGCTCTCCTGAACCTCATGTTACTGGGAAGTAAAACACATAATTAGGGTACATATGTTTTGAGTTTATGGTGGTGATAATAAGAAGTATTACCAGAAGCTTGCAGCATCTGTGCGTAAGGGCCACAGAGATGTTGGGTGGCAAGGTGGTATGCCCTTCCAGTATATTGCTCCTCCAAGGGAAAGAGAGCAACTGCAGACAAACAAGCATTAGTTTCGGCAATTGGGTCTTTGCTATAGCAAGTTAGTTTTTAAAAAATAATTGCTCATAGAATCTGTTTTCATTTCAGAGAAAGCTTTAAAAAAAATTTAAATTTCTGTTCTTCAAACTCCATAATTTTAATTGTCCTATCGTCAAGTCGTAGTTGTCTGTTCTAGGTTCTTGGTGTGCTCTAGGCCAGACACACCAAAAGCAAGGTAAGTGGGAAACGAACTTTATTGGGGAAGGGCAAGATAGGTTTACGGAGCAAGAGAAAGGTACAGGTTTACAGAGCAAGGTAAGTTTGCCACAGATGACAGAAGGGCCCAGAGAAAGTTTTTATCCAACTAGGTGTTCCTAAAACTGATTCATGATACTGCTGTTTACCTGTCAACTCCACAACTTGTCAAACAATTAATAACACCACTACAATGGAGTGTTTTCAGTAGAAATCCCTTAATCAGTGTGACAGCAGCTAAGACAAAGAATTACATGCCTCTGAATAAGGAATGTAAGGAATGTTTATTTCTTTTCTCGAATAGTTTGGCTATAAGGTTTACAGTACATTGTGCCTCCTTTTATGTACAATTTTATGATAACAGTATTAGAGAGTATTTAATAGGGTTATTAGAGGATATTGTAGAGTCCTAGAAGCAAATCATAAGATTCCTTTTATGCATTCCTTTTAAAGCCTAGAGCCTAGAATGAAACATGTATAGTCATTCCCACACTTTCTCTTCCCTTTTTGACTTAGCTCGATGTAGTTCTACCCCAAACACTATCTCAAAAAGAAACAGGAGAGGAGAGGAGAGAGCCCGGTTTTCTTCATGGTTTCTCAGTCTGTTTAAAACTCCCTCAGATGGTCCTACCCTGCAGTCCGGGATGCTCCTCCTTCTTTGGCCATAGATGGAAGAGAGGATATTAGTTTGCTTTCTCTTTTTAAAGTATTGGTGTGTTTCTTTGCATCCCTGTCATTTTCTTACAATTTTTAGACTATGGTGCCCTTCATGGGCTCTTGGAGAATATGCCTTATAGAATTATTTCTGAACTTTTACCTGCCAATTTAATTGTAAGCATACTGACTATATCTTGCTTGTGGTTATCTTAGCATAGTGCCTCCTGCTACATAGTAGTCATATATTTACTCTGAACAAGTGGAAACTCCATTTAGTGGTTTTTACACTGGTCAAATTTACTTAGGAAGTTTTTATCTACTATCATTCCGTTGATTTGTTTCAGTTTATGAGTTCACATTGTAATTCATAAGACAACTCCAAGATGAGTACGTGAATTGTATTATATAGCCCTGGCATGTTAATTCTGTGAAATTGTAGTCTACTTAAGCTATACGAATTATGACTGCATTTATATGTTGTTCATACCAAACAACATGATAGATATATATGTCTTCCTTTCAGTTGTAATAAAAGGAAATGCCTGTCAACTTAATTTATCACCAGACATGTTCTTATTTAGAGCCCTTTAAAGTGAAATAAAAGCTTGACCTAAGATTACGGTTACTACAGAAGTGACAGCAGCTATGACTGTGATATAAAATATGGTAGGGATCTCGGCTGCTGAAATAACGGCTGTGCAGCTCAAATGAAAAGGTGTTACACGCAGTGAGTGCTCTGAGATACAGAGGCAGTTAAAGTAATCCTTCCAGTCAGAAGTCTGAGGTCATCTGGTCCAAGTGCCTGAGAGGTCCCTGTGGGCCAGGAACGTCCCTAGGTCACATAGGTGAACCTGGGCCAGTAGGCCTTACCCCATTACCTCTCTGCTTTCGGGCAGATCTGCTGCAGTCCTGCCATTTATCAGAGATCCATGCACTCTTTCATTCCACAGTGTCTCTGAGGCAGTGGAAGGAAGGGGAAAACATAGCTCCTTAATGACTGTCTTAGGGAGACACCCCATTTAGAAATTCACACTGACAGGAGTTTCAGTGGACACGTGCATCCATACGTCCCATCGTCCCATCTCTGAGTGCCCACTCTGCCTGGCAGCAGGGTTGAACATAGTACCATGTGCAGTAGACAGGCCCTGTCCCAGAGTTGCTTTCACTGATGCAGGCTTTGTTGACTTCAGCAATATTGTGATTGTTAGCAGCATCCTGGCCTTTACCCTCTGGATGCCAGTATCAGCTCCCAGTCGTGTGACACCAGAAATGTCTCCAGGCATTCTCACATATCGCCTAGGGTGCAAAACCGCCTGCAGTTGAGAACCACTGGGATAGTGGGCGTTACAGTCTGGTGTGGGAAATGGACAACCTCACAGAAAAACGAATGCCAAGTACATGTTGTGGAACGGACTGTGCGTAAGTGCCATGAGTGCTGTGATAGACAACAGGAAGAAGTGGCCTGTAGGACACTTTTAAATTTACTCTCTTTCTTCCAGGCTGACAGCTAAAAACACCCTGTGGTGCCTGTTGAATAGCTCCACAAGTTTGCTTATCTTACATCAGAAGGTGAATTGCAAACATTTAAAAAAAATTTATTGACTTTATTTATATTTTTGAAGTGGGGAGCAGTGAGGAGGAGGGTTCAAGTTCTTTTTTTTTTTTTTTTGAGACAGAGTCTCACTGTTGTCTTGGGTAGAGTGCAGTGGAGTTAGCCTAGCTAATAGCAACCTCAAACTCCTGGGCTCAGACGATCCTCCTGCCTCAGCTTCCCCAGTAGCTGAGAGTACAGGCACGTGCCATGACGCCTGGCTAATTTTTCTATTTTTAGTAGAGATGAGGTCTCACTCTTGCTCAGGCTGGTCTTGAACTCCTGAGCTCAATCAGCCCTCTTGCCTTGGCCTCCCAGAGTCCTAGGATTATAAGTGTGAGCCACCATGCCCGGCCCGTTGACTTTATTTTAAAAGTTAAATGTTCCTAGTGCCTAATATTCATGACATTGCAAAGGCTATCTTGCTTGATAATTATCCAGTGGTAATTACAGAGTACAGTCCTGTTAACGTGCTATTGGATGCGTGCAATACTGACCGTGGAGGGGTGAATAGAAGGTCCTGTGGAACCATAGCAGTTTCAAGTGGTTTGTTTACGTATATAGCACTTTGTATTTATCATAACTGATTTACAAGGTGTAGCTGTTGAAAGTTACCCACCTACTTTTCAGTAGAGATATTAGTAGTTGTACTGTCAGAAAAAAAAGTGCATATACATTGTTTGTAAAGAAAATAACATTGTAACTATTTCTCATTAGATAGAATATAGTAATTATCGATAACTTAATTCATTGCTGTTCCATAAATTTTGTTTTTGTAACTTATGTCTTAAGCTATGACTTAAATTCAAAATGACTTATAACAGTAATCCTTCTTATCAAAATTCAAATAGGTGAATGCAATGTACTAAAAGTAGAGTTCCATGCCCCTCTCGAACAAAAAGAAAAATAAAAACCTGGTAACCTCTTTGATGGTATTTAACTTTATTACTTTTCTGTCCTTTCTTCATTGCTGTAATTATTTTTCCATATTACTGCTTCTTGTCAAAAGAAATTGTCATCATTTTAAGTTCTTTCCCCTTCTGGCCTATGGTATTTTAAGGATGTCAGGGCGGTTCCTGTGCACTCCTGAAGGAGCATGTGCATTAATCAAAGACTGTAGGCAGTGCCTGCTGGCCTTCACAAGTTCGCTTATAAATCAGCTACCGGGTAGGGTATGTTTGGTAACATTCACTCTGTTATGTACTTATGTCAGAGTTGTGCGGAAACTGGAGTCATGGTGGGATACATGTGGAGCTCCAGGTGGCTCCATTGGCTATGGTTTTGAAGAAAATGAATTGAATTCATTGAGTGAAAAAAAGCAATAGGAGTGAATATAATTAAGCATGTATGTGTACATTTAAATGTATCTTGTACTTAGTACACCCAACAACCTTCGTCAGCATACATTATAGCATACATTCCCTTCCTATCGCAGTGTTTTATCTAGTTAGCAATAATTCAAGATAAAATTATATCGAATGCGTTTGTAGATGAGATGTAGATAACTCATCCAGTTTTCTAGTTCTCAGATGTACAAACTGATCCTTGGGCAGCTCCATCCATTAATGTTTAGATGAGTTAAGGATAATTGGTGATTTTCATCTTCTGACGTTATCACATAATTAGGCTGAATGAAGGCAACACTTTATGGTTTCCTTTTTAAGAAAAGTATGAACAGTGATCTTTTTAATCGGTTTAATTTTATTAAAGGAGCAAGGAGTCCTATGAATGTTTTCAGCATTTACATTTTTACTTTGTCAGTCTTTTATAGTCAACATGTTAGATTCTATAAAATAAGATAGATACCTTTCTTTTTCCCACTAATGGGAAAAAAGACATCAGCTTTAATGATTGCCTCAGCCCTGACTCACATTTAATTCTTCTTATTTCAGTGACGCCTCTGGGCATTTGGATTGTAATATGGAAAAAGTAATAGATAACATGAAAATTTTAATTTATCTATTCTCTTTAAATCCCTTATAATTACTCAATTAGTAAACAAAGAAGAAATCTACATCAAGAATCAAGTACTGACATTTTGTATAATTTACAATATGTATATCTGAATGGGCTAGCTAAAATGTGAAATCTCAGATGTTGAAATATTTTACAAGATAAATTTTCAGTAGCTTTTTATAGACATTATTTTGATATAGTTGACTTAAAATTTAAGCCAGTAATGGATTATGGAACCAGGCTTCCTAGGTTTGATTCTTTTATCCACCACAAACCTTGAGCAAGCGACTTAACCTTTCTGTGCATTTGTTTTCTGATCTGTTACAGGGGGGATAATAATTATACCAACCTTTAGCACTTATTAAGTGCTATGCAAGTGTCTTTTAAGTAAGTGAATAAATAAAATAAATAGTAGATAAATGCTTTCATGAGTGTTAATAATTGTTGAAAATATATCCAAGGACACATTTTTTTCACTTGGTCATTAATTCATGCAGTACATTTTTATTGACCGCCTTGTTTGGGAGTTGCGGTGATGAGCAGGAATAAGCACAATCTTTGTCCTCTCACAGGTGTGCCCAGAGACTGACATTTATGAAATAATCATACAACTATTTAAATAATTATGTTTGGTATTTGTGCCACATATTCATGGCATTGGGTCGTTTGTGACAGGCCTAGTCTGTAGGCATTTAAGGTAAAGTATGAAGCCTGTGAGTTGGATAAATCTGGTTGGTGGAGCAAGGGGGTGGGGATGTTTCCAGCAGAGGTAACAATACATAGGAAGATTCATGATGTAGCAGAGGAATGAAAGTGGAGAGAGAACATCTGAGATGATACTGATCTTTTCATTGTTTTAATTCATGAGATCTGCTCTTTTCCCTGAAATGTGCCCTGTTTTCTGTCCTCCTACAGATTGTTGTAGAGAAGCATCCTTTTCCTGACTCTCAGTCTTCTTTGCCCACCTCAAGGCCCCTAAGCAGGAATCTGTACGTTCTTTTACTTGATGGTGTTTCTATAATCCTGTTAGTTCCCTTTCACATTTCTTTTTTTTATCCTACTGTTTCTTTCCATCACTTTCCCAACTATTCCTAGGTTAACTATTCCTAATTCCAGAAGAATATTTGAATGTTTGGAAAATGCATAGGAAGAAGCTTTGTTTACAGGCTATTAGAGCTAGTAATTTCAGCTATCTGAAAACTGAGATCATAACTCTGATGTTATTATTTTATTAAGTAATAAATCTTATAATGTTCTAGTTTGGATTTTTTTTCTGATCGTTGAAGACTAGCTTATTTAAGTTAACTTCTGCCTGAGCTGTTCTCCTAAATAACCTTTTTATATCTATCCACATTTTTAATTCTTTGACCTCTTGTTCTTGAATGTCAAATCTTAGAAAAACAGAAATTTCCAAGAGGCTACTTTATATCACTTCATTCTTCATTACTACTTCTTGTGAAGTTATTTTTAATGAGAGAATAATTATTTAGAGAAAGTAAATGAGAAAGGTGTTTCTGGCTGTGTAAGCATAGAAACCCACAAACTTAAACCAAGGCAATATGGGAAAAACAGAACAAAAAAACCCTAACCCTAAAACCATACGTTAATATTCTCTAATATAGATATATGTTTTAACTGGATTGTGATAAAGTGAGGGCAGTAATACTAATTGATGTTTAAGGACATTTATCTCCATAAGACAAGTGTATTAGACATGGTTCTCTAGAGAAATAGAACTAGCAGAGTATGTGTGCGAGTGCATGCGTGTGCATGTATATGAATTTATTAACTTACTCAGTTATGGAGGCTGGGATGTCCCAAGATCTGTGGTCAGTAAGCTGAAGACCCAGAGCTGGTGGTGTATATGTCAGTCTGAAAGCTGCATGTGCAAGACCCAGGAAGAAACTATGTTTTAGTTGGAGTCTGAAGGTAGGAACAAACCGGTGTTTCATCTCATGCAGTCAGATGTCAGGGTCGTACCCAGGGAAAGTAAGGGTTTTTATTCTATTCTATTTCTTTAGGGAAAGTGGCTATCTGCTTTATTCTTTCTTCTGATTCAAATGTGATCTGAATTGTCCAATATCTAGAAATATCCTTATAGACACATTCAGAATAATGTTTGGCAAAATGTCTGGGCACTCTGTGTTCCAGTCAAATTGACACTCAAAATTAATCAATATATAGGTATAGTTCTTGATTCAGATCTAGATCTTCTTTAATAGAAAGAAGAGTGAACCCAAACTAGGCCCAGACTTATATGGCATTTAATTTTTTGTGAAAGGCACAGAACAATCCAGTGGGGAAGTAAGTCTTCAATAGTTGGGAAACAAATCAACCTTGAGTCCCATTGTACGCAACTGCTAATTCAAGATGGATCCTAGACGTGAAAGAGAAAATTAAAATATAAAGCTTGTAGTAGAAAATATAGGAGACAGGAGATATCTTTGTAACTTGTGAGTAGACAAAGGCTTCTTAGATCACAGAAAGAAATAATCATACAAGAAAAAATTGATGACTTAGATTCCATTTAAGTTAAAACCTGTTCGTCTAAAGGCATCATTACAAAGATGAATAGGCATGACCCAAATTAGGTAAAAACATTTGCAAAACATATATCTGATAAGGACTGGTATCTGGGATGTATAAAGAACCTGAATAAGATGATTAAAACATCTGAAGGGAAATTGGGCCAAAAATTTTAACAGACTCTTGACAACAGAAGATATACAAAATTAAAACACGTTCATATAAAGACGTATGCATGACTGTACAGTTGTTCCTGAGGACGGATGTGTGTGATAGGAACTAGGCTGCAAAATTGTGGGAAGGAATGGAGCCGTCAGAAGGACTTGTTACCTGGAGTTCAGGAATGGCAGGGGCTTGGCCTGCCCTTGCGTATTTCTCAGTGCTGGCCTGGCACTGTACTTCTCCAGCACCCTGTTGCTGAAATCTCTTTTTACTTCCTTCTGGCTTCTAATCTCTGCAAGTATTCTCAGTATCAGAACCAAGCAAGAACCCTGTTGTCCTGGGACAGCTCCATACATGGGGATTTCAGAAGGACTGGAATGGTACTGACTAACAGTACTCCCATCCAGTACTCTCAACGTGTTGTTAGTTTTTAGCAGCACAGACATTGATGCCAAAAAGATACAGGGGCGAGTCTTCAGTCTAGCACTTGCTTAATGCACGGCCTTCAGTTGATTCTTTGTTTCCAATGTTAGTAAAGTAGGGATGTTAATAGTTTCTCACAGGGATGTATGAAGATTAAATGAGATAATACTGTAATGATTGAAAGAGCAAATGTTTACATTTATCACTGTGCCTGGTACATAGTAAGCACACAGTAAGTGGTAGATGTTTGCTGTCATCATCTGCTTGAATTTTGAAAAATTATAACCTATTAATAGCTTTAGGTTTTAAATTTTTTTGAAAATAAGAACTGGTCTTTAAGGTAGGTTCTCTCCATCTTTTACTTATCAATTTAGGAGACTAAACATATATGAAGGAATGCCATCCTAACTTGCTGTTGAATAAAGGAGACCAGGAGTACCATTTCTGTATTTTCTGGGTTGCTCTTGGTGAGACGGTTTCTCTTGCTATGTGCACTATAGGAATTTCACATTCTGTTTAGCCAGGCCTTCCAAGAGAGGACCTCTGGTGTGTGACTGGCAAGATTCTCCGATGCTGCTGCCAAACAATAATTAAAATATTTGCACATATTTTATGGGTTCATAAAGAATATAAAAGGGAAGTAGTTGAGTATAAAAAAAAGTTTCTGTCCTTCTGAATTATAAGTTTACTTTGTTGGAACTGCTGGAAGAAGTCCAGAGAAAAGTGAGGGTTCTACTTTGAAAATAGGTTTCCAATAAGCTTTATAGTTCATTGCCAGCAACTTAATATTATCTTTTGATGTATGTTATTCATTTTTAGGTACTTAGTAATTTTATATCTCTGTGGTTATAGAGATTTTTGACATTTTATTATTAAAATTACTGTTTATAGCTAAGTATTAAAATGAGGTGGTATTTTAGATTGGACTTTTAAAATAATATATTTTAGATTGAGTGTTTAAAAATTTTACATTGGTTTTGGGCTATTGGAATATGTAACTGCTGTCAGGTTAATCATTTGTTAATTGGTATTTTGATGTTTCTTTCTTGGTGCCGTAGAGACAGAAGTGCATTTACACATGTATAACCTTTTCTTGTTGAAGGCTTTTTTGTATGTTCTGATTGGCATTTGAAATCTTGGCTGGTTAAAACAGCCGTATAAAAATCAAGCCTCCAAATTAAGAAATAGGATTATTTTTTTCTGTTTATCTTTAGGCCTGATACTCTAAACGTATTAATTGAACACATGTAAAAAGGGAAATGTAAAATAGTATTCTGTTTTGATAGATTCTTACATATACTATAATATTACTGATTATCTCATTAATTCAATTTTTATATCCATATCTGGCTCACATTATATGACCATCTTGCCTGATAACACATTCCATCCCATTCTGATTATAAAATCTTTTTTTCATATGTCAAATACAAATTGTCATGCTGTGCTTTCAACTGTAGATACATTTCCAGTAACAGAGTGGAAAACTTTTTTATTTAAAAACCCATGCTCGTAAATGAGGTTTAACAATTCTTCTGAGTATGTCATATGCTTAGAAACTATTAAGTGGATTGATTTTGTCCAAAGATGGTTTTAAGGGTAAATATTTTCAAAACCTGTGTCCTTTCAACTCCTTCCGATGCAGAAAGAAACCTTGATATATATCTTGAAGAATCTCTCTGGCATCTCTTGTCACACTTTCTTCTCTGTTGGTTTCCTTCTCAAGCATTTGTTCCACATGTTGTGGCAATGATGACTGTTTGCTTCTGTAGGCTTTCAAGCTGGGAACAAGTCCCCGTTGAACCCCATTGGCATAGCTTGACCCTTCTTTGAACCAGTCACTGTTGCCGTTGGGATGGAATATTTGGCCAATCTAGCCTCATCTAAATTACGTGGCATGAGCTTGCAGGAGAATTAACGTGCTCTTTTTAGTCGGAAAACATCCTAATGAAGAGAAATCTTAGGAATGACTCATGTAATAAAATTTAGTGATTTAATTCATCTATATTAGTTGCAGTAAAATTTTTTTAAAAGATTGAATAATGGGTAGTAAATAAAAAAATAGCCATGTCAAGTTCCCTGAAACCTAACCAACGGTGAATATTGAGAGCTTTTCAGATTTCTGCCCTCTCTCATGTTAGCTAGCTTATTTATGAAGCTTGGTCATTTTAGTTGCAACCGTTTGCACATATTTGGCACCAAAATATTTGTAGGATGAATTCTGTCATAGCTTGTTACTGGGGACATTATTACTCCAGCACAAGTATTAAATTTGAATTGAAGATAGATGTAGGTTAATATTCGATTAAAGAGTTAGGCCTCCTGTTAGATCTCTTTTCAGTATACATTTCATAGCGAGGTAAAATAAAAGCCTGTGGTGGGATAGGCTTCATGATTTTTCACTGCAAAGGAAAGCCTTGCCATTTGTAGTCTTGATCCAGAGATTATATGAATTAGGTGTGGTGATTTTGTGGACTGAATTGATATCCCAAACAGAATTGGAGTAGTTGGAAAACCACATTCAGATCATTTCCTATGTTCTTGGACCAAGTGAAAGGCAAAGTATGAGCATACCTGGTACGTGATAATAGTTTATTGCTATAAAAAAATCACTATTCTTCTCTCCCACCAGCCCCAGAATGCCTGCTCTTCTCAGCAAAGCTCATGAAAACTACCCCCAACCTTTCCAATGCTCTGGCCCTCTTCTCCCCTTTCATTTGGTCTCCCAGACCCCCCCGAGGAAAGGTTTTTGCATTTTGATTTAATGGATAGCTGCTGCTACAGCTTATATTTATTCACTGGTGAAGACAGCCCATTCCTGTTGGTTTTTTTTTTTTTAATTTCATGCCAGTTGATGGATTGTAATAGGCAGCACATCTGAGGAAATAAGTGAAACTACAGCCATGTAATGATTTCATTTTGCACATATAGATGAATAATCTTAACTGTGATTATTGTATAAGTTGTACAAACGTGGAGCTTTTTTTGGCACCAGAAATATGGATGGATGAAATGGATTTAAAGTGGTCTTTACTGCTTGGTGGAACATGGAGCCGATATTGGCTGTGTTTAAGATTACTTTCTGGGCTTATTCCAGTTTGGATTTAAATATATTAAAAGTGCATGTGAATACGAGGAAATGTGGATCATTAAAATTGCATTTATTATGTAGCCTGTTTTTACATTTGGACTGATTAATGAGATTTTGTAGGATAAAAATAGACCTGATCCCAGCAAATCACTTTCTAGATTTTATCAGTGGTCCACTTGCCTCTGGGGAGGTAAAGGAATTCTCTTGTCTAGAGCTTGTTAACGTTTCCTTACAACAATGACTACTCTACATTTTATTTGAATAAACCAATTTTTAAAGAGCAGACTTAGAAATATGAATTGTAGTTTATAGCTGACGGTCATTTGCTAGTGAAAGAAAAAAACTCCTTAATACTTATGACTTGCGTCTGATTAATCAAGGCAAAATTCCCCTATTTACTTCTTTACTACAATCCTTTAAGGTCTTCTAATCAAGGGTTCTACACAATGATCAAGTCATTCAATTTTAAAATAACTTACATAAATAGAAATGAAGCAAGTTATTAAATAATTCAAATATGGTTAGTTGACATTAGATTTCAATTTTCATTTTGTCAAATTGGTTCTTACATTATTGACACCTAATATTTATGGAGCATGTACTAAGTGCTGGTGACAGATGTCTAGTGGTAAAACAGACCTGAGCGCTGTCCTCACAGAATGTGCATTCTAGAGGGGGAAACAGCTGTTAACTAAAAATACACAAAGTATGATTGCTTATTGTGGTAAGTGATCTGAAGGGAAAAGGACAATGTGATATGAAACGAAACACTTTTTTGGTTTGAAATAAATACAGACAGATAAAGTGTGAGAGAGAAACCTTACATACTTTAAGAAAGGGATTGATCCGTCTATTTATGGAGCAATTTTTGCTCATATTTCCACTCCAAGTATGGGGTTTCAGCCCAATCATCCTCCTTCCCAGTGCTTCTCAGTTCTGTTGTACCCACCACCCTTGTCTCCCACCCACCCCTCAAAATTATATGTAAGAAAATTAGTAAATCCCTTACATGTGTATGTTTATCCTAGGTACACATGCATATATGCTCATATGTGCATGCCCTATTTTCTCCACTAATGGTAATGCCTTTGCACATCATTAAATATCCTTCCATAAAATCAGTTTTCATGTCTAACCCTGATTTTTTAAAGGAGTGCCAAAAAAGGCCTCCTGCTCCACTTTTAAGATCTTTGATAAATATAGCTCAACTGACCATTGTTTAAGTTGGTATATTAATTCAAAATTATTTCCCTAGGAAAACATCACCAGTTGTGGTGTTACTGGTCATAGATGATTTGTATTTTAAAATATTATTACATATTTTAAGTGTTTTTATATATGTTGCCAAATTGTTGGCATGATTTATTGTGAATATGTCACAGATTGGTTAAATGCAGCTTCACTTTGCTATTTTTGAGTCTGGATTCAAGCAACTAATGGTAACGGTCATGGAAGTTAGTTCTGCATGTTGGATACCTGTTGGATTTAAACTGATTTAAATCCCATTCTTCCCATTTTGATTTCTTAGAATAATAATGAATCTTCTTTCAAGAAATACTTCTTCATATTTTTCCTGATTGTTAGTGTGTTAAATTTGGCTGGAAAGAAATTGTAAAGAATATTTAAAATCCATTGTGTGTTTTTCTGTCTTCTGTTTGTCTTTCTCTGATTCAAGTTGATTATATCTGTCTCTTTTCCACTTTAAGTCATTTTATGGAATTGATAACAGAGTAAATATAGTGCCAGACATATCACACATGAGTGAGAAGGTAGGGATTGTTAGATCACGTGGACATGAGATGCTGAGTTATTTACTTATAGTAGCACTGCATGTTTTTTGTTAGAAGTGTGGCTAAAAAATATGTGATATTACTTAATTTTGAAATTTTTATTTCTAAAAAATTATTTGTTTTCCTTTTATTATTTAGTGTCCAATTTCTGACTATGTTGATAACATTAGAAAGCCCTAAAATAAATTATACTTTCTCCTAAAAGCATTCATTTTTTGGTCTAGTTGTCTTTCATTAGGTTGTTTCCTGTTTTAGAAGTGGTACCAGAGAGTTTTCAAGGGACAGGTGACATGTAATCAGAGTACATGGAGTTCAGGGTAGTGTTTATGACATGACTGCTAAATAAATCAAGTTTTCATTTTTCTAGAGACTCATGTTCAAAATTCCATATGACATATAGCATTTAAAAATATGGTAACCTAGGATTTTTTCAAAAGGTATTGTTATTTTTGTTTCTCCCAAGCAAGAGTTTTGCTGCCTTTATCTCAGATTCATTGGAAAAAGGTGAATGTCTCCAGCACCAGTCAGATGGTATTCAATTCGGCCAGCATCCTGTTGTGAGACCTTGAAGAGAGCAAGTTCTGTGTTCAGGCCCTTGGGTTACTCTTTATGTTCCTATGTACTCAGAGGTTGCTCAGTGAATGGGAAGTTGACAATCCCAGAGAGGCTGATGGGTAGGATATTGAATCTTGCAATACTTGAACATTTCTTTTCCCCAGTTACCATCCTTGTGACATCTAGCCAGTCACTTGGTGTTTTTGTGCCTCAGTTTCTCATCAGTGAGTTATGATGATTCAAGTAGATGCTTTACTTCCTAAGGTTTTTTTGGGTACAGAATGAACTTGTAATTGTGTCCACTAGTCATTTAAAAAGAAATACCTGAAAGCATCTACAACATGGAAGTCAATGTATCAGAATATTTTCATCAAAACATTTAGTAAAAGGATTATATACAACAGTATACATCCATGCCATTTCTGTCTGCTCTCATATATGATGTCATTGACTTTTATAAAAAATATTTATATTCGTAAAAAATTTAGAACCCTAAGAGTTTGCAGAGACCTATTTTTGTTTTTTTATCTAATATTACCCAAATTTGTCATCCATGTAATGTGTGACATGGAGTGCATGCATTCAGAACAAAATATCTTCATCTACCTCTGAATAGTAAATGGTTCAATTTCATGCTGTGTTTTTCATGGCACAGCAGGAGCAAATTGTTTAATATCTACAACTCTGAACTTCCACAACCTTTCTATCAGATATTCAGGTAAGTTGAGAAGCAGGAATTCTAAAAATAGTTTGTACAGAATCTTTTGGAGACCCCCGGAGCAAACTATTTGAATCAATTCTCTTTCTTTTTGCATAGTTTTTCTTTGTTTGAACAGTGTTCTCATGGGTCAGAAAGATTGAGTTTCTAGTCCCATACCTTAAATTGCTTTATAATTGCCTTACTTTATAAGGGAGACATATCCTGGCCTTGAGAAGCCTGCACATATCCCACAGAAATTAATCTGAGCCTGTTAGAAGTAGGAGGAGAGGAGCAAACTTATTTTGGAACATTGTTAGCTAGGCTGGTTAAACTCCTATCCATACGGCATGATCCTGTGCCTAGAAAGCAAATGTAGTGAGCCCCAAATATTTGTTCTTGGCTACGATTTCAATAGGTAAAGAAATTCAAGATGAAAAAATTTGGCCCACATTTATATTATAAAATATCGTAAGTGTATTGAACATGTTTTAGTTTTTGGAATTTCCACAGTAGAGTGGTAAGAGTATAGAAGTACTAGACTTGAACCTGGAAAAGACTGCATTACCTATTAGGGGTATGACTTCGGGATAATTAACATAAATCCTCTGAGCCTCTCTCTGCTTCCTCATGTGTTTTTTTTTTTTTTTATTTCAGCATGTTATGGGGGTACAGATGTTTAGGTTACATATGTTGCCCTTGCCCCTCCTTCCCCCGCAAGTCCGAGCTTCAAGTGCATCCATCCCCTGGATGGTGTGCATCGCACTCTTTGTGTATGCATATACCCGTCTCCTCCTCCCGCCTCCCCCCTCCCCCCACCTGACATCCAATAAATGTTATTCTTATATGTGCACTTATGTGTCGATCAGTTAATACCAATTTGATGGTGAGTACATCCTCACATGTTTTGACAAAAGTTTATGTAACAAATATTTTTAAGGGCCTCTTATTCTGTAGACACCTAGAATATACTTCTCCGTAAGACAGACATAGTGTGTATTTTTATGGTTTAAAAATGGACTGGTATGGGAAATTCAGATAGGGCAAAGTATCTGAAATAACTCATAATAATGGTTTTTTTTAAATTAGAATAAGGAATTCAGTTCTGGAATCATACTTTTTTACTATTGCTATGTGAAATATCTTTTTATCCTTTAGGGAAATTTAAAAAATCTATGTTCTTCTTCAAGTCTGTAAGAACATAACTCAGAATTTTAGAAATATTCTCGGGGTCCCTGTTCTGGGACTCTCAGGAATCTTCAAATGCATTGTGCACTGCGAGAAAGTCAGGGGTTTTTGAGCTCTCTAGGCCAGTCCAGGGGAGAACAAGGGTATTTAGGTCTTCTGCCGACTTTGCTTCATTAATGGATATAAGGGGAAAAGGAACTGGCCTTTGCACTCTTTATATACTGACTTTGTTGATTAATATTGATCTTAGAATTGTATTTCTTCTTTCCCCCTGCTCAGTCAGTATAAATGTAAGTCTGTAGTTTACTTTTCATGTCTATTATTTGTCTTCAACTAATATTATATGAAATGCAACCCAGGAAACCAAAGTGCTATTCAAATAGTATGTTTTCACCTAAATTAGATCTACAGTTTTAAAATTCAGTTTCTTGTGTTAAAATAATTCTTTTAAATTAAGATTATTATAATCATTTTCTTCCAAAATTGTATAAGAGGGTACACGTGCGAATGAGCAAACATTTTGTAAGTACATAGATGAAATAAATCAGTGTTATAAGTGTTAATTATGTATGTTTACATATTTCTAGTTAATCGGTACATTAAATAGTTATATTCATTATTAATTATCTCCTGGACGTTTAAGGAACACAAATTTCTTCAATAATATTTATGGTATTTCATTTGTCTCAATGCTTCTGCACTTAGTATTAATAGAATGTCATGTCAGCATATATTCGCTTTGCCCTGCATAATGCATCCATTTTCTAAAATTATTTTTATTTAATGTCTATTGGTAATCCTTTAAGTTAGGCTGTGTCTCTGTAAGTTAATTGATAAATTCGATACTTTGATAAATTTGAGTGTATATTGCAACATATTTTTCGTCCTTCTGTTTAGAATGAGAATTAACCAGGCATAAATGTAGCAGAGAAAGTCTTGGGATTCCTGGAAGCCTATAAATTCAGGTTGAGTCATGGGGTGGCTCTAGAAGAGCTGGGCCTTTTTCTCATTTGAGTTTGGTATAATGCAGTGGGAGCTTCCTTTTATATTGGATGGATGTTTTTGTAGATGTGAGGTAAAGATTCAGGAGTACTTGTGGGTTAATAGAAACATAGTATGTTTTCATGCTAACAAACTGCATGTTCCCAGAATGGACCAGAAGAGGGGTTAGTGTCTGGACATGACTAAGTTGAAAATGGATAAAAGAATTAAGAAACAGGAAGAAATGAAAGAGACACCAACTTGGAAGGATAACGAGTAGATTGTAGATTAGTTGGTCAAAAGTCTGATCGATAAAGGCTCACTTTTTATTTTCATTTTTACTAAAGTATCTGAACTTGCCCCTTACTAAATTATCTATATGACTATGAGATTATAGTTTGATGATTTAGAATAAAATTATATGTCTGGGCCAGGTGCGGTGGCTCATGCCCGTAATTGTAGCACTCTGGGAGGCCGAGGCGGGTGGTTTGTTTGAGCTCAGGTATTCGAGACCAACTAGAGCAAGAGTGAGACCTCATCTCTACTAAAAATAGAAAAAAATTAGTCAGGCTTGGTGGCGCACACCTGTAGTCCCAGCTACTCAGGAGGCTGAGGCAGGAGGATTGTTTGAGCCCAGGATTTGAGGTTGCTGTGAGCTATGATGATGCCACTGCACTCTAGCCGGCGTGACAGAGCGAGACTCTGTCTCAAAAAAAAAAAAAAAATGTACACACACACACACACACACACACACACGTTAGGCCTAGCTACTCATTTTGGCCCTAATTGGTTACCACCATCAGTCACATTCTTGGTTATATAAGAAGTGCCGTGATGCCTTAACACTTAGCATTCTTTGTTACTAATTAATGTAGAAATAATGAATAATTATGCATTTTGAATTATGAATAGTAACTATGTTAATAACACATTCTTTTAATTCTTATTGTCTCAGCTAAAGAAAGCAGATTCTCAAAGCTAGTGAAAGGCAATTCCACTGAACATTTGGCATTTAAAAATTTTGTATATATAGTTTCATATTTTCATAGGCTATATATTGGGGGATGTCAGGTACTTTTACTGTGTGTTGGATAGCACAGGCAGTAGATGCTTCTTTCATACTGTAGTTATATTCCAGTGTAGCAATTGAAGATAATTATCTGATGACCTTTAAGAGCAACAGTATTTTCGGGGGAGGGGTAGAATTTGATTAAAAACATACCGCACTTAAAGTCAAAGTTTTCAGTTCTTCATTTGAATTTCTTAAGGAATTGCTCTAAATATGTTGTTTGGCCTTTTTTTAGTATGAGTCATTTTTATTGTTAAATATAATTATTAGGTTGCTAATTATGAAATGTCCGATTTCCTTAAGTGCTACATTTGACAGTTGCTGTCTCTGACATTTCACTTTGACACTTCTAGTTTTATTTTTATTGTGAGGGTACATCCTCAGTCTTTCAAACACATTTTGGCTTGTGATTATCTTTCAAAATTTTTTTAGAGCAATTTTTGTGAAACCAGGGATAAGTCAAAAACAACTCAAAATATCAATGAAGTGTTTGGGAAGGATGTATATCTATGGTTTGAGAAGTTCAATTCTGATGATTTTAATCTTCAAAATAAGCCACATGGGTGACCTGAGACCAAGGTGGATAATGGTGAGCTGAAAGCTGTTGTGGATGCGAATCCATCTCAACCTATGCGTGAATTAGCAGCAAGGTTTGACGTTACCATTCCAACAATATTAGACCATTTGAAACTAATTGGCAAGGTAAAGAAGCTGGATCGATGGGTTCCACATGAATTAAATGAGTGTCCAAAGAGAAATCATTTCGAAGCTTGCCTTTCTTTGCTGTTAAACATCAAGGTGAACCATTTCTACACCATATCATTATGTGTGATGAAGAATGGATTATTTTTGACAGTCACAGGTGTTTGGCACAGTAGTTGAATAAAGATGAAGTGCTGAAACATAGTCCAAAACCAAATATTCATCAAAAACAGCTAATGGTGTCTGTTGGGTGGTCCAGCACTGGTATTATCTGCTATAGCTTCATGAAACCGGATCAATCAATTATAGCAGATTTACTGCAACCAGTTGGAGGAAATGATGAGGATGCTTGTGATCAAGCAGCTGAAATTGGTCAATAGAGACAGGTCAATCATCTTGCAAGACAATGCTTGATCACACGTCACACAAACAATGCTGCTCAAACTACAGAGGCTGGACTTGGAAACTCTCTGTCATCCACTGTATTCACCAAACCCTGTACCAACTGACTACCACTTCTTCCAGGCTTTAGACCACTTCTTTTGAGGAAGAATATTCAATTCTGAACAAGCTGTGGAAAATGCCTTTCACGATTTCATTGCCACTGGCTCTCTAGGCTTTTTCGCTGCTGGCGTAAATAAGCAACCGTTAAGATGGCAAAACCGTGTCAATGGTTTAGGCTCATACTTTGAGTAATTGTACTGCTTCTTATTTGAGATATAATAAACTACACCTGATTTGAAATCAGACATTACATATTTAATGACATTAATATATCGGTTATTACAAAGGATAGTATCTTAGGTTGAAAGGATAGGATGAGTTAGAATAAGTTTAAAGACACACGAACTACTCACGCCTTGCCAGAAGACAACAGTATGTATTTTATTTGGACATTTTTAAATGTTGAAGAGTATTCATCATTGGCTCTTCCTGTATGTCCTGTTCAATAAGTCTAATTCATTGGGTTGTTTTCATAATTGTTGGGCAATTAGTAATTTCTAAGAGAGTGGGCAATTCCCTTTAAATTTTGAACATTTATTCTCTTTCCTTTATGATTTATTCAAGATGGGAAGCCAAGGATTTGAGTCTGGTTTCAACATATGCTTCAAACAGGAACTGGATGTGCACTGTACCCGTCTTGCGCCAGAAGGTGCTGAGTCCTCTTACAGTATCTCTCAATCCCTCAGGATTTCCTTAGAGTTACGGAATTGCTCTTCCTATTTATTTTTCAAAACCACCGTGCTAACTAATCCTGGACCCTCACACCATTTTGTTAGCCACAGCATTCTGATTTTTACTTCCTTTGTTGCTTCAGCCGTTTCAGTACAGCAAAATATAGTAACACTAGGAACCTCTATGTTCTTGTGGTCGGACTACTAGAAGACATATCCTATTTTTTAAGAATAAGCCCTTATCTGTGGTCTGTAGCAGTGTTTTATAATGTAAGTACAAAACGTTTAGTCCTTGTACCAGCCCCATAAAGATAGTTACCATTGTTACTCCCAGTTTTTCTGGTGGGGGGAATCGAGGCACAGAGAGGTTAAATGAGTTGGTCGAGGTTATACAGGTAGTCCGTGTTGAACTTGGTGTTTGCTTCCAGTCTTTTAGGCACTGCACAGAGCTCTCCTGGATAACCACATCGGTATTCCTGGCTTCTGCTGAGTTGGCTAATTGGATCTGTGATTCACCTGACTAATCTATTTAGCAAAAGATCGTCCAGCTACACCGTTGGCCCAGTCTTTGAGCACACTCTCATTTGACCATGGCTTGCCTGCTGTTGGTTTCTACTGAGTTCTGAGCTTATTAAAAATGTGGAATCCAAATGTACACAAGTTAGGTTTCATAGCACCATGAGAGCAAACAAGATGAACATTAATTCAAAGTTTTTTTTTTCCAAGACATTTTCCTCAGAAATAATGTTCAACACCTCACCAGCCCATCTTCCCTAGGGATCTTACAACTGTAATCATGCTCAGACCTAAATTAGCTCATTAAAGGCGGAAGCATCACTATTTTGTTTTTCTTCATGAAGCAAAATTAGTAACTGTAAGAAAATAAGAAAGTTTGTGGTGATGAGTCCAAGCTATTATTTTTGTCCTTTTAGACAGAAGATTGCGTCTTAAACCAAAACGTCTTTCAATTTCTCAGAATCCTCATTTTCCATCTTCCCAAGGCAAGCTAATTATAGCAATATAACTTAGAACTCTCGCTATAGATAACTAATAATGGAATGCAGTAGTATAGATAAATAATATTGGGTTCGTAAGAATAGTTGGTACAATTTATATTCAGAGTTGAGGATGAATTTTCTTTGGGTGCATGAAGTTGTGGTAGGAACAAAAAGTACAGAGGTAATGAAGCGTATGGTGCATTTGGGTTCCCGTGACATGAGTTGAAGAGGAATATTCCTGTTGACTTGCAGTGGAAGAGAGACCTGAAAATCTCACTGGTGGAGTTACATCTTGGGACTCTTCAATGCTAGGTTCATGAGTTTAGGCTCTATTCTAAAGGCAGAGCAGGGGAATTACACCTTATTGAGCTCAGAAATGCAAGATTGCAAGATATTTGAAGGAGATTAAAGTAACAGAAAGATGGATTTATGCTAGAAGAGACTACAGGCAGTGGAGTTACTTAGCTCTATTATGCTAGGATCCAAGGTCTGACAGTGAAGCTAGAAGGATGTCGGCAGAAGGAATTGGTGAAGGAGACATTGCAGAGGAAGAATTAATTGTAAATAGCAACAGGCTGAATTTCTAGGGGTGGAGGAGTAGGGATGGATTAGAAAACGTAGATGACAAATGTTAAACAATGGAAGAATTGTGGTATCATTGAGAGTGGCAGAATGTTATTTGCAGTTGAAGTAGCAAGTTTTAGTTACTTTGAGTGCAATGCCCATTCAGAGTTGAACTCTATGGAGGGAGTTTGGTACTGGATATTATTAAGACTTTGGAATTAATTATTGGAGGTGATAATTATGTCACCCAGATATTGAGAATCTTACTGTGTCAAGGCTGCTCAGTTAACCAATCTGTGTCCAGGTGTGTTAGGGATTGTCAAGGTATATCAGTTAAATCTTTTACACTATTTATGTACCACCATTTAAATGATATCTACCCTGATGCATGGCATTGGCCTAGACCTAATTAAACATTGCGTGAAGTCTTTCCAGGAAACTGGTTTTATAAGGTGTTACTGATAACTATGCATTCATGAGAATCAAGTTCATAGTGGATCAAAATAATCTTTTCTTTAGCTTCCCACTGTTGGGAAAATAGGCTAAGAGACGTGAAAGGTTTCAGGAGTTTTGCAGGACTTTGCCTTGAAGGAATCTGTGGACATGTTGGTTCACAGAATAGAAGCTGCTTCCAACAAGGGAGGCAATGTCAGAGGATGTTTGCAAAGCAACGTTTCTTCTTTGCTGCTGGACATCGCCTTGAGCTTTTTTGCAAGGCAGAAGCTTGGTTTGGGTCCTTGGCAGAGAAGCTGATTAAAATGCCTGCCCAGCAGATAATGTGCAGCTAGAACTATCCTAGACTTCAAGGCTATTCCTGCTTCACTCCTGACCACATGTCTCTGTATTTAGAAGTAGATTTGAGTAGTACACAGACTCAGTGTTCTCACTTTATACATTTTATCTTTAATTTGTATGCTCAGCTAGGTCTGTTTCTAATTTAGGGCTTAGCATGCTTATCTTAGAAAAATTTTGTAACTGTCTATTCTTGTAGACAGAATTAGGTAAGGGTCCCTGGAAACCTCAGTGAATGAGCTGTACATATAATTCTTTAACCAAGGAAAACTATTTGCTGTAACGATAAATACTGATGGGGGAGTCAGGGGTCCTCCAGCATCCCAACTTAACCCTGTACTTTTTCTCTAGTATGTATGGTTATGTTGTTGTTGATGGTGTTGAATGTTATATGTGACATGATTTATTAATAGAAGAGGCTGCTCATTTGCTTCTAATTTTTGGTTACCTTATGAGAATTTATTTGTTAATAAACCTAAATATACTTAAAATATATCTCAGAGTAAATTTATCTCAGCTCATTAGTTGAATTATTCTAATCACACATTCATTGAGTTATTGTGTTTGTTGACAACTTAGGTTTTCAGCTTTGCAGACCTTTCAGTGCTCAGCTCATTGACACATGCTTGTGATGGGAGGGTAATCATCTTGCAGGCATGCTTCCAAGCACTTGCTCTTTCCTTTTAGTTCTTCTTTGTACATCATTCCCTGTGAGGTATACAAAGCATTTTCACATCTTATTTTCCCATTTACAAATGTGAATACATAGGTTCTCACCGCCATTCAGAAGACGTTGGGTTTACCATTCACAGAATGTTTGAAAATGTAAATGATTATCCTCAATTACGTACTGACTAAAGATTCACATATGGTACGTTCAAGTGCCAAGCCTGTGTGACTTGATATCGCTAGCAAAACTTGTAACGCACTGCAACCCTTTGTGTTTCAGTGCACTTGCAGGAAAGACATGGTGAAAATTTCCATGGATATCTTTGTGAGGAAATTTCAGCCAGACAGATATCAGCTTTGGAAACAGGGAAAGGATATCTACACCATTGATCACACGAAGCCTACTCCAGAATCCACCCCTGAAGTGAAAGCATGGCTGCAGAGGAGGAGGAAAGTAAGAAAAGCATCTAGAAGGTAATGATTCTCCTACCTCCATCCTACTTGTCTTATTTACTAAATTAAAATGAATGGGTCATTGACATGGTGTTCTCAAAGGCTATTTATTTGCTTTTTCTAGTTAGTCATCTTACCTTTACTTAATCTTCCTGAAAATTTGAGACAAAGTGTTTTTAATTCTTGCATGTGTTTGAGAATATTCCTGAAGTTGCTATACATGGCAGATACGACAATATAGAATTTCTTTGACCACTTTCACTGATGTATTATGTAGTCGTATTGGTCCTCTCCATTCATCTCTATATTCTAATCAACTTCAATGACTTGATTTCTAACTTTTTCATTTCGCTACCAGTTTTCTTTCTGACTTTAGTGTTTATCTTCTTCATTTTTCAAACATCTGAAATAATACATCTAAATGCATATATTTTTTTAACATTTTATAACTTGGTCTTATTCTTCTGTAAGATGTAAAGCAGAGCACGTGGTGTTTCTGTAACATGTTTGTCCTTGTGAACTTTATTCTCCATTCCATTTTTGTGGCCATGGCCATTTCAAAAGCTTTTAGGTCTACTGTGGGCATCTTGCTGCTTTAAAACTCATAGAATGTGGTATGTGTTGTGTTGCTCAGGTCCTTAGGCTTCCTTTAAAGGCTCTTATATTTTCCAATTTTATATTAAATTTTCCTCTTCAATATTACTCATTGTTTTTCTTTCAGACTGTAAAAGTAATATTTGTGCATTGGAGAAAATTTGTAAAATAAGGAACAGAATAATGAAGGATTCCTAAATCACCCATAACCTCACTATCCAGAGATAACCAGTGTTAACATTTTGTATATATCCTTTACATATATATTTATTATATGTTATATAATAATACATACCTTTCCAAAATTGAGGCCATGCTCTATTAACAATTTGATGACCAGTTATATGCATGTGTTTTCATGTAATAAAATGATTTACTGCAATATAATTTTTGATTCCTACATGTTTTTAGCTAATCCCCTGTGTTTGGACCTATAGCTTGTTTCCACTTTTTTACTATTAACTAAATAACACCATAATTTTACCTCTTTGCCCACACTTCTGACGTTTATTTTCCGACTCTTTTTTTTTTTTTCCTCTGGCACTCATTTTCTGCTATTTTAGAATGGTAATGAGCAGAGGCACCTTAAGAACATGCAGTCAAACTTCCGCATTTTAGAGAAATACTTGAAAGACAGAGCTAGTTAGTAGCAGAACCAAAACTCCGGTGTTGGTATTTCACCCTGTAGTTTGCAGCAGGAATTTCAAAGTTCCGGTTTTCAAATCAATTTAGTAAGTCAGGACCATCATTTTGAAATTAGGGAGTAAGGCAGAACAAAAAGTACTGTAGTGCTTCCTTTGTGGTAAGGGTGAGTACTAACTCATGACGTGTGAGCGTGTGTCTATCTGTTGTGTCTGTTTTTAAATGTTTAACTCGCTGTGGGTTACATTCCAAAGAAGTTAGAGAAATACCAATATAGAGAGTCAGTGCCTTTGATATATGTGTTAATCCTCATTACCAAACAATGAACAAAAAAAGCCAGCTTTAGAAGGAGACAGTATTCAATCCTGAGTTGAGAAGACACACTAATAAAATCTTGAGAATTGTTCTCTAATGGAAAGTACAACACTCTATTGAGGTATATGTTCCGGTCTCCTAGTTACTAACCACTTTAGGACTTTTGGGGTTGATAAAGAATGTAAATCTATGACATTGATCAGATTGGAAATTCCTGTCAGTAGATTAAAATAATCACTGGAATCTGCTTACCTAGTTAGAAAGCCTCATGTTTAGTTGCTCTTGTAGTATACTCAGCCCCGTGGCTTGATTTTAGAGATTGCTGATCTTTCTTCAGTGATACCCTATTCAGGGAGGTCTAACCAATGGAATGATTCACTGAAATCTCAAAGAGAGGTCTGCCTTCTTATTTTACGTGTACTGTGCTGTTTGCAAGGTTGAGATTTTCCCACATCAGCCACTGATGGGTTTGAAATAAATGGGATGATGATGATGATGATGATGATACTGCTACTGTTACTGTCATTGGTAGCAGCCAAAGCTGGTTTCTATAGTTTATCCCTGGCTAGCCCCTTTCTTTCATATCTCTGCCCTCCGTGACATCCTACAGTGTTTAGTCTTACGTGTGTGTGTATGTGTGTTTTAGCCACTGTTGCTTTGAGTTGATTTGTGATTGTTCCTAACTGTTAGAAATGATGTTTCATATATATAAAGCATGTATGACAAAGCTATCAAATGACTTGCTGAAAAATACTGAAAGAGGAAGAAAATAACGTGTCCTCTCTGAAAATAATAAGTTGATATAAGATGTTAGCAGTGACTCTATTTCACAATAATGTTTAATAATCAATTATTTACAATTTTTTGCATTTTAATTTTTAGTAAATTTTTATTAAAATTGTTACTGAGATTTTGCTTTAAAATTTAATCCTTCAATTGGGAAGATTATCTTGGCATAGTGATTAAAAAAAACTAACAGTTTTTTCCTTCTTTAAGCAAGTGAAAATAAGATTTGTATTTGTATGTGTTTTTTCATATCTTTTGCAAACATTCTGCTCTGACTACTGGTTCTCTTGTTAATAGCTTCCAGTGTACTAGGTCTCACTCTAAAAGGCCCAAGGCTGAGGAGGATGAGGAAGAGTCAGCTGAAGTTGGTGGGGCGGAGGTCCCTAACCCTGACTCAGGTACCGATGACCTCCAGGTCTGTGAAAAGCCAGATGCAGCAGCTAAGCTGGGCAACTTGGAAGCACTGTCAGAAGAGACCTCTGCTAGGAGGATGCCGGTGGATCAGAAATTATCGGATAGTATCAGACTCTCAGGTGAGAAAATGGCTGAGTTGTAGGTAGTCGATGATCAAATGCCCTAAATCTACCTTCACTAGGAAAAATATCTTAGTAGTCCACATAGCCTAACCAATTTAGCTACCTAAAGTTATAGGGTAACTGAGCAGAAGGCCAAGGGAATGTTATAAAAGTCGGTAGCCCTGCTGCTATGTTTAACAGAATTGTGAGACAAACAGTTAGCAGTGCCTATTTGGTTTAATAAAATAGAAGATTCTAAAATGAAATTTTTTTTTTTTAGTGCAACTCAATTTACAATATATAATACATTTTTGGAAAGCTTCTCTTGAATTCACATGGAGCAGAGAAAACCAATTATAGATAATTCTTTGTAGTTTCTTAGCTTTCGACTAAATTTAAGAATAAAATAAAGATTAAGGTTTTAAAAAGAACAACAAAAATAAAAAGTCAGCCTAGTGAAATGGGATGTATAGTCCCCCTGGCCGCTCCTCTGTATTAAAGCCATCATCTAGAAGTCTCAGCTACTCTGCCCTTTTCCCCTTTTGTAGCATAGTTCTTTGAAACTGCTTTAATGCCTTGCCTCTTTAATATTTGTTGGAGTTTTTTTCTTTTTAATAAATGAGCTAATTCCGGTCTTCCTCTCATACTCCTCATCCTGTGTAAACCCTTCGATCGCAGGGCTCCCTTGCATCCCTGAATCTGACTTCCTCCCCTGCTTCCTCCTTACTTAGGTCACCTGTCTCTTGCCTGGACTGTTTCAGAAGTGGCATCCTTCTGGTGCTGCCAGCGTCCTCTGCAGTTCCCTCTGCTAGTCAGTTGTCCATATGGCCGTCATAGTGATCCTTTAAAAACAAAACAAAAAAAGCTTATGTTTTGTCCCTGCCATCTTCTTAGTATATCCCACCAAGAATAAAATAAAAAGTCCTTATATAATCCTAAATAAACTGGTCCCTGGCTGCTTCTCCAGCCTCATTACCTTTGATCTTGAAATAGCTGTGTAAATAGAGTTTAATAGCAATGACTTAGTACTTTCTTGGACAGCTAGACAATTAAACACTTAAGTACAATCCAGCGTGATAAGTAGCACGATAGAGCTGACATATGGTGTTCCCAGTCTAGCAGGAAAGGATCCCAAACAGACAGGAGCTAGGTAGGCAAGGTTTCTCGGCATAGGTGGTATCTGAATTTAATTTTGATGAATGCATACAAGGTAGAAAGGTGGAGAAGGTAAGAAAGGGAATTGTAACAAATGCAGAGACGACAGTTACGTAGTATGTATGGATATTTCATTAAAGGTTTCTAGGTTTAATTAGCTACTTTCTGACTTGCTGGACGGTTTTGGCTAACGGCACCCAATTTTATTAGTTATGTCACTACATGGTTCTTTGCATTTTGATCTCCAGGTTTTGAGGCCTGTCAGAACACTTGAGTGGAAGACTTGGCTGGGTTAACCATCAGACCAAGCAGTGGGTAGAAAGGATGCTTGTTTTGTGTTGCGTGTTTGTGTGTGCATGTGTGGGTGTCCACACACGTGTGTAAGCAAAAAAGGTGAATAGAGATGGCAGGGGATGAGAAGTGCTTTGTGATTTTTCTCTTGTTACATGCTGTCACTGTATGATAATAGATTAGTGTACAGCCTCATGTATATCATTTACATACATCCTCTGAGCTAGAATGTTTCATTGGTGGCAGCTCTTGGAATCATATATTGGGATATAATTCTTATTTTTAGATAGATTTCAGATTACTTTTGCTTTGGAAAGTTGTTATAATTGCCTTACCTTTTGCTGTTGGTCTGTAGTAGAACCTCATTTTAATCCCTTGTTTTATCATTAAGTATTCTCCTTTCCCAAAGTCCATGATCTCACTTTGACAAATATGAAGGCAGGCTGTTGATTTGGTGACCTTTCACAGTCATGTTTATGGAAGTTTAGAGGGTACAAAATCACTTGTGAGTAATTTAACAATTCTACCAGTAATAGTACAATGCAAGATTTATTAACAGTCTTTTGTTCTGTTCCCCAGGAAGCACCTGCTTAAATACATCTATAAGAGAAGAAATTAAAACTGATGATGACACAGCCTATGCCATAAGTGCACCTTCTAAAACCAGTGAGGCTGGTGATGCCATGCCATTATCTAGTGGCCATGTGCAGTCCGAGGAATCATATCCATCTAAGCTTTCATGGCCAAAGTCACCTGAATCGTCTTCCTCAGCGGCAGAGAGTAATGGGGTGTTAACAGAGGGAGAAGAGAGTGATGTGGAGAGCCGTGGGAGTGGCCTTGAACCTGGGGAAATCCCTGTGATCCCCAGTGGAGAGAGAAATGGCTTCAAAGTCCCCAGCGTATGTGGCAATATTCACTGTTATTCTATTCATTGTATGGTGAGAGCGCTTTCTGAATACAACATGCTGTGCAGCAGACTCTTGTTTTAGGGCACAAATAAATAACATGTTACATTTATGGGTCTTAATCATATTCCTTCAATGTCTGGGAGGTAAGCCTTCTGTGAGCTGTGACTCACACAGTGATAATTCAGAACATGGAGCTTTTGGCCACATGTCGAAGCTTAATTTTTATTCTTTTTCCTTTTTAAAAAAATGAAGCTGTTTACATTGAGATAATTGTAGGTTTATATGCAATTGTAGAAAATTCTAAAGAGGAATCCTGTGTACCCTTTATTTACTGAGTTTCCCCAATACTATCATCTTGGAAAACTATAGTGTGAAATCATACCCATATTGACATTTATACAGTCAAGATACCCAACGGTTCTATCACCTGCAATAGTGACCAGCCTGGGCAGAATTCCCCTGCTGGGCTCTGACCTCTTCTTGTCACCATTTAGTATCTCTGTGTTCCAGACTTCCCACAGCTTCTGTTTGAACATTAGGACTCACCTGGTCACACTTTCCTCTGGGATGGACCCTCATCCCAAACCACCATGACCTTTCCTGGTCCTGCCCACTCCCCTCAGAAACAGGCCTTTTCCCTGTCAGAAAAGTCAAGACCTCTCTAGAGTACCAAGTTCCCTGTTGTGACTTTTTGGAAAGGACCTCCCTGTTTCTCTGATGTCCTTGTACAATGTTAATATTATATACTTTCAGCATAAAGTTTCCCTGTAACCATAAGATTAGAAGTAGATCAGGTGGGCTAGGAGTTGCATAGTGATTGTCAGAATTCAGTACCTTTTTGACCTATACAACCCGGTTAGGGAATTCAAGTGGGTGAGTAAGGAGTAATTGTGTGAGCTAATAAGTCGCTGGCTGTGGAACAGGCACACTGCTCCTGCTCATTCACGCTCACCACAGGCCTGTTTGTATCCTCGAGTAGTAGCAAGGGAGATCATAAAAGGTCAGCGACTTTGAATACTCTTTCTCAGTAGTCTTAAAATGTCAAATAAAATATAGTTTCTTAATATGACCCAATAGTATTTATCATTTTATGTGGGATTGTATATTCTGTTATTCTATAAAATTAATATTTATCAGAAATAAGAAAACTGAAAAAACAGACCTGATTTATTTGAAAAGGTATTTAAGAGAAGTTTGAAAACAGCACTCACGTACCAGTAAAGAAAATTTATAACCTGATTTCATGTCAAGATTAAATGTCACTGAACAGATACTGGGATTCATTGTAAAGTAGAGAAGGAGTCAAGTGCCTGCTTTAATTATATTTAGTCACATTCTTTAAACTAGAAGGAGCTGAAAGTAACTTTTCAGTTTCCTTGCTTTCAGAAGAGGTCATTATAGAGATAGTGCTTTTGAACTTCACCTTTATCATTTTCCTGAGCAAAGACTTACAGCAGAGAAAGCAAATGCTGCTATTAAGGGCTTGGCTTGTTCCTTCTCAGAAGAGCTGCCTGGTATTTTCTCACACCAGGTAAGCTATGTGTATGCTATTAGCAGCCAGCATTAGTCAATTTATTGAAGAAACATTATGTTATGTTTTAAATGTTGTCTTATCCATCCATCCATCTTGGGCTCCATCCTCTGCCTGGAACATAGCAAGTATGTTCTCACTTTACATGCTATTCCTGCTCCCCAAATACTTCTCCCCCAGACAGCCAGCCATATGTATGCACTCAAAGTTCCACTCAAATGTCACCATGTCTGCAACACTTTCTCTGACTACCCTCTATAAACTTGCCCCTTCCCCATCATGATCTATTTCTTTGTCTTCCTTTATTGTTCTTCATTGTATATTTACTGAATGGTACCTGATAAAGCTTTACTTGTTACTTGTTTATTGTCTGTCTCCTTACCCATCTATAACGCACACTCCTCGAGAGCAGGAATCTGATGTATTATAATTTTTCCTGCTGTAGCTCCAACTATTTAGAGTAATGTGGTACATAATAGGGTAGGGTCTCAAATATTTCTTGTTTTCGACTGATTGATAATTGCCTACATTAATTTTTAGCTTTTATAAGCATAGATAAATTCCATTCTGTATTACTTTGTCCTGCTTTTCCTATCCTCAGTGGCTTTGATTAGATGCTCTTACACATTTTCTGAGTCCTGTTTCAGAGTCAGAGGCCAGAGTAGTTGCTCCCCGTCTGGTCCTGCTTCTTCACCTTACAGGGAAGAAGCCTAAGACTGCTTTTTTTCACAGTCAGCTGTTGATGTAAACTCACTTGTTTCCAACTCTCTGTGATCCATCTCCCCCTCTATTTTGTATTGCAAGGGCAAGAAACCTTATAGGTAGATCCTAGCTGGAAGGTGACTTTCTACCTTTGAAAGGAAAAGGCAGCGTGGAGAGCCCAGGACAGATCATTTTATATAAAATTTAAGTGGTTTCAAGATGGCATTAATGTATCATTAGAAAATATTAATAACAGTTTTGGCTTCTTGTTTGATCCTTTTTGTATGTGACGTACAAGTGGTGATTCGTTTCTGAACGGGAAGAAGTACACAGCCTCACCTTGGCAGGATTCCCATCTCTGTGAGGAAAGTAAAGTTACCTGCCAAATGTACTTGGGTACAGCACAGAGATGACCAAAAGCCACAGTCCTATATTTTTATGAGTGTGTAATCCTAGATTTAAATTAGTTTTAAGAACTTTAGAAAACTTGCTAACTGCTGTGCTTGTTGCAAGTTTTATGAGCTTACCCTGCACTGCAGCTAGCATCTTAGTATGAAGTGGAGGGAGAGTTAATCGACCTCTTAGTAAAAATACTGATAGAATGGATTCCTATTTCTTTTGACTTTAAGTTTAAATTTCTTAAAGGGCTAATTCCCTAAGAGGTAAATAAGCACAAGATTTCTTTATAATTAAGTAATCATAAATCATTGCGAACTGTAGTTTTTTGTTTCTTTTTCATTATGGGTGTTTCCCTCCCATTTTTGTTCTGTAACCAGGTAATAGAGGGAGAGACCAAGACCTCTAAGAGTTGGCGCCATCCACTCAGTAAGCCTCCAGCACGATCCCCAATGACTCTTGTGAAGCAGCAGGCAGCAAGTGATGAAGGTGAGCTGGTGACGTTTTCATCCAAACGCTGTATAGATGTTCGATATAACAAACCGTTGTAAAGAATTGCTCATTAGACAAAAAAAATTTCACCACGTAGGAATACATACTATTAGTAGATCATAAGTAATATACAATTTATAGGCAGAAGGAATTTGGATTTTAGAGGCGATGACTTGCTTCATATAATCTAACCATATTACTGATAAAAGTCTGTTTTGTATCATGGGATAAAATTGGTCATTCCTGACATTTATCTTAAGGTTCTCCAGAAGAAGCTGAGACTTATTTCTAATTTAAAATTGTTAGGTTATAGAATTAGCATGCTGTAGGTTTCTTTGCATTGTCTTTACTTTTAACTTGAATCCTTTAAATTAATGTAACCACTTTGAGGAAGAAACTATGTGCCTTATATTTTCTTATATCCTGTTGTACCTGGTGCGAGGTGAAACATCCTTTTCTCCTTAACTAGACTGCTCTGTTGTGGCTCGATGCAATGTAGTTTTATTTCTAACTACTTACCATTCCTGGATGTAACATTTATCTTTTTATTTAACCTGGTTGCCTTTTTTCCCTTTTTTAAAAAATAAGTTTTTATTGCCTCATATTAAAAATCAGACCATTGACCAATAAGTAAGTGTCTCTTGTCTCAGCATCATGAGTGCCTTATTTTTTTCTGTCTTTAAAGGACCAAATCAAGGAAGTTTTCTGTAAAGAGCCTTCCTCTGAGATATTCTCTAGTTTTGCTGGTGGAAATGGTTAATGAAGGTCATGCGTCTATGAGGATGCTGTCAAGTGAGAAAAATGATAGGGTTCAAGTTTCTTGTTTGCTTTACACAAAGTAATCAGAGTAGATAGGTATCTTTCACAGATTTTTCCCTTTTGCTCAGTGTCCTCCCTTATTACCTGTGTTTTGTTAAGAAAAAGGTCATGAGTGTAGGAAATCCGATAAGAATGGGAGTAGTTTCCATAAAACCAATCTGGGGCAGAATTCAGACTCAAGTAATAGAAGTAATGAAACATATTTGTGTTTATTTTCATATATCATCATACTGAGCTCTTCTTTTTCCTACTTTATTATATCCAGTACATTTTGCCCTTAGTGTCAAGATAATTAAAGGATAATTCTGTGTAATTAATACTTACCACGCATTACTCTTGAATTTTAGTTTCCCTTCCTCGTGGTATCCTATCTCCAGCATAGCTTCTCTGAAGGGAACAGGCTATAGCTGTACTAACTCATAGGGAAAGCTGCTTTCTCCTGTGTCCTTATTTTCCCAGGAAGTTTATTTTGATGTGGGCCATCGTAAATTGGCCCCGAGTTTCTCCTTGGAGAGCAGTTCTGATTTCAATCTGTATAGCTTGCAGAATTTATAAATGGATTGGTTAAACGAAGTAGTCTCGAGGGTTTGGCGTTAAATATCCTTCTGAAGCATCGATGATTGTGGCTTTTGCAACAGTGCCACTTTCCATTCTAACATGTTAAGGACTCCTGACGTCCTCTGGGAATTTTTGAGAATTGATTAGAAAAAATCAGAGAAGTTTTCTGATGGCTAAAGATTTTCACAAACTTCCAAACTGAACAGCAAAGAATGTTCCATGGCCTGGAGTAAGTTACATTCATCACTGGGCCCTTGAATGCTAGCTCAGCTTTTTGCCTCTGTGTCCACATTTCTTTTGGGGATTTTCTACCCTGACTACTCAGCTCCTTTTGCACTCCTCTTATACAGAAGCATAACTATATTAGAGCATCTGAGAAATTGTGTCTTCAAACAGCAATGAATGTCCCCTATTGGTGAATGAACACTTCCCTATCGAAGCTGGAATGTGACTTCCTATTAGAAAGACTTCGAAGGAGAAACAGACTTGATCGGGACCTGTGGTGGCTTCCATGCAGCTGACTGATGAGTCACTTCTAAGTTGTTCCTTTTAGGGCAGTGCAGTGGCTCTTTGCTACTAAAATTACCTGAAACTGTAGAGATCATTCTGACTGGTCGCAGAGTCTGTAGTTACAGGATCGGCAAGGATTTCTTGACTGTCTGCCTGTTCATTCCTGGGAAAAGATTTTCCATGTTCAGCAGCAAAACATGAGTGTTGGTGGTAGAGGGTGTGCATAATAAAAGAGCGGTGATTAGAATATAGTATCTTTCTACAAAGATTAGCATCTAAATCTTTTTCGTTGAAAAATAATCTTAAATGTATACTGTGTTTATCATTTATAATTTAAAGGTAAATACTAAAGTGTCTCTTTTTCTTTTATCTGAATTGTTTCTCAATTGCATTTTTCCTAAGGTTAGGTGGCTAGACCAGGTGATTTTGAAATACAGATTAAAATTCTGTTTATTTTTCTGTTTATTAAATGAATTATACAAATGTTGTATTGAAACCTAGACTCGAAAGCAAAGCTATGTGAGTCGCTTTATTCTTGAAGCATCCAGGATATGTACTTATTTTCCTGTTGACAATTTGTCGATATTACTTGCATATTCCTGCTCTTCTCCGAGTTCAGTGTCCACAGGGAAGGAGGGTGTGTATGTGGCGCAGGTGAGCCAGGAACGCTCTGAGAACAAAGTGGCCTTGGAAGGCACTAGAAGTGAGGGATGCGGCAGTATTTCTTTTTAAAGGTTCTCACATTTCCCCTTGATAGTACTGCTTCCATAGAGTTTAAATACTCAACTCCTCAGTGTGGCTTCGACTCAAGTTGTAATCCCGTATCAGCTTCTTTCTGTAGCTTTATTTCCCTCCACTCCCCTGTGTGAGTGCACGAGACTTCCTTTCCATTCAGGCAATATTTTTTTCCCCTTCTGGATATAGTCTGCTGCTTTTTGTTCTATGCATTTGCCCAGGCTATTACTTTCCCTGTGATGTTCCTTTCCTTCTTGGAATCATTCCCAACCACTTCTCACACTCACCTCTCCTCTTCCCCGTCTTGCCCATGTACTCCCCATGTACTCGGCTCTCGTCCCACTGGGCACCTTACATTGTGCTTCATTATTTGTTTGTCTCTGTGTCTGTCTCTCCACTCACAGCTGTCTTTTGCCTTTCCTTCATGTCCTTGGCAGTGAACTTTCCATTGCAGTCGCCGTGGCTTATATCACCCCTGAATCGCCTGGGATAAGGTGATCACTAATCCTTGAAATCAGCCATTAAAAGAATAGTCAAATGCCTCAATGTATTATATAGTGTCATATTAAAAGAAAAATGTAAATCCTTGTCCAGGAAATATTTTTTGTATGTATATGTGTATGGAAAAACATGCTGTTTTCATTAGTTGTTGAAATAGAACGTAATGTGTCAGCTATTTCAGTTTTTTATCCTGATGGAGTTGGAATTTTCTTTACCACTGTGCCAAATCCTAGAACTCTCTCAAAGTTAAAATGCAGCAGATAAGTTGCAGACATGGTCAATGCCTTGGAGTTTTGAGGGCTCCCAGGGTTATGACGTCACATTGGGTCAGGAAATGCCTCCTTCTTAAGGACAGATTTACTGTTTGATTGGTTTAGGCTATGGTGGTCCAGTGAGTGACTTTTCTTCTTCACTCCCAATGATGGAATGATGTGTCTGTTGTCTTCAGCACATGCAATTGAGAATTTGATTAGGGAATAGAAGTTTCCCTAGCATTTCCTTTTCTTCTGACTGCTGATAAAGGAGTGTAGCTTGAGGAGGAAGCGAAGAAAGATCAAGACTAAGTCAGAGCAAGAGAGGTCCCTACTGAACTTAAATTTCCTTATCTCTTGATTTCAGTTTCAAAATTTCAGTTTTTCAGTAATCATTCTTTAACAAAAGAGTATGTGGTCGTGTACACGCAGACACGCACATGCAAAACACACACCCATACCCTGTGCAATATGATAAAATAGAGAGAACAGTTGATACAGAGTTGAAAGACTAAGTTGAATAATGTTTAATAAAAGGGAATTATTTAAATGAAGCATGGTACAGCAATTCAATGAAACACTACGCAGCTATGAAGAATGCTTTCAAAGTACCACATTGAACACTCTGGGGACAATGCTTCCAATATTAGGTTACATGATAAAATATAGTTCACCTAGGTTTAGTTATATTAGGATTATTTGAAGGCAAGCAATTCTCTTTTGATGGTTTTAGAAAGTATTAATATTTAGCCTGTACCTTTGCAGCTTTGGTATCTGTATTTGCTGTCTTCCTACCCATTTTGATGTCATTCAGGTTCACAGATTTTTTAATCCGTGGCATGCTTCTTCTGATTAGCGTTTTCGTCTGCAGAGCTTGAATTGTGCTGACACAAATTCCAGAACTTCTCCTGAACTGACAGTAGGCTAATAGACATCCTGCATTTCACATGGGCATCGGAACGTGTTAATCCCTGCTACCGTTCCGCCGCCTTCATGGTTCACTGTTTGTTCTTTGAAGCTTTCATCTGGCATGCGTGTGTGCATCTGTTTCCTAACATTTTTGTATTTTTGAAAATTTTACCACATCAGTTTCCAATATAAATTATCTGGCTTTTCCTACTAGTACTGTAGTATACCCACTGTTTTTGTTCTTATTGTACACCCTACCTCCTTGGTTAACTGATGAGGTTAATGATATTTCTAATGCAACTGTAAGCTAAAGACAAGCCCTGGTAATATACAAGAGACCTCTTGAACATGGCGTTTGCTGACACAGTGATACCCTGCTCAGCAGTTCCCAGTATCCGCTAGTGGTGATCGCAGTTGACATACTTGCGCAGTTGGCAGTGGTGTTTTGTTGTAGTCTGTGAAAGTTAATCGGGAAATTTATAAGAAAATATACAAGATTGTTTTTAGGTGATTTTAATTTTCTTTTGCATGCTGATTAATTTTTCAAATTTTCTATAATAAACCTTTTTCTTATATTTGGTCAAAAAAGTATTTTACAGAGACTTAGAGTGTCAATGTGTTGAACCTAGGTTACCTGATAATCCCCCAGTTACAAAAATATTAGAAATAATGGATAAAATAAAACAAACTTTATATATGCCTGGAGAAGCAAAATAGCATATGCGATCACATCTCTCTTTGTCTACAGTCATGGTCAGTCGGCTCTAGCAGTGTGTAACTGTGTGACACCTCCATGCTTCGGTGCCTGTTTACAACGTAGGGATGGCAGCAGCATGTGCCACACAGAATGGCTTTGAGGGTTGAAAGAGCAGTGTTTGGCATGGAATGTATGCTTGTCGTTGCTGTTGTAATGTGGTTATGGGCAAATGATAGCTGAGCTTTCAAGAAGTGGGGGATGTCCAGAGGGGATTCAGAGACAAATGATTTCCAGATTAGTAAGAGAGAAGTAAGCTTCAGCTGTGTAGGGGAAATTTGCCAGGAGCAGAGGGGAGGCAGGCTGGTTGGAACTAGAACCCCATAGGTCTCACAAACACGTAGACATGGACTCTTTAATACCTATGCCCAAAAGCTGGGCACAGGGGCATTCCCTTGTAGTCTCAGCTCCTCAGGAGGCTGAAGTGAGATGCTCCCTTAAGCCTAGAAGTTCAAGACCAACTTGGGCAATATAGTGAGACCCTGCATCTTAGAAAAAAAGAGGCTTTGCCCTTACTTAAGGGCACATTTGGGAAAAACAAAAAGCAGAAAGCAAAACCAACCATAGGCACAGATAGAGAATAGTAGAGCTTGTTTGCCTGGACCTTAGGCTTGGGTGGGGAAGGGTAGTGGAATAGAACAGAAAGTTAGCCTAAGAATTCCGATATACAGCACTGGTCAAATTTATACCTCTTATTCCAAGTCGCGCATTTAAAGTGAAAGTACATGCTGGCTGTTAATGCCTCCAGGGCATCTGACAGAAGCCATTGCAAAATCTTTGAACCCACCCTCGGGTTGACTGATGAACAGTAGATTTTGCAGTCCTGGCTTTATGTCTTACAGGTTTTTTTAATTTGGGCAAGTCTTTGGCTTCAGTTTCCTCCTGTGTCAAATGTGAGGCTTGGTCATGAATGATCAGGGTTCCTAACCTATAAATTTATGCATGAATTTTGGACATTTTGTATCCTCTGAAATAGCTTATGGCGATATGTTGAGGGCTACTTTTCAAAAGAGCTGATTGCCATTGGACTAAATTTTTTATTTATAACACTTCACCTATAATTTTATGATTTCAAGAATGATTATCACAGAAAGAGTGAAAGATGCAGACACCCATCTGTACTGTATTTACCCAAGTGTAGAGGTGACCCATCTACAATTTTGAATATTGGCAAGATTCATATTAAAGCCTTAGTTATGACTCTGATGTTCTCTAATCTGAATTGTCCGAATAACTCTTTATCAATCATCGCTTCAGCAAGTGCAGTTTTTTAATGAGCTGTTAAGCATCTCTTTGAAATTAAAGACAGCTTAGACTGCTGATCCCTATCTCCGTAATGTCTGCATGCCTCGAGGGTTAGATTAAGGGTGCATTTCAGACAGTGTTACAGTAATTTATTTTTTGGGAAGCCTGTATATATTAATATAATAATTCATTTAGTAATGGATTAAATATTTAAATATAGAGATAGAAGAGATGGAAATTGCTGCTTCAATTAGAAATTATTCTTGGTGTTTGACCATTTTTTAACCCACTTAACCTAGATTTTCACTTGTTTTGAAGAATAAAATGTGTACATTTAAGTAGGTGAACTATCATATCCACTTTGACAAAATTTGATTACTTCCACAGATTGATTACAGTTTTTTTCTTTTTTTCCTTGGTATTGCCTAAGCTTTCCTGTGGTATTTTCTGAATACTTTACCCTGTGTCATCCAGTCATTTTACTACTAGTGCTATGAGTATGCAAGGTGGCTCTTGGGCACTTTGCAATTGTGCGTTGAATAAAAGAAAGTTATTTAGAGTTGGAATTTAGATATAGAATTAGAGTTCATGGAATTAGAGTTGAGAATTGGCTGTTCCACTTTACTTTTGGTAGATAACTGTTTTGTTTTTTTTTTTTGAGACAGAGTCTTACTCTGTTGCCTGGGCTAGAGTGCCGTGGCATCAGGCTAGCTCACAGCAACCTCAAACTCCTGGGCTCAAGCAATCCTCCTGCCTCAGCCTCCTGAGTAGCTGGGACTGCAGGCATGCACCACCATGCCCAGCTAATTGTTTCTATATATTTTCAGTTGTCCTGTTAATTTCTTTCTATTTTTAGTAGAGATGGAGTCTCCCTCTTGCTCAGGCTGGTCTCGAACTCCTGACCTCGAGTGATCCTCCGACCTCGGCCTCCCAGAGTGCTAGGATTACAGGCGTGAGCCACCGCACCCGGCCTAGATAACTGTTTTGGGAGAGAATTATACTCTCCTGCTCCTGGCATTTTGTAACCTCCTATCTTTTAACTGTATTGATGCACATTTGCCAGTTGTAATTTTATTTCTTTTAGGGATCTTAATATTTAAGTGAATATATTGACCAAATTCAATGACCAAATGATGTCTTTTTGACTCAGATGTTATGTTATTTTTCAGTATTAAATCCAAATATGGCTTTAAATATTAAATACATTCATTTGTTTTGATGGCTGGTACTGGGCCCAGGACTCTGTTTTAGGGTGGGTGGGTTGAGACCTGGCTTCTGGTTTCTCTTTGGCTGTTCAAGGCTGTATGTCCTCATAGAACTAAGTCATATAATCTCTCTCTATGGCTTATCTCAAATGATTACTCATCTTTATAATAAAATAGATGGATTGGTGATCCAGAGTTTCATTCAAACTCTGAAATTCTGATTACAGGAAAACTTTTAATGGGACAAGGTACTGTATAATCCTTGCCCCTAATAACCTTTCATAGAGAAGGAAAATAGTAAAGTATGGGCATGTCCCTTTTCGACAGCGTTTTCCCTCTGTAAAAAGTTCATTTTGCTGCCAATTTTGAAAAACAAATGCTGTTTTATGACTGCTACATGTCATGCTCCAAATGTTATTAATTTTTACAAAATGATCTCTTCTCTTTGTTCCATCAATTCTTATTAGCTTGTGGTAATATCATACTTTCATAACAAGCATAGTTATAGTTCTGTCTGTTTAAGCAATAAAACTGCAAATTCAGCAGATTCCTAAGTAGATTGGCTTGGAATGTTTGTTGATAGGTCATAGCCAATGTTTTCATGCATTGTGTGGACATAAAACATTAGATGTTTTTGGCATTCAGATTGAATGGATATTATATCTAGCGCTCAAGTTTGTAATAATAGTTGGGTATTCTCAGCTTAGCTTGATTTCTCTGTCAGTAAATATTTTTGGATGTCCCAGTGGCATTGATTTTTACTGTAATATGGGGAATAAAAATAAAAAACACATTGCTCTTATCATGGTAGTGGCTTGATCAGGTTTTGATTGAATTAGAGACAGAAATGCTAGTTCTATAACTTACGCCGTTGCTTTCTATAGTTTTTACATTCAGTCTTGAAACTTAAAACAGTGGTTGGCATGAAGTCTTATGATCAGGTGTCTGAAATGATGAAAATGTGAGGACTGTATAATGTTAGTCATGACTTTGATTCTTTTGACTTCATGCATTCCTTGTTGCTCTTAAAGTCTTGAAGACAACATCTCAGGAACGTATTTTGATACTACAATTGCATGGTTCATTCCCTTCTTTAGAAAAATAAATGATTCTATTAAGTTAATATATGTGAAATTGTCAGTATTTGATAATTTTTTTTTACCCTGTGAAACCTGCAATTTCGTACAACTCAATGTGTTATTTTACTTTTCCTTAAACTTGTACACAATCCCTTTTCCCCTGACACACAGATGTCTTAACCATAGGGGCCACTGAATTATCCCATGTTTTAAAACACATTTTCTACATTGTTATTTCCACCTTTGGTTTGGTTTTGAAACTGTCTCTGAAGATGGAGAATAAGCATGGAACTGTAGACATATTTTAAAATTTAATTGTATAATTACTTTATGACCTTCACTTTCTTTGTTTTGCCGCTAAGCGATGGAAACTTAGTTCTGGGCTGGCAGTGTTATGTAGGCTGACATTCGAGTACCCCGCTGACGGATGTTAGCAAGGCACTTTCCACACTTGATAGGTTAAGTAACATGTTCAAAGCTTCCCGTTAGTGAATGGTTAGAACGTGGCTCACTTAATCATCATTTATTTCTATGTAGAGTTGCTTTACTCTTTTTCTCTTTTGAGGTCTTAGGTTTCCAGGTTTTTGGGAGATGGTGAGATGGTAATATTTTTATACCTGTCAAATGAACCTCTACATTCTGCACTGATATTCTACTGTTTTAGTGTTTATATTCTTTGTTTTCTTGAAGAAGTTCTTGAAACATTTTCAAGATCAAAAAGTGCAGAGATTTTTTGTTGTGTTTTAAAACTAGAATTTTTAAGTAGAAAAGGTTGGCTATGAGATGTGAACATGTTTGAGCATTACATAAATATTTCTAAGTTGCTAGTAAGGTCTTTTTCTTGAGGAAATAAATTTCATAATGGCTTCAAGTAAGTTAGGCAAGGACCTGGGTTAAGAGTCTCCTTGGGAGAGAACAGTGAGTACAAAGACCCCAAGAAGATAGTCTGGCACGAAATAGAGCTGATGTAATGAATATTGATGTGGAATGAGAGAATGGACATTTGTAGCCTTGTCTTCTTCTTCTTTCTGTGTGTTCTCTTGAACAGCCCATGCCATTGTTTCCCTAGCCCTACTTGAAGTTCTCTCCTTACCAACTGTTTTGTGTCATCTGCTAGGTGATACCCCTATTAGTTCTTAAGTCAAAATGTCAAAGGATCCTGCTATCCTTTACACAGATGACCAGAGCTAACTTTTTTAGTGAAAGGAAGTTTTTTTGCAGGTAGATTACATCATGCTAACAGTGTTTTGCTTGGAGATCTTGTTTTGCCATTTTTTGACTTAGTGTTATAGATGCTGGTAATTAAATAGCTTAAGAAGCTGGAGATTTCTCCAATGGAAAGTTTTGAACTCCTTGAAGGGAAAGGATTGTTTGATTTAATTTCTTATTTACAGAATGTGTCATATTTCCTAGCATACTTTTGAGTTTTATGTGCTTGGTCTTTCATCTATCTTTGGATTTTTTATTATAAATTGACAATTTGTAATTATAAATTTATGGAGTACAAAGTAATGTTATAATCTATGAATACAATGTAGAGTAATTAAAGCAAGTTAATTAACATATCTCTCACCTCAACTAGTTAGCATTTTTTTGTGGTGAGAACATTTCAATTTACTGTTAGCAGTTTTGAAATGTATAATACTTTATCTTCTCTTCAGATCATATACATCTTTTGCCTTTTTCACCTGTCTTTGATTCGATGCTCAGAATAAGTTTCTGTTGTTGCAGTGTTTCAGCTAGTTTCTCAAAGAAGAAAGATGCGAGCTTTCTTTTAGGATTTTCTTTTCTACATCCCCACTATAGTGAGAATTTACTGTGCTGGTTTCATCCTATTTGTATACACTATTAGTAATCATTACTTACAGTTCTTTAAGATAGATGGTGTTAGCCTCGTTTTTACTGATAAGGAAACTGAAGCTCATAGACACTAATTCACTTGCCCAAGATCACAAGTCCAGTAAGTGGTAGATAACAGGCTTTGTACTGTCTGTTCAGTTCCAAAGTTGCACTCTTTCTATTTCATCACACTAACAACCTCTAGTAATAACCAGAGTGCTGATTAAAAAAGTGGAAGTGAGCACATAAAAAGTTTGTATGAGCCAGACATCTTTAACAGAGTAGATCAGCTTCCCTTGTTTTCATATTCCTTGTTTTCATCGTGTATCTTGTAAGAATATATACATATGTGAAATATGAGCTAATGTTCTTTAGGAAACTTATGTAACACTGGTAATGCCAAAGTTCCCCCATGAAACCCACCTCCTCGAGGTACCCTAATTATCAGAACATTTTTATATAATAGCAGTTTTGAAAGTGTATCCTTTGGAGTGTTTCTTTTCTTTAAGTGTAGATTGAGTCATTTGGAACGTATCCTTTTGAAACATTTTTGACATCTGCGTTATTGAAAGGTAATGCATCAAAAATAAAACTATATCCATCCATTTAATTTTTTAAGTGCTTTAGACCTAAAACCTTAGAATGCTCTGTTATCCATTATTACATTAGCATTTTAGGGGAACCATTATTCAGAATTTAACTTTTCCTCAATGTCACCACTTTCCAGTAAAATCATACCTAAAAGTCCTGTAATTTTTTCTTTTTGTATTTTTTAAAAACACCTTTATAAACCTTTGAAAGTCAGCAATTCAAAAAAAAAATCATTGAAAAATAGTTTGCATACAGTATTCAGTACAGGAATAATAAAGTCCTCAATTTGGAATCTTCTTTGCTTTTTTGAGTAACTCATTCCTGCCCTCACCTCCGCGGGCCCCCTGGCCCCCACCAAGCCCCATTTCTTTCAGGATGTATGAAACTATATATAATGCCTCCCAGGACTGAGATTCTGCTCAAGTACCTGAAACATAACAGATGCTGCTGTGCTCTTGATAGCAGAGAATGGTGCTGTACCAGCCAAAACACATCACTGGAACATAACCCAAACGGCAAAATCATTGTGGTGATTGGCAAAGGAAAATTGTACTGTAGTGGAGTCAATGGCTTTTCTCATCTGCTGGGTTCCATCAGTAAGTACTGGCAGCAGCCCCTCCACAAATGGCCCAAATGTTTTTCTTTGGAGAAATCCACTTACACTTTGTTAGCAAAATTTGTTCAAAGAGACTGTACTGAGAGAGTGAATAAATCTTTTGTAAGTATATTCTTAAGGTAAGGTTTCCCCCAATTCATAATTGCTGCCCGATATTGTTCTGACTGTTGTTTTTTGTTTTTTTTTTAAGATTGCTTTTTTTAACTAATTATAACAACTTAAAAACACCCTTTGTTCCAGACAGTTAGTATGTTTTTTTATAGAATTGACATCTTTCTCTGTGCACAGTTTTGTGTTCTGGTTTTTCCTCTGTTATTATAATATTAATAGTCACTTAATATCATATATTACATAATGTCTGTTCATATTGTATTATATTTCATTAATATTTTTCAAAAGCGCTCTTCCTAATGCCTGTATAATATGGTACTGCCATAATTTATTTGCGTATTTTTTAAAGAATTCTTTCTTTTGGATACTTTTGTAAAGGACATTAATTGTTTTCGTTATAATAAACAATATTCAGTGATGTTTTTGACTGAATGGGAGAATAAAGGCATTTTTTTCCCTTTATGAGGATAAGCCTTTTGATCGAAATACTTATATACAGGACTGAGTGTCTAGACTGGCTTTGACAGTTCTAATCTGTTTTGTCATTTTAAAAGTCTATTATTTATGGCATATATTTTAAGTAATTTTCTGGACACCCTTGGAAAGATGATGCTGGAGACCCAGAGGGGAAGGAACCCTTCTGCACTGAAGCCCTGGGTGGTGCATACCAGCACGTAACAGCTTTATGGCTGATATCTCGCATAACCTGTTGGAAAACCCTGAAATTTAGTAATCTTGTACTCATTTGCCAATTGAGAAACTGAAGTTTAGAATTATAACCAAACCAAGACCATATAGATTGCATGAGTGAAGCATTAACTTAATTTTTTCCAATAGAGGTAGCTACGCTTAACGAAGAGGAGTTTTGTATCACTTGAACTAATAATTTTATCTATTTATTTATCTATCTATCTATCTATCTATCTATTTATTTATTTATTTTTATTGAGACAGAGTCTCACTTTGTTGCCCTGGCTAGAGTGAGTACCATGGCATCAGCCTAGCTCACAGCAACCTCAAACTCCTGGGCTCAAGCGCTCCTTCTGCCTCAGCCTCCCGAGTAGCTGGGACTATAGGCATGCACCACCATGCCCGGCTAATTTTTTCTCTCTCTCTATATTTTTAGTTGTCCAGATCATTTCTTTCTATTTTTTTTGGTAGAGACAGGGTCTCGCTCTTGCTCAGGCTGGTCTCGAACTCCTGACCTTGAGCGATCCACCCGCCTTGGCCTCCCAGAGTGCTAGGATTATAGGCATGAGCCACCGCGCCCGGCCCACTTGAACTAATAATTTAAAATATATATGTTTATATTTTTATATTGTTTTTTATATATTTAAATATATATTTTTCCAGCATGACTTTTTATTTTATGTAAGTTGCAAATATGCTTTTGTATGAAAAGCAGTGTAAATTGATTTACTTAGAAAGCAATCAACAATAAATACTTTATCATTATAATAAAAAGTATATATCTATTAATACACATTTACTAAGATCAACTTCTCAATGTGACCCTAACTCACCTTGGGTTGCTTTATTAATTTGTAGGAATATGTTAAATTAGAATAAGTAGAAATCTTTTGAAGGTTCTCTGTACATCTTAAGATTCTCAAAGAAACTTGCAACAAGCCTGATTTTCTTTTCAGAACTGAGATCCTTCCCACCCCCTCCCCCTTTTGGGGCCTCCTCTTCCTCACTCAGTGCCCTGTCAAGACTGTTTCCCGTGAGTGCCTCTCTGACTGCATAGTTCATTATCAATGACAAGGCAAAAATACTAGTTATCCCCTTGATACTTTTGAAAACCTAATCATTTATGGTCCTGAGGAGAGGGCGGGTATGATTTGCATAGCAAGGAGGGAGGACAGTTTGGAGATGCATGTAAGATACCTTGGCAAATGTGAGGGAAGCCTGTAAGCAGGCTGTCTGTGAGTGGCTAATTACGGTGATTTTTACCTACAGGTAATTGTAGGGGCAGACGTTGTGGTCAGCCTCTTAGGACCCAGCTGTCACATACATAAATCAAATATTTTTGAAATAACTCGTATCTTCCTGAGCACTATTATTAGGTTCTGCATGCGTATCTATTTCTACTACCTTTGTCCATGAACTTTTAATTCTGCTAGAAATATTCAGAGTAAGAGACAATAATTGGTTTCCTAGGTCTAAGTAAGAAAGAATACGTTTAATATTGCTATAAAACAACAATTTCAGTCTATTGTGTATATGATCCATGAGTTTAGTGTTTGATCTATAGGCACATTCTTTTATAAATAAAAGCAATTTATTGTTTCTGTTGATACAGCAGTTACAAGATTCGAAAGCAGCTATCGAAATTGTTACTGGTATGGCAGCAGTATTTTCAACAGGTTACTTCAGTGTATTTACCCAAGATAGTATCTGTTTTCCCTATTCCACCCCACAGTAATGTTTTTTAGGGGCGCTGTTCCTCATTCATAGGATGGCCACTTATGCCATTGCTTATGTTTCCTTATTCAGGACAAAGTTCCTGACAACCTGGTGCCAAGTATACCTAGAAAACACTTTTATCCAGAAATCTCACTTCTGGATATATGTTCAAATGATGTATGAGAAATGAAATTAGTATATCAAACAGGTATCTGCAATTCCATGTTCATTGCAGCATTGTTCACAGTAGCCACTATATGAAATCAACCTTCGGTGTCCATCAGTGAATGAATGGGTAAAGAAAACGTGGACTATATACGCAGTAGAATAGTGTTCAACCTTAAGAGAAAAAGGAAATCCTATCATTTGCTGCAGCGTGGATGAACTCGGCAGACGTTATGTTAAATGGAGTAAGCCAGGAACAGAAAGACAGATACCACAAGAACTCACTTATATGTGGAATCTCAAAAAGTTGAACTTGTAAGGCCAGGCGCGGTGGCTCACGCCTGTAATCCCAGCACTCTGGGAGGCTGAGGCGGGCGGATCGTTTGAGCTCAGGAGTTCGAGACCAGCCTGAGCAAGAGTGAGACCCTGTCTCTACTAAAAATAGAAAGAAATTAGCTGAACAACTAAAAATATATAGAAAAAAATTAGCCAGGCATGGTGGTGCATGCGTGCAGTCCAGCTACTCGGAAGGCTGAGGCAGGAGGATCTCTTGAGCCCAGGAGTTTGAGGTTGCTCTGAGCTAGGCTGACGCCACAACACTCTGACTGGGGCAACAGAGTGAGACTCTGTCTCAAAAAAAAAAAAAAAGTTGAACTTGTAGAAGCAGATAGTAGAATGGTAGTTACCAGGGACTGCACTTGGGGGTGGGTATGTGGGTATTGGGGAGATTTTGGTAAAAGTATACACAATTTCACTTATTAACTTACTTTATTAAGCTAAAAATTCGTTGTCCTATCTTGCATTTTTTTGAGAGATGGTATCTTGCTAACTTGCTCATGTTGGTCTGGAACACCTAGCCACAGAGATCTTCCTGCCTTAGCTTCCTGACTAGATGGGAGTACACGCATGGGCCATTGTGCCTGGCGGTCTGTCTTTTATTTTGAGTGGCTTTTTAACCCGTGTATGATTTTTTAATATCATGTATTAGTAAGCAAAGATCTGAGTTATCCAAATCTTTTAGGTGTTGACACATCTCATTGTTAAGTATAAATAATTACATTTGTTATTATCATCACCAGTCCCATCAGAAACAGATTTAAGCATTGGCAAGCTGTCAAGGTCACAATAATGATACATGTTTTCCAGAATTTTAATTTTGACTTGTAAACTTGAATTTTATCATTGTCAGCAAACACTCTTGATTGTTTTTCTTAAAATGATAGGTTTTCTTTTGTATATTTTCAGGAAAATTTCCACCAGCCATCCAAGTCTGAACTATCATAATTTGTCTTTTAATCATTTTTTCCAGTACAAATTGTGATCCATGAAAAAGGCAGGTAATTCAACCTGCAATTCAAATTAATTGCTCAAGTGCTTTTCCTTAAGACAACCACTGAACTTCAGTGTGCACAGAAGTACTTTATGCACACATCCTTTTTTGTCATAGATTTAATAAAATCGGTACTTTGTGTTTCCCATCAAGGACATTATTAAGTGAAATTGGCTTTTTTTTTCTTTTGTAAGTATTAGGCAGTCAAGAAAGAATATGACTGCCTTGGTGCCACTGCCTTGATTCCTGCTGAGGCACCAATAATTTTACCCTGCACTGCTTTTCTGTCACCATCAAAATGTCAACAGGATAACATAGACAAATAACATTTTTGTGTTATTTTTGAAGTAGTTTTGACCATACATATGCCATAAAATTGGATCGTGCATCTCCTGGATTCCACAGGTCATACTTTTGAGAACTGCTGTTACTTACCAATTACAGTTGACCTGTAGACATCACAGCTTTGAACTTTGCAGGCCCACTTATATGTGAATTTATTTTCAATAAATATATTGAAAATTTTGGGAGTGATTTGGGACAATTTTAAAAAACTCACAGATGACCAATGTAGCCTAGAAATAGTAAAAAAAAAAAATTGAGAAAAATTTAGGTATGTCATGTGTACATAAAATGTATGTAGGTACTAGTTTATTTTATCATTTACTACCATAAAATATACACAAATCTATTATAAAAAGTTAGAATTTATCAGAAGTCACACACAAAAACACAGACCATATGTGGCACCATTAGCAGTCAAAAGAAATGTAAACAAAGGTAAAGATGCAGTATTATATCATAACTGTGTAAAATTAACTGTAGTACATACTGTATCCCTGTGATTATTTCATAGCCACCTCCCATTGCTATTGTGAGCCCCAGTGTTGTGGATATCTGCTTATCTTGTGAGCAGTTTGCCTCTCCAGTAGATTGTATGTTTCGTCGTACTAAGTGCAATACCTTAAACCTTGAATGACACCGTGGGACCCATAGAAGTGACACCAGTGATGCCGCAAGTGCTCTCGAGAAGCAGAGACAAGTCATGGCATTACAAGAAAAAGCTGCATTGCTAAAGAGGTTCATTAGTCAACTGTAGTTGAAGAAGAGGGGAAAAGGGGAAATTCCTAAGCATAGTCTAGATGCTAAATGATCAAACAATTTAAAAGCTAAAGCTGAAAAAAACCTTTTTCCTCTTTGGTAGATTGGAAGTTTACAAGTGTGTTTCAAAAACGTAAGTTGATGCAAAGCGTAAAATTAATTTTTCTACTTCTGTGAAGAATGATGTTGGTATTTTAATAAGGATTGCATTGAATCTGTAGATCGCTTTGGGTAGTATAGACGTTTTAACAATGTTGATTCTGCCGACCCACGAGCATGGTATAATTTTCCACCTGTTTACATCCTCTGCTATTTCCTTCCTCAATGTTTCATAGTTCTCCCTGTAGAGGTCTTTTACCTCCTTAGTTAAATATATTCCTAGGTACTTTATTTTCTTCGTTGCTATCGTTAAGGGAATTGAGTCTTTGATTTGGTTCTCGATATGACTGCTGTTGGCATATATGAAAGCCTCTGATTTGTGTGTATTGATTTTGTGTCCTGAGACTTTACTGAATTCATCTATCAATTCCAGGAGCCTCTTGGTTGAATCCTTGGTGTTTTCTAGATATAATATCATATCATCAGCAAATAGTGAGAGTTTGGTCTCTTCTGTTCCCATTCGTATGCCTTTAATTCCACTCTCTTGCCTTATTGCTGTGGCCAGAACTTCCAGCACTATGTTGAATTCAAGTGGAGATGGAACCAGAGAAGACCCCGCATAGCAAAACCAATTCTAGGCAATAAAAACAAAATGGGAGGTATCAATTTACCAGACTTCAAACTCTATTACAAGGCTGTAATAACCAAATCAGCTTGGTACTGGCACAAAAACAGAGCCATTGACTGGTGGAACAGAACTGAGAACCCAGATATAAAACCATCCTCACATAGCCATCTAATCTTTGACAAAGCAGACAAAAACATACAATGGGGAAAAGAATCCTTATTCAATAAATGGTGCTGGGAAAACTGGATAGCCACATGTAGAAGACTGAATCAGGATCCACACCTTTCACCTCTCACAAAAATCAACTCACGCTGGATAACACATTTAAACCTAAGGAGTGAAACTGTTAGAATTCTAGAGGAAAATGTTGGAAATACTCTTCTAGACATTGGGCTAGGCAAAGAATTTATGAAGAAGACCCCAAAGGCAATCATGGCAACAACCAAAATAAATAAATGGGACCTGATCAAATTAAAAACCTTCTGCACAGCCAAAGAAACTGTCACAAGAGCAAACAGACAACCTACAGAATGGGAGAAAATTTTCGCATGCTACACATCTGATAAAGGGCTGATAACTAGAATCTACTTAGAACTCAGGAAAATCAACAAGAAAAATTCAAACAACCCTATCAAAAAGTGGGCAAAGGACATGAACAGAAACTTTTCAAAAGAAGACAGAATAATGGCCAAAAAATCCTATGAAAAAATGCTCAACATCTCTAATCATCAGGGAAATGCAAATCAAAACTACAGTGAGATATCACTTATCTCCAGTGAGAATGGCCTTTATCAAAAAGTCCCAAAACAATAAATGTTGGTGTGGATGTGGAGAGATAGGAATACTCATACACTGCTGGTGGGACTGCAAACTAGTGCAACCTCTGTGGAAAGCAATATGGAGATACCTTAAAGAGATACAAGTAGAATTACCATTTGATCCAGCAATCCCATTACTGGGCATCTACCCAAAAGAACAAATGACACTCTATAAAAAAGACACCTGCACCCGAATGCTTATAGCAGCGCAATTCACAATTGCAAAGATGTGGAAACAACCCAAGTGTCCAACAATACATGAGTGGATTAATAAAATGTGGTATATGTACACCATGGAGTACTATTCAGCTTTAAGAAACAATGGTGATATAGCACCTCTTGTATTCTCCTGGAGGGAGCTGGAGCCCATTCTACTAAGTGAAGTATCCCAAGAATGGAAAAACAAACATCACATGACCATCAAATTGGTATTAACTGATCAACACTTAAGTGCATATATAACAATAACATTTATTAGATGTTGGGCAGGGGGGAGGGGGAGGAGGGGATGGGCATATGCATAAACAATGAGTGTGATGCGCACCGCTTGGGGGATGGACACGCTTGAAGCTCGGACTTGGGGGGGGGGAGGGCAACATACATAACCTAAACATCTGTTGCCCCATAATATGCTGAAATAAAAAAAAAGAAGTAAGTTGATAAAGGTACACTGAAAAGAAACCTGGAAGAGGAATGTGTGGGCTGAAAAGGGAGAGTTTTTATAGAATTATGTTATTATAGAGTAGTGAGGTATCTTGAAGAAACTTTTTTCCGTCTAAAACGTTCTTGGATCCCTACATAATTGAGCTTTCTAGTTATATGAATCTCATAAATCTGGGAAAGGCCAAAGCAAGGGTTATGTTAGTCTGTAAAGGTAAGCATGAATTTTTGGAGCTGGGGGGAAGAATGAAGAGTTTTATGAGGAAATTTCAGCAGGAGAAAATATTTATGTTCAAGAATGTACTGGTATTTTTTACTTTACAGCTATATTACAATCTGAATAGCCGTCATCATACTTATGATTCAATGCTGTCTCCCCCCCAGCATCCTATTTATAAATAAATCAAAGGAAAATAAGATGATTAGATGGATTTTATATAATATGCATATTTGTATATCACAGAGAATTTTCAGAAAACCACATCACTTTAGAATTTAAAAGGAAGTTTTACATTTACTATTTCACTTTATTTTTGAAATTTATTGATTGATAGAGGCAGAGTCTCACCCTATTGCCACCAGCTAGAGTATAGTGGTGTCATCATAGCGTGCTATAACCTCAAAGTCCTGGGCTCCAGTGATCCTCCTGCCTCAGCCTCCAAAGTAGTTTGGAACTACATGTCACACCACCACAACTGGCTAATTTTCTAAATTTTTTGTAGAGACGGGGTTTTGCTGTATTGCTTATTCTGATCTCGAACTCCTGGCCTCAATAGTTCTCCTGCCTGTGCCTCCCAAAGTGCTAGGATTACAGGCACAAGCCACCATGTCTGGCCTGCTATTTCAGTTTAATAAGAAGAGAAAAGATAAACCCTGAAGTAGGTGAAGAAGGAATTATCTCCATGTGAGGATCTGTTCAGCCCTTCTGCGTCACAGGGTTGGCATTCAGTGCTTCATCTCTGGACAGCCAGTCCCCTGTTCTTGGTACTGCGCCGTGCTGCTGCCATGCTGCTTTTTATTTGCAGGGTTACGTAGTGATGGTGTTCAGTGCATGCCCTGGCCAGGAGAGCATCCAAGTAGAAGACAATGCTCTTCTGGCCAGAGTAGGCCTTCATCTTTGGGGAACGATGAGCATAGAGCAAGATCCTCTACCAGGTCAGTGGTGAGACAGTTTGAGGACAGGCTGTTAGTTGTCATCAGGCCATGCGAGGCCTGGCCTTGCCGTAGGAGTGGAATTGGAGGGACTGGTGGAGCTCCGCCCAGCCCACTCACTCCGTGGCCTCACACCCAGGAATTGTCCTTTCTGCTGCTTCTTTTTCATTATCTCTAGGCTTTTAGGAATTACTGTGTATTTCCTCTGTCCCTGAAAATATTTTGGGCATTTCACATATTAGCTGAAGAACAACCCCTGGGATAAGGAATTCAACTGTCTTGTGCGATTCACTTTTTTCTAATAAAGCAAATGGTGCAATAAGTTCATTGTGAGCCCCACTAAGTAACAGCAGCTATTCATCCCCAAGGATTTCTTCCTTTTTTTTTTTTTTTTTTTATGATCCCATATTGTGTATATGTAGGAGATACTAGCCTATGAGTTAAGGCTTAATAGTATTTCAAGTTCCTGATTAACTTTTCACTCTGATCTTTGTCAACTGTTAGTTTTCACAGTAAGTCTTCTATTTTGTAATGCAGGGGAACTGAATATGGAACAAGTGTACGTTTAGAGTCAGATTACTTCATTGAAAATATAGGCAAAGATTTTCAAACACTTTTTCCGTGGCTGAGTCCCAAGCATTTTCCATTGTAAAAAAAAAATCAACAATACTGATAGTAATAATGATGTCACCATTATGGAAACAGGATCATTCCTTTTTGCTTCACATGGCATTTGAGATCTTTTGAATTATTTTTAGCCTCATTCAGTCCTTCCCACTTTTCCATCAGAACAAATCTGATTTGACTTTTTGTATAACAGGTAAGTCAACATGGCAAGTGCTGGAACACACTGGCTCACTCGTGCTTTGGAGTTAAGGACATTGGTCTACAGTATTCATTCATAAGACAGTGATAACTACTGGTGAGGAATTTTAGACATTAAGCACTGCACAGAGCTTTCATTGCTGCCACTTGCCCTGATATACTGTCCCCTGGTATAATCATGAGAAATTTTTTCCTAGCATGTTATGTCCTGTATTTTTCTGGTGCTCTATAAGAGTTTGTAAAGTGATATTCTTATGGAGTAGATCTCTCCTCCTTTCGTGTTAATAGATACACATACGTAGGATTTGACTCTTGGGAGGCATTATGCAGAATAAATACGAAGATATGAATAGGGATTGTCTTTTATATCCACATAAAGCTAGTATGTTGCTTGGTACATTATGGGTGCTCTATGAATGTTAATTGTCATAAATTCTTGAACCCAAAAGTTTAAATGAAGTCCGATTAAATTTTATTGAGCCATGTACTATGTTAGGTGAAGAAAGTAAAAATATTGGCAAGGCAGTTGCTGCGAGAGTGGATTCCCCTGGTAACTGGAGGATAATCTCACACATATACACTTTTTTATTTCTTTACAGTTGGAGATGTTGTGGCAGAAACACAGAAGTAGTGAAGTTGAAAGGAGAGGGCAGTTTATTCCTGGCAGGGATGGGGAAGGTCACTTAGCGGGGGGTCATCTGGTCATGAGATCTGATGTAGTCTTTGCAAGATGAGGATGAGGAGTAGGAAACTCCCTTTATTCTAGTTCTCTGAATGTATCTGAAAGACAAAATAGGTTTGGTGTCTGGCATCGATATCATAGATACTTTGCAATGTTTATTTCTTTTATAACCAGGATTATTGTTTTCTCTGGTTCCCATGCTCACTGTGTTTTCATGCCTTCTTCCTTAAGAATTGCCCGAGGTTCCATCCATTGAGGAGGAAGTGGAAGAAACAGAGTCTTGGGCGAAGCCGCTCATCCACCTTTGGCAGACGAGGTCCCCTAACTTCATGGCTGAGCAAGAGTATAATGCAGCTGTGGCCAAGATGGAGCCATACTGTGCCATCTGCACTCTGCTTAAGCCCTACTACAAGGTAATGGCCGGTGCTGTCATAGTTCCCTCTCACTGTGGTATATGCTCTGTGTGACTGCCCACCGACAAGGTTACCTGTAGGCTCAGTATGACCATGAGAGGAAGACAGTAGTTCTTCTGTAGCTAATGGCCTTCACAGAATAACAAACAATTTCTAAGTTCTCCTTTGGAGATACTTTTCTGACAGTACTTTATCTTTTTTGAATATCTTGTATTGTTTTAGGGAAGGGGCACTTCCAACCTTTCTACCCCTTTTGCCAAGAAACACAGAACTTAAAGCTTACAAATCGTAGCAATTTGCAAAGAGAGAGCCTAGACTTAGTCTCTGTTTTTTGTTTGAAAATATCACTCTCAAATAATACAAATGTCAGCTCTGGGCCCAAATGTCTCTCTTCACCTTCCCATGTGAAACATCTCAACTCAGGGAGGGCCACATTCTTCAGCACTAACACAAATGAAATGATCTTTAGGGATCTAGTAAAGGTGGCACTACATGGTCCATTTGAAAATGCAATATATTATAAAGTATGTTGGCAGGAACATTGTATTTGGGATTATGTTGTCATTAATAGAATCAGAAATTTATTCAAGATCACATCTGTCTTAGAGTTCCATGTAAAAGTAAACTCTATTTCATTCAGAAATTTCAGAGCAAGAAAATGTGTTGTGATAGGCCACATTTTCAGACCTTTGCTAACAGAGAAAATATTTTATTCACTTCATGTTTTTGAATGTGGCACTGGTGAGTGACAAACGTTATTTTTGTTTTTCTTTGGTTATTAAATTTCTGTGTTCTAACTTTGTATTGATTTTATTTCTACATCATTATCTGCCTATATATTTCCCAATAATTAATAAAATTTCAACTAAAATTTTAGGATTTGGAGGAATATAAAATCTGCAAGGTAATTGTAGTTACAAATAAATACCAAACACGTTTCTCATATATTTTGGTGAGAGGTGATAATTTTACTTGGCACATTATCCTTTCTAAGTGACATGTGGCAGATTATCTCTTCTGTTGTTTTCAAACTTTGGGGTGAGGCAAAAGCCTTCGAAGCGTCTCTCTATACTGTTGCACAGATTAAAACTGGGGTCTTTGAACAAGTGTAACCAGGTAAGAGTCCTCAGTCAATGGAAGCAGGTTTGTTGACCTAGTACAAATAAACAAACAAACAAACAAACAAACAAAAAAATTTCATCAGAAGAATTGATGTTTTCCATGAACTGTTTCTGGAAAAACACAGTTTTAGTAGCTCTTCATTTTCTTATATTTGCAGACATGCATATTCTCTTGTTCTTACAGATGAGCCTCTGGATGGGTATCTGAGGAGTAGCATTGTGAAAAAGCAAATAGTTGGCTCAAAGAGAGCAACAGGAAGAAAAAAAAAGTCAGAAGTTAGTGGCTGTAACCAGGTGTTTGTGGATTCAAGGACCAGAACGAATGATGGGCACTTTTCCATGTTTTTCACTCGTTTGGAAATGTTGTGTTTTTTCAGCCAGATAGCAGCAATGAAGAAAATGATGCTAGGTGGGAGACGAAATTAGATGAAGTGGATACGTCGGGAGCAAAGACTAAGCCCCTCATTCCAGAGATGTGTTTTATTTATAGTGAAGAAAATATAGAATATTCCCCACCCAGTGCCTTCCTTGAAGAGGATGGAACAAGTCTTCTGATTTCTTGTGCAAAATGCTGTGTACGGGTTCATGCAAGTAAATGAATCTATAATTCATGAAGCTTTTCAGTGTTTCACATAGTCTTTATTTCTCACTTCTTTGTAACCTGTCAAATCTATTGCATATCACGATTGCCATTCTTAATGGTTAGATCGTTCTTTCTCAAACTTCTTGTAAAAGCATGAGTAGGTATAATCATCCTTTTTTCTCCAGTTTCATGCAGTATCAGTGGAGAGCACATCTGATTTTCTTGTTTTTTGGGGGGCCATATTTTGAAATGTTTTTGACTGAGTGAAGGACTAGACTTGAAATTTTAGAGATTTTATTATTGTCCAATTCATCAGTTATCAGTATTCTCTATGATACTCTTGTGAGAATTAGATACCAATAAGATGCAAACTCTCATGTTTCCTAGGAACAATATCAGTTATGAAACATGAGAACCACGATTATCTTTGAGATAGATTTACTTATGCTTTGTTCTAAGCAGTGGTTTCAGAACAGTATGGTAGGCAGATGTCCTGATTTTATTGTTTCAGTCCTGAGATGTGAAATATTTTATTAAAGATGTAAAAGACCTAATGCATGGATCCATACTATTGTCTTATAGGTTGTTACGGTATCCCTTCTCATGAGGTCTGTCATGGATGGCTCTGTGCCCGGTGCAAAATGAATGCATGGACAGCAGTAAGTGGCTTATTTTGGAATTGCTCAACCCCTCCTCTCACCCCATGCACTGTGGACACATTTAAATCTAGTGAAAGGATAAGATTGCACCCTTGCTTTTGTATGCCATTCCACACATCCCTGTATTTCTCGTCTTCCCTCTCCAAATCACCTTATATGCTAGCTCTGTATCTGTTGTAGAAGTATTGGGTAAATTTCTAGGTTTTATTTCTTTATATAGGAACCTGCAGGGATTGTCAATTTATCAAGTCCACACGTACATTTTCAAGACCTCAAAAGTTTGCTTTATTTTTCTGCCCACCCCTATTTTGCAGTTCTTGAAAATAGTATTCTAAGAAACAGTCAAGGTGGGTCCTCAGTGACCCCTGAAGAAACCATGCTCATATCCAACTTTCCAACTGGTGTTGGGCCTTTCCCCCATGCATTCATGTTTACCTTCGTACAATAACAAACTCTAGAGTGTCTGCTGTGTGTTGTGCATTGTTGTGAACTTGACATAGAACATTTAATAACGACTGATTCTCCATTTGGGGGACACAGGATGCTCTTGCTATGAATTGTTTTTCCTAAAGACCCTGTTGAAAGTTAAGCTTACTTTTAATCTTCGATTCCATTATCTACTATGTCACACATTTTGCTGTTTAATGAGGTTCCGCCTTCATTTTTCTTAAAAATTGTCTTTAGGGAACAATCAGGACATTCTTGAAAGTGAGAGACTACTAGATCTCAACACTGAGTCCCTCACTCATGCATAGCAGTTGCTCAGCTTGATAATTTCAGTTCGTAGCATTCGCTTTATTTCTCAATGATCTCTAATGACAAAGAATTAAATTTCCTTGCAACCAAAGTTAAAAACCTGAAGGGCAATATAAAGAATATGCCTTTCATGATGAGAATTTATGTCATGACTATGTATATTTAGCTCTCAGTGTGGAAATAAACATGGCGATTATAAATTAAAGGAATGTGAGGGATATCTTTCCGAATAATTTTATTGCTGGCATTTTCTTGGATAGTGAGGGAAGAAAGGAGGTAAATATGGACACTATCGTCCAACTAATCTGGTATATTTAATATCAGAATATCTCCCATTTAAGAAGTGTGTGCATTGGTGTACTCATGTGTCACTTAATGACTGAGATACATTCTGATAAGCATGTTGTTAGGCAATATCGTCTTTGTGCGAGCATCAGAGTATACTTACACAAACCTAGTTGGTGTAGCCTGTTACACACCTGGGCTATATGGTATAGCCTGTTGCTTCTACTGTACCAAATACTGTAGGCAGTAGTGACACATTGGTAAGTATTTATATATCTAAATATATAAAAGGGACAGTAAAAATGCAATGTTATAATCTTAGGGGACCACCATCATGTATGCCGTCTGTTGTCGACTGAAACTTTATTATGGGACACATGACCGTATTTCCTTTTGTGTGATCATTATATTAAAAAAAAAAAAACTATGTAAATGTAGGGCATCTTTAAAACAGCTAGGAAGTCCTGCTTATAATCAGGACTGGATAAATATATCCAGCTCTTATTAATGTATCTAGTTCTTATTTACCATATGGTTCCTATTGTCTCTACCCAAGTAAAGTCTTATGCAATCAATTTGATATCTATCTGGTCATGTCCTCTCACTCAACCCAAAGCATAAATTTAGAAATTAAGAGATCATCTAATCCAATTCACCATTGCATTAAGAGTTCTCTGTTCCATCCGCAGTTAACTGCCTGGCTCCTGTGCTCACACACTGAGCAGTCCTGTTGTCCAAGGTACCATTGTCCTTTGCATGGCAGAGTCAGGGCCAGGCCTAGGCCACCCACCCTGATTCTAAAGCTAGTTCTGGTTGATCACGCTGTTTTCATGTAGCATGTTTTAAAAAGAAAGCCCTCTGTTTATTGACTCTTTGGAATAGATTTAAAGCATCTTCCCATTAATCTTAACCCTCTGCTCCCTCAAAAACTATAATATGCCATTTGTGTTTTAATATTACAACCATGTAAATCTCTTTCAATTTGCAATAGAACTGGGAACTCTTGAATATAACTTTACAGTGATTTTAAGACTCACATAATTTCTTGTGTCTAATTGGAAATGATCTGAATTCACGATGGATTACAATTGTTTTTTTAATTTATCCATTTTGAGTATACTTTGTCTTTTTTTTTTTTTTTTTTTTTTGAGGCAGAGTCTCGCTCTGTTGCCCAGGCTAGAGTGTCGTGGCATCAGCCTAGCTCACAGCAACCTCAAACTCCTAGGCCCAAGTGATCCTCCTGCCTCAGCCTCCCGAGTAGCTGGGACTACAGGCGCGCGCCACCATGCCCGGCTAATTTTTTCATATATGTATATTTTTTAGTTGTCCAGCTAATTTCTTTCTATTTTTTTTTTTAGTAGAGATAGGGTCTCACTCTTGCTTAGGCTGGTCTCGAATGCCTGAGCTCAAACGATCCACCCACCTCGGCCTCCCAGAGTGCTAGGATTATAGGCGTGAGCCACCACGTCTGGCCTACTTTGTCATTTTTTAAAATTTATCCATTTTGAGTATACTTTGTCTATGAAGTTCCATTCCTATTTCTCCTGAAAAGTATTTGAATGCAGTTTAAGTACTGCTGAGAAGCAACTGACAATATTGATATTCTGACTTTAACACCCTGATTTAGTGTGGCAGTGAGTGTTACAGTATTAATTTTTACTAAACACTTAAGTGTGATTTCTTTGAATTTTGTGGCTGGAATGATTGCATTTTAAAAGTATCCTTAGACTTAACTTCTTGAGCAATCAATCTCACACTGTCAGTTTTAAGATTCCAGAGGAGCCCTAGCTATTTTTAAAAATAGAAAATATAAAGGAGCTTGTGGATATCTAATAGTGCAGCCAAGGTCAGATGATATTTCAGTGCTGGTTTGTACTTCACTAACTCTCATTCCTAATTATTTCCTAGGATTTTTATTAACATGCCTTGTGAAGGTCAGAGTTATTCATCAGGAATGCAAAATATTCATTCCTATAGCATATTTAGCTTGGCCCGTAAGATTATGCATCCAATGTAATTACGCTATTAATGTTTGTTTCCTTTTATCGTAAGTGCTTTTCAACGCCTTGTATTTATTTTTAATAAGGTGTATGACAAGTGTGCGCAGTGGTTTTAATTTTTAAAGATTGTTTTTAAAAAGAGAGACTATATTAGTAGTTTATCATAGAGTTAGGAATCAATAATAATTTAGAAGCAAGGTATTTTAGCTATTAGTTCATCTAATCCCAGACAATAAATAAATAAACTAATATGTTAGACTGTGGTAAGTTTTGGCAACTTCAACCTGGGCAAGTTAGTGGAGGATGTATGCAAGGCTGGAATCAATGCTTATAAACCACAGTCGTCTTTTTATTTACTAGTTCTAAAGAGTGGGTGTCACTCTGGACTCAGTTTCCCTGCTAGGTTTTAAGTAACCAGAGGGCAGAACCCTGTCTCATTTATCTCTGTAACACCTCTAAAACCTGGTCTAATGTTCGATCATTTCTGGAGTAACAGGGTATGAGGCAGGAAGCTTTAGATCATAGTGGTATGGGCCGGATCTTTTTTGTGACCTTCCGTGTCCTCACCATTTCCAAATACTAGGTTCAGACCTTACCCTGATCCATTTTGCTACCATTTTCTTGCCTTTTCCATTCATGTCAATTAAAATAAGAAACAAAAGCTGTATTGGAGCTTCACCTGCATATGCTTGAGAAGAAGCTAGTTTTAATTTGGTATTATACCCTAATTTGGATTCTAGGATTATAGTTTCATGCCCGACTTCAAATGAAATGAAATGAAACTGACAAAGACCCCCACAAGATAACTGTCTATTGGGGTTGTATATTCATAGCTCTAATTAGATCTCATTGCGTTAAGCTCCTGCTTTGTGCTATTTCAGTATTGCTTAGATAAATAGACGCAACTGCCTGAACGCTGTGTTTGATTTATAAACCACCTTTACTAGATTATTTTATTTATGGCTCTGTTTGTTTGGAATCCTTTGTTGTCTTTTTATTCCAAACGTTATCAAGTCCTGTTTTTAGGTGTAGAAAGTCAATACTCTGATTTTAGTATCTGTCTCTTGTAATTTTGACTCTTAGGTATCTCATCACTTTTTACCTAAATTTCTATAGTTTGTGTCTAATCCGTGCATCAGTTTTTACTGCAAGTCACTGCTAATTGAGAATGTTATGCTAATATTGTCACCATAAAAATTCAGAATTTGTATTGCTTTCTTCATGGATTTTTTCCCCTACCATTTTTTTTTTATCCCCACATAGAAAATTTTTTTGAGTCTAAGTATTTTTGTGGAATACTTGAAAGGTACTTTTGGGCTATACTTCTAATTATGAAGGAAGATGTTAATTAAATGTCTGGAATAAACTGGTAACCTAAATATTCACTTTATTCTAAAAAATTAATAATGCATGCCCTTATACTTTGTAGAGCATTAGAAGGTAGTTGCTAGTAAGTTACGGGAGGATTTTCTATGTGATCGCTGAAGAAGTTGTAATACAGAATTCTAAAGAATAAAAGAAATATAAGCAGGTTAAAAAAATTAAGGAATTTGAATAAGATTATTTTTTAAATTTAAGGGATAATGTAAGTAATGCTTTGGTAGCTGTTTCTCTCCAGGGAATTTGGATGTTTCTTCAGGGACCTTTCCAGGGGTGGGGGCTGTGAGGTTTTGTTAGAGTGCTGTAGATGGGAGTGAAAACTGCATGTGAAGATTGGTAACTTAACATCATAGGAAGTCACAGACACTCACATCCTACTCAGATTTATGACTGACCAATCACGAGTTGCCAGTCTTCTGTACATTGCAGCCTTAAGCCAGTGCTGTTATTTTTCATTGTAAGTTTGAAAAATTCCAAACAAAGTGTCATTTGTGCTATGTTTTACTAGGGAGCTTTTTTATTACCTTAAATAATTCTCGTGGGTAGGCAGGGTAAATGTAAATGCAGTAGTTCACATACCTGTAATCTAAATAAAATCTAACTTGAAGGGAGATTTAAAAGCAACGTAAGAAGTTTTGACTAGCAATGTGTAACCAAGTTTCGCCCTGACCCTAAAATCTCTTGATTCTGGCTTGCTTTGTATTTCTATTTTCTTTACTTAGTTTTTATTATAAAATTTGGGGCCTTCAAGGATACTAAATTTATTCATGTACTTCTTAAGCTACTTAGAGGTGATGAATAACAGAAAAGTGTTAGAATAGCGTGTGACACTGGTAATTATTGACCAGATGGCAATTTACATGCCATTTTACATTTTCATCATTATATATTATTCATCTATGAAAATGCCATGTATAATGCCATACTGGTGGATACATGTCATTATACATTTGTCCAAATTCATAGAATGTACAATAAATCTTATATAAACCATGGATTTTGGGCGATAATATGTTGATAATGTAGGTTCATCAATTATAACAAAGGCACCACTCTAGTGGGGATGTTGATAACGACAGTGGCAATGTATATATGGGGGCAGGAGGTATGTGGGAAGTCTTTGTACCTTCCTTTGCTATGAACCTAAAATTGGTATTAAAAATAAAGTCTATTAAAAATTATTTTAAGGCCTTGCTATAACTCTTCCTACCTGCCATTTGGGAATGTGTGGCAGAGCACATTATGCTCTAAATTCCTTTTTATTTCAATATATCCCTTTACACTTAATTCAGGAGAATTTGAATATTTATGTTTGATAGTAATACGGTGTAAAAAAAAAAAAGCAGCTATCCATTATACCATTATATTCTTGGATGAATATTGCCATGCTATGAAAAAGTAGATTTTGTAATGAAAAATAAAAATACACTTAATAGGTTAGAATTCTCATTCTATATAATGAAATGCATAAACCAGGTAATTATACACATTTATTATCTACTGAAAAGCAGTTATTGTACTCTGCAGAATAATAATGAAAGTCGTATATGTATAACAAACATAACATTCTGTTTCTTTTTCCCAAAACAGTTTTAAGAAATCAAAATCCAAACATGAAAGGGGTTTTCAGTTTGGCCATGCATATATGCACTGTGCCATTATTTTACTTGTTTGTTCATTTTTAAAAATGGGATAAAAATGAGTTATGAACAATCTATACCTTGATTATCATTTGCAATTAGCTTTTCCTTTCCTCTTACAAATAGTGAAATATCCACTTGCAGCGATTAAAAATAAACATTTTGGTTGGACGTGGTAGCTCATGCCTGTAATCCTAGCACTCTGGGAGGTGGAAGCAGGAGGATTGCTTGAGCTCAGGAGTTCAAGACCAGCCTGAACTCAATTGAGACCCTGTCTCTACTAAAAATAGAAAAATTAGCCAGGCGTTGTGGCACATGCCTGTAGTCCCACCTACTAGGGAGGCTGAGGCAGGAGGATCATTCGAGCCCAGGAGTTTGAGGTTGCAGTGAGCGATGATGATGCCACTGCACTCTAGCCAGAGCGGCAGAGTGCGACTGTCTAAAAAAAAAAAATTGGTGGCTGATGACTTTTTTTTTTTATTGCTCAAATGTAAATAGCATCTACAGTTTGAGCAATGGTTGTCATTCATGCCCTTCAGTGCTGCACATGGCTATTTTATTTGGCTCCTGGATGAAAGTGAAGTCTTTTCACTAACAAATATAGTAAAAAAATTAAATTCTAGAACGCCCTGAGGTAGTGGTCTTTATACAACCCACCCCCACATTGTTGCTAAATCTCTTGGGCCAAAGAATGTAAGTCATTCATTGGAAAATATTTATCAGAACTCCTGATCTTCGCAGGATACCTTAGTCCAACTCCCACCCTTAAGTCTCAGGTGAAAATTATTCATCTCTTGGAAAGCTGGTAATTCTTGACATTGTTGGGAACCATGAAGCTCCAACCCCTATAACTCTCTATTTACTTCTGTGTAGTAATTGGCGGGTGGAGAAAGACTGTCTGTTAGCTAGAGTTTTTGACTTCCACCATTGGTGGTGGCACATCTGATCAGAACGAACCCTAAGTCCATTCTGCTGAATCTCAAGGTAGAGCTTTCTCTCCTATCTAGAGCAGGAGTTCTCTTAGGGTGGAGATTATTGAAGAAAGTTTGTATCTTTGAGGACTCTGTTATTTTATTCTATAACTCAACCTTTATTCCCCCTGTCTAACCCTCCAAGTAAAAATAGTGGGGCTGATGATTGATGAAATTATCAATCATTGGGCTCCTGGGAATCTTCTGGTTTGTAAGAAAAAGTAGTTTTATGTTTTAACTTTGTACCTGGAAATTCATAATTAGTATTGGTTTAGATATAAGCTAATGTAAGTAGTAGGTATAGAATTTTCTCAGGTTCTGCAGAACTTAATACTGACAAAGACTACAGAATTCTACATTTCCTCAGAAATCTCATTTTAGAGATAGTAAGGCAGAGGGTTTAAGGAAGTAGTAATTCCTTTGCCCGGGATCAGCCACTGTGTGATAAGAGAGCTGGGATTCAAGGCTGTGCTGAGGCCTTCAGATCCCCAGGCCTGGACTCATCCTCCTCAGTTACTTGTTTTTAGGGTGGGAAGAAGGCTGAACAACTGACCTAATTCTGAAGTGTTTTTGACTGGTTTTTTTTGTTTACATTGGAAATAAAGGCAGTACTATCTTCTGGTGTTACTGGTTATCTACTTAATATAGAATAATTAGCATTATTGGGTGGTTGAGTAGAGTAGGTTCCTTTCCCTTTCATATTCATTCTAGTTTCTGCCCAGAGGAACTTTCCCAGAACCAGATAATCTCCTGAATCCAATTTCCCAACTGACAACAGGGTTGACATTTTTCTTTTGTGAAGAGCTCTGAAGTGGCTTTGTAGATCAGAGCGATTGATTTTGAGATCAGATTGGCTTATGGCCTTGAGGGGTCATGGTGGCATTGCTGCTCCCTCTGATCTGTTTTATGGTGATTTTTTTTTTTTTTTAAATTCCATGAGATACTGTCAAGACCTGGTGATGAGAGGCTGTCAGCCTGCAAAGCTGACTTTGATCCTCATATAAAGCAAAACTAGTGGAAAAAAGAAAGGCCCAGTTCTTGTCAAAGGCAGAGCATTCACCAGTGGGTGGTGGCTGTTTGTAGCCAAGTGGTGGCGTTTGCTACCTTGTTCCTCCCCATCTAGGTGTCCCTGTAAACTACTAGCCAGGACCCTACTCTCCCATTTGAGGTAATGCATTTGGGTTCAGAATTACCTCTTGCCTCCTAAGGTGGCAAATTATTCTGAACAGCTGCAGACTTAAACCTTGGCCCAGAAAGGCCAGGGTGGTAATAATTATTTTACTTTAACCAAACAGAACAGCACATTTGAGGATATCAATTATCCTGACAGCATAGCTATGATGTGGAAGCCTTTCTGTCAGGGAACTGCTTACAGGCTAAAAAGTCACAAATCATTTTTCTCTGTTCTTTCCTCTCCCTTTTGCTCAATACCCTCTTCCCCTTTGTAATGGAGAGAAAGAAAGAGAAGTCTACATAGCTTACTGTAAGTGGAACTGTATTCATAAATAGCTTCTTGATTGAGAACAAATGCCTCATTAATCTTTAGTGCTTCAACCAGAGAGCACAAGTAAAGTCAGGAAGAATAATGAGTGGCATTACGGGGAGCCTACCATACTATACTGCACACCCGGCTGTGCGTGCCTGGAGTCACTGGGCTGCAAGGCACATCTCCTCTGCAGTGAGGAAAGAGATCCCCAGGAAGAGTGGAGGCTGCGGTCGGGGGGTGGAGAGGAGAGGGCCTGCAGTGCAGACGTTTCTCATGAATGGCAAAAATTAATCCAGTGGCATGATGGAGAAATCATGTACTTTTCTGTTTGTTATCGATGGTCATGCTGGGAAGAAAGCATAAACCAGCTGGGTTTTTATTTGAAAGCCAAGTGTTGTATAATTTTAACAAAGTAAAGAGGTATGTTCAGCTTGAGGTACTTTGCTCAGGATCCTGGAAATACTATTATGTAAATGTAGTAGGCTCCGTGTAGATTACCTTTGACCAGTCTTACATTATGTAGATGCTTCTTCTCAGGCCACCTAACATGTGCCTGGCTTGCTACACAGCTACCAGACAACTGCTCTGAAAACCTTAAGTACTTAAAAGTTTTCTTTCTGAAAATCTTTAGAGATAGTTGTGGTTTAAGTGAGTCAATGCCAATTTTTCATGGAAATACTCAAAAATAAGATTTTCAGATCTATTTGGTTATTTTTGGCTCAACTGTATGCTCGAGGAAATGACATTCATATAATGTCATTAAGTACAAATGATAAACTTGGATATTAGTACTAATGGGATACTCATGAGTTGGGGGTACTCATCTCAAACCAGAGTGGCAGATTAGTAACTCCCAGCTATGATTCATGTATGTGTTTTATTTTGGCCAATGAATTTTCTACTGTACAAAATAGTGGATCCCTCTCCCACCAAAGATGTTCTAGTTCTAATCACTGGAACCTGTAAATATATTATGTTGCATCAAAAAGGGAATTATGGTAAAAGAATTAAGATCGCTAATTAGCTAACCCTTCAATAGGAAGATTATTCTGGATTATCTGATGGGTACAATCAACATAATCACAAAGGCACTTAAATATGGAAATAGGAGGCAGAAGAGGAGGTCAGTGTGATGTCCGTGTGAGAAGAACTTGACTCTCTGTTGCTGGCTTTGAAGATGGAGGAGGACCAAGAGCTTAAGAATTTGCATGGCTTCTGGAAGCTAGGGAGGGCATGGGAGCGGATCCTCCCCTAGAGCTTCCGGAAAGGAATGAGCCCTGTTGACACCTTAATTTTAGATCAGTTGGGCCCATTTTGGACTTCTGACCTACTGAACTGTATACATTGAAGGTGTTTTAAGCCACTATGTCTGAGGTGGTTTGTTATTGGGGAACCAATACACTATTCAATAGAAAGCCTTTTGAAGGGGTCATTAGTTTCACGTTGCACAGGTATGTTGCATTCTCAGTCTCACCTCTTTAGGCATCTTATCTGCCCAAGTCGCTTCTGTCTTTCTAGTCCGCACCCTCTGCTTTCTGGACTCCAGCAAGGTCCTTTAACCTTACTGTAACAGTAGGATTCAGTTAAGTACCCAACTTGTCAATCTCTCTATCTCCTCATGTTCTTGCTTCTGTTTTTACATCCCCTTACCTGTACTCTCAGCTCCCTTGCCACTTTCTGCCTTTTTTATTCTCACTCAGCATAACTTACTCTGGTCAATCTAACTCCCTACGTGATCTGCCCCTGCACCCCTGTAGCAGAATATGGCTGGAGAGAAACGCCCAGTATGTGGATTGCTCTTGCCTTCAATTTGTTACTTAAGTGGGTCCTCAGTGGGGCCCAGTAATTAATACTGCATCCCGTCTCCCACTCACTCCACCGCTCTCCTGGTTGACTGTTTAAACCTTCTCTCTAGAAACTTCCCCACTTCCTCCTCCTCCTTTACTTGCACCTAATACGCTCACTTCATATTTCACTGAGAAACAGGAAGCCATCAGCAGAAATCTTCTGCAAGTTTCCACCTGTGTCATATCTGTAATCCTGAGGCCATTGCCTCCCTTCTCCATAGGATCATAGTTCTGATAATTCTTGCCTCTGTCTTCCACATCATCAATACTCACTCTGGATGATTCCTATTACCATGCACACCTGCTGTTGTTTCTTTGCTCTTTGAGCCCAAAGATCTGTCTTGACTTTTTCCATGCCAGCAAGCTCTCTATACCTCTGCACCCCTATATACTAAAGCTCCTTAAAAGACCTGTCTTTACTTTCGCCATTTCCCCTACTTCTCTCTTAAACCTATTCCAGTTACAGGCTTTGCCCCATTTCCGTAGAAGTGTCTGTTTCACCAGCGTCGTTAGTTGGTCACCGCCTCCTGTTTGAGGCATGTCTTCACTTGGCCTCCAGCACCGTGGAGTCTGCTGCATTTCCTCCTGCTTCACCAGCCACTTCTTACTCTCTGTAGCTGGGTCCTCTTCACATCCCCAACCTGGTAATGCTACAGTTCCTCAGGGTTCAGAACTTAGGCCTCGTCTCTGCACTGACCCGCTTGGTGATCTCATTCGTTCGTATAGCTTTAATGGTTTTCAATAACGTCTGCTCGTTGTGGCTTGTATCTTTGTACTTCCAGCTCAGCCTCCCCTGAACTGCAGACCCATAGAGCCACCTTCCAGTGCAGCATCTCTGTTTGCATGTCCCGTAATTACCTCAAACTCACCGTGTTCCAAATGGAATTTCAGATTCACTCCTGTAGGCTTCCTCATTTCCAATGCATGGGATCTCAGGCCTTTGCCTGATGAAGCCAGAAACTTTAGATTTGATGCTTTTCTTTTTCTCATACCCCACGTCTCTCTGATAGTAAAGCCTGTCTTCTCTATGTTCAAAATGAATGTTGAATCCTGGCCAGTTCTGATCACCTTTGCTTGTATTACTCAGGTCTAATCCACTCATTACCTCTTTCCTGGATTATGGCACAAACCTGGTAACTTCCCATTTCTACCCACGTACCCCTTAGCGTCTGCTTTCAACACAGCAGTTGGAGTGATCCATTTAAAATGTAAGTCAGAATTATGTCCTTGTTCTGCTCAAACCTTACCATGACTTTCCATCCCAGTTAGAGAAAAGCCATCACCTTTTTTCATGGACTGTGAAGCCTTATCAGATATTATTTTTCTTACTTTCTGACAACCTTTCCTATCAGAAAAGGCCAGTATCTACCTGTGTCGCCCTTCCCTAGGTAACTCCCTGGGCTACTCCCATAGCACTTAACACCCTCCAACATCTTCTTAATCCACTTGTTTATTTTGTCTGCCCCGTTCCCCAATGTATTAATAAGTTTTTTGAAGGCAGGATCTTCGTTATTCACTGCTGTTGCTCAGTGTCTAGAGCACGTAATGGGGATTAATCAATATTTGTCAAATGAGTGAATGTTTTCACTTATAATATAACTAGATGTGGGCATCTGAGTTAGAGAACTCGCTTGCTGGTATAAAATTCATTGGACATTGTGAATTTCCTTTCAAAGGTGCTGCTGGACACCTGCCATTCAATTTCCTAATCACTCAGAACTCATGCCAGCCCTGTCTTTAGGTGAGATCCTATCCTTTCTTCAGCTGTGATAAACGAGCCACATATCCAGAAATGTTCTCTCATGTTTTGTTGATCAGCACTAGTTTTCCGTTAATGTGATTAATTACTCTTTGTTTTCCCAGCTCAGACAGCCCTATTTTACGGTTTTGCATTTCTGTTATGAACTTGTCAGATAAATGAGGGTGTGTTTGTGGGGGTACTTCAATCTCATAATTTTTCTATGGCACCGAAAATTGGCTTTAGTGGGTTTAGTGGATATGTTAGCTAAAATGAGAGCTTCTTATGAGGCAGCTTGAGAATGCTGGTATTGGCATTTCTTTAACTGATGTTTTATAGAAGAGACATTGGGACATGATTTCCCTCTACTACAAATAATGAACAACTGTGATAGCCATATTATAACAATGCCCTTCTCATTGTTGTTAATGTCGTGTCAGCATTTTGATTATAAACACTCTTTTTCATGGTTTAATAACTGAGCCATAAAGAAATCATTCCATGTTATGAATTGGTATACCAGCTATTCTTCTCAGGGGTGATATTTTTTGGAAACACATTTTAAAAATAGTTGGCATTGTTAAAAGGGGATTTTTGTCAGTGGTGCTAGGTTAGGGAAAGGGGCCAGACCAACAAAAGGACAATGTTCAGAATATGATCTGATTTTATATTTTTTCATTCAGGTTTTAGCTGCTCTGAGGGGGAAAAATATACATCAGAATGGCTTTTTTAATGCTGTTCTTGGGAGACAGAAACAACAGCTGCATTATAGAGTAATCACGTTGTAACAGGCATTTTAGGATATATTTTTTTGATTTGTTTTAGAGAACATTGGTTGACTAGAAATATATCTAAATCGTTATAGTAGTGAGTCATTTTTTTATGGGGTGTTATTGTTCCTGGAAAAAGCATGCTCTTTAAACATAAGATAAAACAAGACTGGCAATGAGCACAGACTGTTTAATTTTATTTATTTATTTTGTTCTGCAAGGCTGAACAGTTTTGATATCTCCATAGGTAAGATTGGAAATAAGTTACAGCACACTGGAAAACTCTAGAAAAGATTATAGGTGCCCATTTAAGATTTTCATTTAAGTAAAAGAAAATAGAAAAAAATGTGGTAAGCATTCATGGTTACATTAATTTTAAATTACACATGTTTATATAAAAAGGATTACTTTGTGTATCTATGGGTTTTCTTTTTTTAAATATAAAAGTACTAGATGTTGCTAGGAAAGTTTTCCATTTCCAACATTGTCAAATTCTCAAATCTCATGTTTAATGGAAACTGCTGCTACTATTTGGTCAGTTAGATTTTAAGAACTTTTCTATGTATAACCTAGTGTTATGGTTTGCTGTTATTGGGGAACCCAAATAGTATCACAATTTATTTAACATGCCACAGTGTTTTCTCTTAATACTACATTTTGTAATTTTTAATACCTCAGTGTTTATGGATTTGCCATGTTGTTTTTATTACTATTTAAAATTTCAAGCCTTAATCTATTCTTATTATAAAAATTTGGACATTCTAAATAAAATTTAAGCATCTGATAATTCCAGTTCCCCACAGAGGTAACTGTGTTCTGCATTATAAATAGAAATAAAATGATAGTCATTGCACATTCCTTCTTCTCCGTAGATGGAAATGTTTAAGGTAGATTGTAAGAAGTTGAATTGCTGAGTCATTATTTGTGTGCCTTTAAATTTTGATTGGTAATGCCAGATTCCTCTCTACAGTCATTATAACAACCCACATACCTCAAAACTAGATATTTTCTAAGTTAAAAATCTAAAGTTAGATCTCATTATTTCATTTTGTATTTCCTTTATTCTTGAGATTCTTTTTGTGTGCTTATTGGCAATGAGTCATCTTTGAGTCCGTTGCACGTTTTTCAAGTGTGTATTTTAAAAAATATTTTCTGGAAAACAATTTTTTGTATATGTATTGAGAATCTTTTTTGTCTCATGTTAATTTATGTTATATTTTATCCTTTAGAATTTTAAAATTTTGATGTCTTAAATTTTAAATTTCATGAGAAGTCCTGTTTACCCTAATTTTACCAATATATTTGCTTATATTTTCTTTTAATACTTTTATCATTGTGTTTTGTTTTTAAATAAATTGTAATTTAGTTTTATGAGTCAGGGACACACACACACACAAACACACACTTCAGTCAGTTGGATCCTGACATTCTAAATACCATTCGTTGAATAGTTTTTGGTATTAGTTTTTGATTAGTTTTTTCACCTCTATCTTTCTGTTCTCTAATTCTCTCTTTAACTAAAAGTAACCTGCTATTCAACATATCATTCAGGTTTTTAATTTCAATGATTTTTTTTGTTCTAGAATTTGGTGGTTTTTAAAAAAATTCCTTTGCCATTTATTTATAGTTTCTTTTTTACATTTTAATTACACTCATTTATTTTTTAAAACGTATCAAAATACAGCTCACCCTGAACAATGCAAAGGTTAGTCATGCCAAACCCACTGCACAATTTAAAATCTATAAAACTTTGACTCCTCAAAAACTTAACTACTAATAGCACCCTGTTGATGAGAAGCCTTACTGGTAAGAGTCAATTAATACGTATTTTGTGTGTATTATATGTATTATGTGCTGTATTCTTTTTTTTTTTTTTTTTTTTTTTTTTTTTTTTTTTT
>RJWJ010000495.1:0-38325 GCA_004363605.1 Indri indri
CCTTTCTCAGTGAGAGACAGAATTAGTACCAGCTCTTCCATTGTTTTGTCCTTAGATGAAAAGCAGATTTGATCTGGGTGAACGAGGCCGAGCCTGTGGTTGCAAAGTAGGAACAGTGTTCCATTATTTAGTTGGAAATTCTCAAACACTCAGATAGTTATAGTTTTTATTTGATGATTAATGAATTTTTCATTTTCCTCTCATTTTTTTGTATCCAATACAGTCATGGGTTGAAGAATGTTATTTGTAATTATTCTGCAATGAAGCAATAAATCTTTCTTCATTATTATTTCTTAAGAATCTTTGCATTGAGAATATGAAATTGATACATTTGTTATAATAATTATTTAGATTCCTAGGTGTAGGCATCTGTGCATGAACATAATTCTCCAAGGTGGTAGAGGGTACTATATATTGGCTTCTTATCAGAATCATGAAAGTAAAGTTAGCCCATTTTTTTTTTTTTTTAATTTTTAGAGACAAGCTCTCCCTATGTTGCCCAGGCTGGATTCAAACTCTTGGGCTCAAGTGATCCTCCTGCCTCGGCTTCTGAAGGCTGCAGGTGCACAACACCGTGCCCAGCTAGTCCATTTTTTATATAGTCTTCACAAAGCCACCAAAGCACAGGAAGGTTTACAATTGACCTAAAGTTGGATTTCCCATCTTTTGAATTTGTTATCTAGTCCCATTTGAATCCCTTGTAATAGGCTCTCTGCAATCATATTTTAATATTGATAATAAGAGAGTCTGATTTTGTCCTTGTCACTGGAGGCCCATAGCCCTCAAAATTTGGCCTGTCGTTGAGTCATGAGTTGGTGGCCGGATGATATTTGTACAGTAACTCAGCTGTCAGGATACCAAGACACAAGCCAGTACCTCTGAAATGATTATCAATGCTAACATGGCCTTTTCAACTCAAGGCAAACAAAAGCTATAAACTTCTTTATTGAAAATTTTTACTGTTCCCTAGAGCTGTGAACAGCAGTAAACATAACACTCAAAAATGTACTCTATTTCACTTGTGAAGTCCTTTGCAATTTGAATTCTTAAAGGATAAATCACAAGAGAGATAAGGTGGTGGGGAGAAATTTTTTTTTTAAAGACAGAATATATTTAGAAAAGAAGAATGAGAAGATATCTTGCCATTAAGCCAGTGGGAATTTGAAACTACTCCAAGCCAGGGAGCCAAAAGAGTGGCTAAAACATAAGGTAGAATTCAGAGGGAGCTGATCATGTTTTGATCTCATTTAATACTTTTCTTCATGCTTGTTTCCAAGATCTAATTTGTGCCTACACTGGAAAATGTTAACACAGAACGGTGGTGAAAAGAAGGGCATCAAAACTTCTTGGGTGAATCCCTCTTCCTTTGTAGATCTTGCCTCTCTCCCTGGGATGGTGGCCATAAGATACTGACTTTTAAGTACCCAGGTTATGGCCATTCCCTATTTCATTCATTTCATGGAATCCGTGGAGCAAAGAAGATAGTATCTTCTTAACCCACTCTTCAGTTCAATTAAGTATCTTGTCTAATGCTCACACTATACATAAAGTGACAACAACTGCAACAACAGAACATACACAAAGGTGAAGTTTTAGTCCCGTGAGATTTTGCCATGTCTCTGAGTGATAGAAAGACCAATATAAGGAGCATGATTCAGCTTCACAATCACACCGAGATGTGACTAAAGCAACTAATTTGACAACATTGATTGGAAGCCTCTTGGACAGTAGTTTTCCCACTTGGTGCTCTTGAGTTTCTTGGGAGGTGACTGTCCAAGTTAAGGCAGAACACACAGTTTATTATCTGTGCTCAGGCCCTTCAGGTCTACCAGGCTGGCCCCACCATAAATAAGAACCAGTTTGACAGGCCGGGCGCGGTGGCTCACGCCTGTAATCCTAGCACTCTGGGAGGCCGAGGCGGGCGGATAGTTCTGAGCTCAGGAGTTCGAGACCAGCCTGAGCAAGAGCGAGACCCTGTGTCTACCAAAAATACAAAGAAATTAACTGGACAGCTAAAAATATATACATAGAAAAAAATTAGCTGGGCATGGTGGCGCATGCCTGTAGTCCCAGCTACTCGGGAGGCTGAGACAGTAGGATTGCTCCAGCCCAGGAGTTTGAGGTTGCTGTTAGCTAGGCTTACGCCACGGCACTCGCCCCAGGCGAGAGAGACTCTGTCTCAAAAAAAAAAAAAAAAAAAAAAAAAAAAAAAAAAAAAAAAGAACCAGTTTGACAATGACTTTTTTATGCAAACACAATGAAGAACCCCAAATGAAAAAAACAAAAAAAGATACTCAGATGCTCCACTCATCATTAATACAAATTTAGTACCAATATGGTTAAACTTGCATCATTCATTCAGAATGTACCGAGCTCTTATTATGCACCTGGCACTCTGCCAGGGGCTGGGAACGTAAGCGAGTCAGCCATACTCCCAGCCTCCAAGGAGCTTCCAGCCCTGAGGGACATTGAGACACATAGAGAATTAACCGAAACAGCATGTTTCATCTGTTCTGATAGAGGCAGGAGCACTGAGGAGGAAGCCAAAGGTACCAATACTTCTGGCATACATGCAAAGTTAGGAATACATTCTGGCAGGAATTTTTTTTGGCCACAGTTCTCCATGTACTAATCTCTTCTGATATTCCCACAACCTTGTTTCCATTCGTGTGTCCTTCCCTCTGTCTTAGACCTTCAGGTAAATGCCCAGGACACAAGGAGCTGAATCTATTCATTCTTTTATCTGATCTAAACTCAACAAAAGAAACTCTATTCTCTTGGAAACCATTTCAAATCCACTCCTCTGCCCACACCCCATGAAAATGACAGGAGACACACTCTAATTAAGGACTATTTGAGAAACCTGTAGCTTCTTTACAAATCCCAATAATCCAAAGAACAATGACCTTGATTGTCCCCCAGAGGAATAAGAACAGGGTCTGACCTTCTCCACCTTTGCTCTGTACTTCCCTCCAGTGGAACTGCCACCTCTCTCTTGTCCCCACCCTCCCTCTGCACCTACCTCTCACATCATCTGAGACAGATGTCAAATTCACCTTCCCTGTGAAATCTTTCCCAGGCAGTTTTCCATGTCAGGAGGAATCACTCTCTCAAGTTTGTAGTTCAAAAAAAGAAAAAAAAGAAAAAGTTCCACATCTCTTTGTACCAGTTATCAGACCTTATTGTAATGTCATGCTTTCTTGTCTCCCCCTCACTAACCCAAAATATCTTTGAGGGCAGGGACTATGACTTATTAACCTTTGTATCCACGAATGCCTTGTACCATGCTGGGCATATCCTACCTACTCAATAAGTGGATGTTAAATAAATGCACAAATAAGAAAGTTAGCAAGAGAAACAGGAAAATAATCACTCTCCTCCTCCCACTAGATTCTCGCTTTCTCCATGCTATATACTCAGACCCAAAGCCCTACACACAGACATTTCCACCTTCACCAAATACCCCATGACCCACTTGCCAGGCCAGGAAGCTCATTAGGAAAAGGCCTTGGGCATAACTAGATAGCCATAGCTGATCTTGACTTTCAATATTCCTCTAGGACAGGCTGACCTAGACCGATCACCTCCAGCCAGATGAGTAACACACACATGTGGGTGGCTCCTTTATACATGCTGAAGATTTGAATGCCTGAGCTAGCTTCCCAGGGGACAAGGCATTGACTCCTTAGCATCCTGGCATCCATGTAGGTGCCACGCATCAAAGATCCTTTCCCAACACTGCCTGTAGGATCAGTTGGATGCCTGTGAAGCAAGGCAAACACCTTGCTCACAGAAAAGAAAATGATCCCAAGCAGGCAGCAAACCTGGAAAATAAATCCAGGCACGTTTCTGAATGTTTGCGAAGTCCTACAAATGCAGTATTACACTTGAGGCAGAAAAACCATTTGGATCTCAAGGAAGTAAAAATTTTGAAGACAGAGTTATGAAATGGAAAATTGAGGCCATTTGGGGGGGAAGGAAATATATATATCTTCACATTCCCCACCCTTCAATCCAACTATCCCTCCCTAAAAGAACATATTCATAAAACAAAAAAATGTTTTTGCATGTAGCCTTCCCATAGACTTGATCAAAATGAAAAACTTTGTGATATTGCTTTTATTAGCAGAAACTCTGTGGTCAGGTGGCCTTGGTTCAAACCTTGCCTCTGCCACTGACTGACTGTATGACTGTCAGTGTGGGACTTCGCCTCTCTGTGCCCCAATATTCACATCTATAAAATGGAAAAAAATAGAACTAATTGTGTCATATGCCATTGTAAGAGTTAAATTAAATTAAAAATAAATGAAGTAGGAGCATGTCTGGATCATATAGCTATGAGTTTCTTCAGATAAGAGGAAACAACTGATGCCATAGGCCTTAATATTAGAAGTGATAGGCTACAGATAAAATAGGCCTCTTGGTGTCCACTAGCTTCCAATTGCTTTGCCTGGGTCTACATGGTTAATGTCAGACATATAGGCTTTGTTTGTTATATATATATATACGTATATATATATACACACATATATAGGGTATTTCCTTAAATTCACTGAACATGGACCTCCTTAGCTTAAGAAACTACCCTCATAAGAAAGTTGAAAAAAGCAAAACTAAAAAAGAAAAGGCAAAAGGTTAGGTCAAACACTATCCATACCAATTTAGTAGGATAATTAATGGTTTTCTGTCCTTGCTACTACACAAATCTGTTGTTACCCTCAAGGCATAATCTGTTTTCCTAACTGAGGGAAGAAAAAATAGCTTAAAAGTTTTTTAATTCCTCATAAAACTACTGTGAAAAGAACATGGGAGTAGATTAAAAGGACAAAGTGGGAAGATGCTCTCCTTGCCGTTTGTCCCTCCATTAGCACCTGTAGACAGGTGGCCATAAAAGGACAGCTCTGTGCCCCAACCCAAGAACATTTTTCTGGGGTCCATAAGGAAAAGGGGATTTCTTAAGACAAGAAAAATTCTCCTGTGTGTGTTTACATCAGTGTCTCTCCCCATGATAACAAAGAGCATGTTGGAGTGTTTGAAATGTGACTGCTTGTTTTGATGTTGCAAATTGCACTGTTTGCCATCCACCAACCTATGTTCCTCTCCCAGGAATAATATGTCAGAGGGTTGCCCATTATTACAGGTGATCTCCTTTCTTTTTCCCTCTCTCCCTCTTACAAATGTTAGTGCTCTTTAAATGGACTCTCACAAAGGCATAATTTAAGGGGACCCACTTATCTTACAGGGGCACAGCATAAAAAGCACCCCGGTTCATCTCTAAGCTACAGAAAGGCAAGGGTCACATTGACTCCTGGCCCTGGAAAGCAGCACGCTGTACTGCGGAGAGGGATAGCTTGCCCATCTGCTTTGCACCTCTCAGCTGACCAGTCTGGGTGCTGGGACTGCTAGGAAACCTCTGCCTGGATACCTGCAGGCTGGGACAGCTCTCTTGGGATGATCTCTGCTCCACCCCAGAGAGAAGCTCCATTTGATGATCCCAATGCTCCGATTTCTCTCCTGAGTCCAGCCTGGGACAGAAGCTGGTGGGCAGAAGAACCAGCCCAGTTCCATCCAGTCCTGGCCTGTTGCTGGCTGGCTAAGCTTAGTCAGGGCTCTTAAACCTCTCAGAGCCTATTTCCCCAGCAGCAAAAAGTTGACAATAGTAGTATTTATGTCTTGGCGGTGTTGTGAGGCTGTCAAGAGATAACGCAGGTAAGGGGCTTAGCTACCAGCAGGGTGGTTCAATCAGCTCTCCTCTTTTCTCCATGCCTTTTCCAAAAGAATCTTTGCAGCTGTTCACAATCAACTTTGTTCGCAAAGATTAACACCCAGCGAAAATCGCGGCAGAAAAAAGTCTAGAGATGGAAGATCAAAACTGGAAGAGTATGGATTCTGCCAGAATGTGGGGGACGGCGATAAGCAGCCTGGATAGATGGAGCGGCGCGGTGAGGAAGGAACCAGGCCAAGAAGCATAAGCCCAGCCTTAGCTGAGGTTCCGAGCAAAGGGGGTCAGGCCAGCCTGCCCCGCCAAGGCTTTGCTTTTGACCCAGGGCGAGCACAACGAAGTTTGACCCTTGACTCCTTAACGCGCTCTGGAGCCCCTTCTTCCTCGGGCGCCTGCCGGTCCTCGCCACTATGCAGAGAGGCAGGCGTGCGCCTGTCTTGTCTCTGGGACGCCAAGGTGCAAAGCGAAGACCCCCGCGGTTACCCGCGGAGAAAACTGGTTCCAGATGCATGGGACCAAATTCTCTCCTGCCCTCAGCTGAGCCTTGAAGCAATCTATCTGCAACACGGCCCCAGGCCTCCCCGTCAAAGCCAGGGCCTGGCGGTCCTGACTTCTTGCAGTTATTACCGCCCCCCACCCCCAACTCCACCTCCCACCTGTCCCCCTCCGCAGGAAGCTACTGGGAATCCTCCCACACCCCATCTCCCAGCCACGCAGGAAAGGAGCAGAGCTTTGTTTATCAGAAAAGTAGATGTAGGCATCTGGGAGTGGGGGCCGGGGACCAGCGCCAGCCCCAGCTCTCAGGGCCGAAGATCTTGCACACGCTCCAGTTGCCGGGTGCCTCCAAGAGCAATGAGCTTTCTGGTTCCGAAGACAATCTTATGTCTAGCAAACCCGAAGGAAACTGAAGATCTCCCAGGAAGAGATTAACTCGAGTCATACTCGAGTCATACAGCCCCCAGCTCTCGCACTTCCCAGCTCCCAGTCTTCCGACCTGCCCTCGAGAGCCCGACCCCACCGTGGTTCCTTCTTCCCCAGACAGTTTGCTCCTTCTCCCCTGTTCTGCCCTCGACTTGCAATCCCAACTCCCCTGGACAGTACTTCGGAGCCACATTTATTTCTACCGAGTAGCTTTGCCTGACGCTGGGATCCAGCGTGGGCGCGAGTGTCCCAGCCTCCTCCTGCTGACCTGAAAGGGCGAGACCCGGTCTATCCGAGTCCCTCCGGTACCCTCCCAGTCCAGTGAGCTCGTCCCAGCCGCACTCTGGACACCCTCCCAGGGCCCGCGAAGCGCACTCTAGCCTCCAGTTCTTGCTTTCCCTCCCTTCGCCTTGGAGCTTTTTAAAACTAGTCGTGGGGACCCTATTCGGGCCAGTAGAGTGGGGAGATCGCCTTCCCTCTGCCACCAGCCACTTCTTTCAACCCGCTGCGCTCCTGCAGACCGCGACAGAGGCAGCGCTGAAGGCTGGGAGACCTTGGCTGTCTTGGGGAGCGTCTGAGTCTGCGGTTTGCTTTCTGTGCCTAGAAAGCTCGGTGGAGAGGGCGAGAGCGGCCCATGAGGGATGAGGGGCGGCGGAGACGAAGGCTGGGCCCTCTTGTCAAAACTAGGACTCTGCTGGGGGATAGGGGAGATGCAAGGAAGGGTGGGAGGGGTGAGCACAGTTTCCGCAGGCGGAGGGAAGAGTCCAGAGGCTGTGCCGGAGAAACCGAGGTGGCCAATCCTGCTGGCTCCCAGGTTCTTCCCCTGGGGGCAGGGCCGAAAGCCGAGGTTGGGGCTGAGGATCTGAATCGGGCTGGGTGTGGTGACCGGCAGGGAGGGGCACGTGACTGAGCATCTCCACAAGGAGCCCCGATCTTTGTCTCCACGCCCCGGGGCAGGAAACGCTCCTATTTCCTCAAAGCGAGTAGGTTCCCCGAGAGGCCCAGCCAAGGCTGGGGAAGGCGGGAGGGGCGGGTGGCGCTGTCCAGCCGCCCCAGCAGCGTCCAAATCAAACGGATGAGTGAGGGCAAAGGCCTTGGTCGCACGTAGTTTACTCCTGACCACATATTGATTTTCTCTGTCTCTGCAATTTCAGGTCCTACCCCTATCCCTTATTCAAGTTCAGCTTCAGGTTCTGGCCCACTGGGGGTCTCCAGCATCTCCAGAGTATCAGCAAAGCCGGGGACATCCAGCACCCGAAACCGTTCTCCCGAAACCAGGCTCCGAGCCCTGTTTCCCATCCCTGTGGGGCAGCTCTGTCTAGCCGGCGACGGGAGACTCCAGGTGGAGCATAGGCAACCGCTGGCCTCGCGCAACGTTTTTTGAAACGCATTGCTGTCCCCTTGAAAGGTGTTATAACAGCAATTCAATTACAGTAAATGGCGCGCATCGTCCTCACAGCTGGAAAGTCGGTAACTGTGACCGACCAGTGTAAAGGAATCCGGCTAGATGCACATTACTTTTATTTCCCCCTTCCTTCTGATTTCCCCGCTTTCTGTCTTTTCCTCGCTCTGTATTAATTGTAGCTGGACCACAGGTTAATTAACTCCAAAGAGCTTAGTCTATCTGGACAGAAACACACTGAGAAATTGGCAAGAGATCCTAAAAATTGGTCGTGGCTCAGAAAGCTCCGAAGTTCCTTGCGTTCTCTTCCATGGCTACAACCCTGTCTTCAAGGAACAGAGCTTTAGTCCCCATGGCAAAGCCGCCTGGGGGTGTGGTCATCTGGGAGTGCATGGCACCCAACTACCCACTTGTGAGCTTAGATCATAAAGGCTTATATTAGGAGATGGTGCCCACGAAATCCCACGTGCCATGGTCTGCAGGCATCCAAGGAAAGGTCAGGTCTGTCCCTGATGTGTTTCCATTTCTAGTTCATTGCAGATAACTGGCCACCTGTGTCATGGTATGTGCATTTCATGCTAAACTTTAAATAGTCTTCCATGAAATTAATATCAACAACAACCAAAAAGGGCAAAGTGTGTGTGGCGGGGGAGGGGTGGTGGCTGCTTACTTTCCAGAGCGGCGCTAAATCATTACTGAACTCAGTATGTTAAAATCCAGAGGGAGGGCTGGAGGAGGGGTTAAACTCTAACAAGTCAGCCTAGGCAATCATTTAAATAAAGGTAAAACTAACATTCGCTCCTTTGAAGTTAGAGTGAAAACGGCTTAAAAGAGGATTTGATTTAGTGGGTGTCATATCAAAACGAGAAAAAAGGTATTGCCTCGCCTGGAGTTTTTAGTTTCATGATATTCTTTACAACATCACTTCAGAAAAGGTCAAGATGGCAACGCAGGTGTCCGACCGTGTTCTCAGCCTCCCGGAGATGGGGGGTGGGGGCAGACCTCTCCCTTGCAGCCGCAGAAAGCTCAGTTTTCGGCGCTGGGGGTAACACAGCCAAAAGATGCATGCGGAGGTTTCATTCTCCCCACCTAATATTGGGCTAGTCCCTGGCGTGTGTTAGTGTTTGACTTCTGGAGGGGACAGGGCGCGGGGTACAGCGGCTGGGACAGTCCCGGGGCCACCGCTGCCCAGCCTCTGGGCCCCCACAGCTCTCCACCTACTTCACGCGCGTTCCCCTCCCCCGCAGCCAGCTTGCCGAAAGGGGATGAACAGATGCGAAAAGGGGTGCACTCGGGGTCTCCTGACTGGGAGCAGCGAGGCAGAGGCGCGCTAGGGCCCGGCTCGGGGTCTGCCCCTGACGGGCCCGGAGCGCAGTGCTCGGCGCCTGTTCTGCCCCAGAAGTACCGAGGGAGCTCTGGCCCACGTGCCGCCGGAGTCTTTTGGGTTGTTCCGACTTTGTTTGCTTTAAAATCTAGAGGCGCCGTTTCTTCTCAAGCTCGGTGAAGCCTCTGACCTCCTGTTTGCAATTCTCCGCTGGGCCCTTACTTTTTTTTCTTTCTTTCTTTTTGGTAAAACGAGAATGGAATGGCAAGAGAAAGATTATTCTCGCGTCCTCGACTCCCAAGGCTGGCGATAGTAGGAAACAAGGACCCGTCCTATAACTGGAGGTCGCCCGCACCCTGTGATCTGGGGTTGCCACCCTCGTCCCCGCCCCTGGAGTTCCTTCTTTAAAAGTTGAGAAAAAGACACCCCACGCCGCACGGGTCCCTGGCGCGGTTCAAGTTGCATGGGTCTTATCGCCCCTCCTGGCTGGAGAAAACCCCTGTTTTGAGGGCAAAAAGGGCGACTCTCGAGACCGCTTAGTTGTGTTGTTTTCACTGAAGCTCCTGCCAGCTCTGCATTTTGTGCAGCAGGAGTCAGCCCACGACCTCCCACATTCCATCAGAGGAGACTTGAATTCGTCTTCGGCCTAGTTCAGGGGGGATCCCGGGCACTCGGCATGCCCGCGGTGGCGTTAATATCAGCGCAGCCCTAGCCCAGCAGCGCGGCCTCTCTGCTCCGGCCGCTTCGCAGCTCAGGCTCCGAGGCAGCGCAGTCCCCATTCGGCCAAGGGCCGCTCCTACTTCTCCCCACTCCCTTGCGTTCATCCCGCCAGCCCCCTTTCTCTCCTAGCGCTTCTCCTGGACGCCAGGACGAGCCCCAGCGTTTGCACCGCACAAAACCCCGCTTTTAACGCCCAGCTGGGGGCCTCAGTCCTTCCTCAGAGATACAGAAAGAGCGAGATTGAGAGCCCTGTGGGTGGCCCTTCTCCAAAGAGAAGGCCTTCGTTTGCATCTCTGCTCAAGTGTTACAAAGTTATACTTAGGACTTGCTCTCTATTACTTTACTGTGGATTTGAGGACAAAATATTTGGAGAAGCCGATCTGAGGATAGCAGCAGCACTGTAGACATCTGGCGGCTCTCTCCAAAACCTCCGGGCTGGGAAGTTCCCCACCGGAATTGCAACTTGGGTGTCTGCTAGGGTTCCGGATGTGGGACTTGAGGGACACTCGCACTCCACTTCTCCTCCCGGAGTCACCAGACCCAGGGCGGCAGGAACCAGGTATTCCTCCTCAGCCTGGCACACCCCAGCTGTGCCATCTGGGGCCTGTCCAGCCTCCGTGTAGCCTGCGCAGTTCTGCTTCTGCCCCCGAGCTCGGGGCGCACTTTCCCCAGACCTCAGAAGCTAAAGGAGTAAAAGATTTGAACTCATAAATCCGGTTACAGCAATTCGTACACTTTTCCCTCTCTGTCCACCTGTGAAACAGCACACGTTATTAATAGGTCGAGTGGATATCAGGAAACAGAAGACTTTTCATGCACAGGTCTCCTTGTCCCCAATTGTGGGATTCCTCCTCAACAGAGATCTCCAAACATATGCATTTAAGGGCAGTTCTCAGGAATCCAACTTCCGTTCATCAGATTATTTCAAAAAAAAAAAAAAATACCTTGTTCGTTTGTCTGAGATAATCAGGTGAAAATTAAACTGGTAAAGTGATCCTAGATTAGTCCTTGTGTCTACTCTTCCTAAAGTTTGTCAAACCAATAGCAATTTATTTTAGATGATTCACATTTGGCGTAGTTGACCTTATTTCTGGCTGTTTCCAGGGTGTTCTCCAGTTGGGCCCCATCTATCTACTCAGCTCCTTTGCCTCTGCTCAGCCCACTTCCATTTCAAAGTTTGAGTTTGATTTGTTCTCACAGTACCTTTCTCCCCAGGTCCTCTTATTTGTTTTTTCCTCTGGTGGATCAATCGCAGAGATAATTGATTTTTCTGTGTTCTGTTTGAACCAGAAAATGCTGACATTTGGGGGCGGGGGGAGTAAAACATACGTGTGCCCTAACTCCCATGGAATCTGAGGCAGCCAGGCCACTCACCAGGTTTGGGATTAAAGTTGTGCGTGCACACGTACATGTTGAAGTGTATACTCGTGTAATCATGTTTATACACCTGAATATACATACAATTGACAGTGGTAAGAAATTGGGAAGAATTTTCAATATAATGTCAAAGTGTAAACTGAATGAGAAATCATCTTAATCTGGATAAATGAAGAGGGTCACCGCACCTCAATGTCTAGGAGTAGATCATTAATTATGAAATCCCATACTCTTATGAGCTTCCTGTGCTTGCTAGAAATGAATCATCTTTTTTTTTTTTCTCTTTCATTGGAAATAAGACCCTAAATTCCTTTTGACTGAAAGAAAGTTACGAGACAAGATGCAATTTTCTCTTTCTTTTCTGACAACTCTGTCATCCCAAGGATCACAGCCATGTCAGAGTGTCTGTCTTGGAAAGAAAAAAAAGAGAGCGAGCTAGTGAGAGAAGCCCTGCAGCCCGTGGCCATCTTTGCATCAGAATTTTCCAGACCTCTATTTTTGATTGTGATCCCACTGATCTGAGTTTGAAATGCGAACGCAGTGAAGCCCCTAAGCCTTCAATCGTGTGAAATTTTCAAAAGATCTCTAGAAGCAATCTCAGGCTGCCTGACCCCTGACAGGCACCGATCTCTTTATTCCTCTCTCTGCCAGCACTTCATTTGTTGGAATATCTTTCAGATTTGCACTTCCAGATGACAAACCCAAGTGTTTATTATGTGTACATGAATGGGAAATCTTCAAGCCCGCACAAAAGCACCATCTTAAACATAATATTTAATTTCCCAGCCTAAGTGTCTGCTTCTTTATTTGCTTTTCATTAGCTTAAATATTTTTTCCAGGTCTCCTCATGTGTCACTTTGATATTTAGATGATTCTCTCTTTTAATCATCATTTCCCCCTTGAAAAATCCCCTGTCGCCCGCATCTGCGGGGCTCACTCTGCAACGTCACTGTGTGGCAAGCGGCGGCAAGGACTCTCAGCCCGACACATAGCAATTCTGGGGGTGGGGGCGAGTCTGTCTGAGTGAGGGCCAGTGGGGTGCCAGAGAAACAGCTGCTTTTTAGCCAGCCGCCAGGGCTGGGTCCAGACCAGTGAGGACCCTTCCAATCTCATTCCACCTTTCTCCCTCGGGCCTTTTTAATTCATTACATTACTTCTTTAAAACAAAACAAAACCTCAGGTGGCTTGCGAAAGTGCTGGGGGCAGCTTTAGCTGCTTTGAGTGTACCCTGTCGCCCGTGCTCTGAGACGTTCCACCCAAATCGGTCAGGCGCTCATTCCTGTCCTGGGATTCCTTTTCCCACCCCCTTACTGTGGGCACCTAAATCCTGGGAGCTCGAGGGCACTAGAGAAGGGGATGAGTGGGCGATTTTTGGAAGAGGGCTGCTTTGTTAAAAATGCCCTCTGCTAAATAATTCCACTGACAAGACTTTGGGGTAGAGATTTCGCCCGCCCCTCCCCCAGTCTCAGCCCCTGACAGGGGCTCTAGATCCCAGCCGGACACCCAGGTGGATTGATTTGAAACAGAGACGTACCCCACCCTAGCAGAATCTGGAGGTGACTCGCCACTCTCAAGCACAGTCCTGGGTCGAGAGGTGGTGGGCTGCAGCCTGAACCCCCCTCCCTCTGTGTTTGGATGGGCCGTGTTGCTATGATTAACTTATTAAACCCCCTCGTAATTATTTTAATTTGACTCGGAAAAAATACTTTGGGTGGCGTTGCGACGTGTTTGTATTTATCCATCCCCCCTATAAAACCTGTGTTAAAACAAATGTTACTTTTCTCTCTCTGTACATAGACCCTCCCTTTTTGAAATAGACCGCAGGGACTGCCATTAGATCGAATGGCAAGTCTTTATGGAAAGTGTTTTGCATAATTACATACCAAAGCCAGAACAGTCACCTCCACATTTTATGGGTCACAAACCATCAACAATTGCCACATTATTGTCCACGAAACCTTAGTCCCTTCATTGATGGAGCAGACTCCACTGCCTAATCTAGAACAGGAGAGGATGGAAATTTCTTCTAATAAGAACCCGAGCAGATTATGTCCCCACTGACAACGTGTTTACATATAGTTATAAAGTTCAGAGGACCGACCGGGAGAGGAAAGGAAATCGGACTAGGCCTGATTAAGAACGGCACATCGGTCTAATATAGATAGCGCATCAAAAGGAGCGGCTGAATGCCTCTCCCCTTTTCAGATCCGACCCCTTTTCTACCTTTGTGATGCAGTAATTAAGATATTCTTATTTAGACAGACAGCTTCTCTGGTAACTGAATAATATTAGCTCCTTTGATGTCAAACTTTTGACAGTTATCACACCAGCACTGGGCAATTTAGCACAAATGCCCTCCTTAAAAAAAAATAGAAAACCCCCATCGGCTTTGAAGAAATCTAATAAGTGTGATCCTTATCACCAAATGATCTAAATCGCCACCGACAGGCCGCCTGGTTATAAATTACATTCGGTTGTACATAATGAAGCCGAATTTGGGTTTTAGCTCATTGAGGCAGTATTGGTGGAAAGTGGAGTGAGAGCCCCACGTTTTCAGCTCCCCATTCTGGACACACAGAGTGGCTGGCTGCCCAGAGCAGGAGAAAAAAACCCACAGTCTGCAGGGGTAGGGCAGGGATCAGGCCGAGGTGGGGGCAGGTGCCGGCAGAGCCTACCGGCCTCGCCCCTGCTCCGGAGAGTTGGGCAGAACCAGCCACCTACTCCCGGGATGAGATGTATCCCTGGCTTTCCGAGCCTGGTCGCCAAATTTGGGATTTGCCAGATGGCAGGATTATCTTCGCGTCTGTTATATTATGTGTGTGTGGTGGGGGGCGGAGGGGAGAAGGAGAGCCAAGACAGAAAGTCCAGAGATCGCTCTGGTTCCTTTAAAATATACGCACATTCCCTCCTTGCCCACTCCCCGACTGCTGCCGCCTCGACCCTTACCGGAGACCTTGGCATCTCCGAGCCGCCCCGCGGCAGGCAGGCAGCAGGCGGAGTCCCCGCCACCTCTGCCCCTCGTTGCCGGCGCCCTGCCCTCAGCTCTAGACCCGGGGCCCAGTGCCCAGCTGCGAGGAGCTGAGGTTTGGGAGGTGGAGTAAGACAGCTTCCCCCAGAGGAGAAAAGGGGGGAGGTAGGAGAGTTGGAAGGGAAGGGGGCAAAGAGGGCGGGTTAGGAGGGATGGGACTGTGACGGTGACACCTGGAAGGCATTGTCCTTGCGAGCGACACCTGTCAATCTCCGCTCCGGGGTCCCGCGGCCGGGGGCGGGGAGGCCGCGGGTCTCTGCGGTGATGTCATCTCAGAGTCCCTTCCCGGCGGAGGGCGGGAAGGGCTGGGAGGGACGTGGAGCCCAGGGGGCTGGGAGAAGGGTGGGGGAGGAAAAGAGAAAGTAAACAGAAGTCGCTCTCACTCGCCACGTTCTCTGCTCACAATTAAATGGAAATCAATAATCCAACTTTAATGTTATTTCTAATCTTGATTGACCGCCTTGCCTTTTCACTGGGGGTGGGGGGAAGGGTTACAGCATCCCCCGTCCCAAAACCCACACAGTTGCACAATCCTTGGGGAAGTCCTGTTATCCCAAAGCCTGAGGTGACTGACTCTTCTTCCAGACCCAGTTCCCCTCTTTTCCCGGCGGTTGCTCCCAGCGCAGGCTTCAGGCTTAAGAACGAAACACTCGGAGATGAGTTTTGAAAGTCTTCCGATATTGCAGGGGCAAGGAGGGGAGTTAATTACCGCCGGGCTTGCTCAGCGAGTGGGAGCAGGGGCTCGGCGTGGGTGGGCGGGCCGGGTCGGTCGCGGGGGTGCGCGCGGTGCGGGAGGCGTGTGATCTGCAGGCCCCGGCTCGGAGGCCCGGGACGCGGGGAGGTGATCTGCGGTGGCCTGGGCGGGGGCGGGAGGGTTGCTGAGGTCCCCCAGGGAGTCCTCCAGGGAGTCCCCCCGTGGTCCTGGAGAAATTCTGATGTCCCACCTACTGAGCCCCCACCCCCATCCCACAGTGCGCTACCGAACTCTCCCTTTTTCTATTCTTTCCGGCCCCAGCTAATTAGCAGCCTGCCAGCGGCCTGATTTATGGAAACGCTCGGGCGGGCGGAGACGCGCAGCTAGCCGAGCCCTGGCTGCCTCGGGGAGGAGTGGAGGAGGAGTCTCGACCGGCCCCATCCGTTGAGTTTCCCTGCTCCTTGCCGGAAAATGGAAGTTACCGTTCCCCTTCCAGCACAGGAGGCCCCAAGCCCTTGCTGCCCCAGCCTGGGGCGCGGGGAGCCCCGGGCGCCCGAGGCCAGCGGAGAACCGGCTGGACGCGGATAGAGCCGGAGTCTCGTACTCCCGGGTTGGGCACCTCTCCTCCCGCGTCCAAGTCCCCAGAAAGGGGAAATCAGACCCAAAGGGGGAGGGGCGCTGCAAGAGGTCCGTCTCAGGACCCCCCGCCCGACCGCGAGGAGGCGCCTCAGGCCAGATGGGGCTGAATGGAGCCGCAGACCTAACTTGCCCAGGAGTCGCTCGCCAGCGTCTCCAGAAGGGCGTGGCTCTCTCCACTTTCGCTCCCCCTCACTTTCTCCTGAGTCTCCTCCTTAGAGCAGTCCTCTAAGTCAGTCTCCAGCCGAGAGTCTGGGAATTTCAGGCTAGGCGAGTACGGGTCACAGGCCATTTCTAGAGCCACCCGTCCTGGCATTTACCGGACAACCGGTTGCGATCTCTTCGCTTTCTGTGGGTTTCTTTGGATGGTCTGGGGGATAGGGGGGCGAGGAATACTTCCTCTTTCATTTGACCCCAGAAAGGAGGATGGAGAGGGGAAGGGGTGCGGGAGTCAGGGGAGGACGTGCAGCAGGACCTATTGCTGGCGCTCCAGCAGCCTCGCCTCTGAGGAGAGTGTTGGATCCCTGATTTCTCTAGAAGCAATGCGGCTGGGGGTTGAACGGGGAGCACCTGTGCCATTCCCACCTCTGAGAGTGTTGGGGGAAAGAGACCAGTAGATCCAGAGGGCCGCATACCAGAGACACCCTTCTGCTCAGGCTTGGGGTTGGCGGGGAAGGGAAGGATGAAATGACCTTGAAGAGGAAAGTGTCCCCAAGCCTTGCTATGATTGAAATTAGAGTGTGGAGAGCTGAGATCTCCAAGAGGTTGCATAAAGTTGACTCTAAAGTACCGCACCAGTTCACCTTCTCAGAAGTCATTCTGGACCCTTTGACTGAGGCAAGTATAGAATTGGGACTCTGATCCCCTCCCCCTCCAAGACTTCCAGACACCAGCTGTATCTGCCTTAAGGTGCTCCTTCCAGGTTTGCCTGGCAGATGGGGGCCATTTAATGTCACCTAGAACTCCATCCTCCCCCCAGGGCCTCCAGGGAAATTTAGTCTGCTCCTTGCCTTCAGCCCCTTCCTTGCCTCTGCTGCAACCATTTCCAAAGGATTAGTAAAATTCCTGCAGTCAACAGGCCCTGGTCCTCCTCTAACCAATTGGAAGAAGAGAGTTGACACCCTCAGCCAGCTGGAGAGCTAGGCTGAGCACCCATCTATATAGTGGTTTTCAGCCCCCTGGGTGGTGGCCCCTCTGAATTTCCAACTGTGCTAGGGGCTGAGGTCACCTGCCTAGACGTGTTGCATGGCACAAACTTGAGACTGACATCTAAGCAGAAATGGAGACACACACACACACACACACACACACACACACACACACACCGAAATGTAGCCCTTGGGCAGAGCGGGTCCCAAGGCCTTGCTGTCACCAAGGACCACGCTTTAGGTGCAGGGCTTCGCTGGGTCCTGCCTCCCCAAAAGCACAGGGCTCACACCTCACACAGCAAATGCTGATGGTTAGGTGCCCAAATAACATTCTCCATTCGTCTTTTTCATAGTTGATTTATAGCAATCGACAGGTTAAAGCCTCATCTGACTTCATTACTTTTAAAAGCTGTCTATTTCACAACTGTCGCTTTTCATCGCTTAGCTCAAATAAATACTTGAAGAAATGAATTGGAAGAGACTTTCAGATCATGCTTATAATTCCTGGTCGTCCCGTTAACATTTCTCATGACCTGACCCTTTGAGTTTCTGTAGATTCCTAAATTGGGCCAAAAATCCCACTGTTTATACTAGAAAACTTTAAGGAAGTTGAGGTGGCCAGAAATGCGGGCTAAAAGAAGTGTAGCTGGTTACATGTGGGCGACAGGTGCTGGGGCAGCAAAACTCTGTGGGGACCACGAGGGCCCAGGCCAGGTACCCAAGGCCACTGGGAGGAGGACAGCTCACTGGTCAGGGAATTCCCGTGGAACCAGCTGCTAAAAGGAGGGCCCCAGCCTAACTAGAGCCGCCGGCATTGTTCCGGTCTCGCCGAACCCGGCTGCAAAACCACAGGGAAATTCATGGAAATGCTGTTCATTGTGACTCTTGCTAGCATTATTTCTATCATTGTTCCCAAAATGGTTTTAAAGAGTCCCCACGACCGCAGATTACGAGTGGCACAGAACCATTTCCTCCTGGTCATCTTTGACTTAGAGCTTATGAGACACCCAGAAAGGCAGAAGTGTGGAAACGAAATCGCATGGATTAAAGTTCGTTCAATAAATCGAAATAGTTTCTTCAATTTTGCTGCCATTTGCCCAAATCTTCCAGGGCTGGTGTTACTTTCTCTTCTTTCTCTCTCTCTATCTCTCACGCTTTCAGAAAAGGATGACGGAGGAACAGAAAAATCAAAGAACGAAAAGTGAAGGGAAGGGAAGAAAAATTACAGAAAATAAAAGAAAGGGAAGAAGGGGAATGAAAGAAAAAGGAAAGTAAAGAAAAATAAACACACACACACACACACACACACACACACACACAAGAAAACTGCCTAGTTTAGGGGACAAAGATCGAACGCATAAGATTTTCTTTCCTTTACTTTTTTCTTTAAAAAAAGAAAAAGAAAAAAAAAAGCGAAGTCCTTTGAGCCCAAGGCGGATGCGTTGGGCGATTTCTTCGGTGTGTTTGGGGCCAGCCTCCCCGCATTGGGCCCAGGCTGACCCCAGCGCGCCTGTCCCGGAGCCTGGGGACCCACAGCTCTAGCGTCGGCCCCGCCTGGGACGCACCAGGCGATCGAACTTCGCAGATTCCCTGGAGCGGCGGCGCCCGAGTGTGCCACCACGGCCTGGCCTCGGCCGCGCTCCCCGCCACCACCAGCCTTCCCCAGTCGTGGCCCGGGGCTTTCAACCACCCTGAGGCCCGCTCCGCCTAGGTGGGTTTGAGCGCTCCCCGCCTTTTCGTGCCGAGGCTTTAGGAACCCGGCGTTAACGCTGCTAGGTGGCCGCAGCCTTACTGCGGGAACGCGGCCGCAGCGCTCGGCGACGAAAACCCGGCAGCGCTGCCGTACCCTGGAGCGCCACCTCGCTACGGAAACTGGAATTACTCTGCCAAACCTCCCAGCCTCCTGCAACCTAACTTGAACGTCACCCGGACTTTTTCCTTAATCAAAACCCTCAGAGAAGCCGAAACGTACAGGCCACCTTCTCACGGGTTAAAAACTATTATCTGCGACCGACAGATCCTACAATGGCTGCATTGGGATGAAGGGAAAATAACAGAAGGAGAAAAATATATAGGTACGATTTCACCAAGTCCAAGGTAGTCACTCATGCTGTGAAGCTGCTTTCTTAGAAAGGATAAAATAAACGAGACATGTTCTCTAGCAGGCCACCAGATCAGGCCGCCGTGTGTTTCTGGTCATTCAGGTGTGACAAACGCAAATATCTCCTATGAAACGTTGCCTATGAAGTCGTCCTCACCCAGTTATGATTTCCACCGAAATTCATTCATTCTGGTCAGTCTGGCATCAGAGGGGCTCTGCCCTGCTGGTTACCAGCCTACTGGGACCTGGCACCTTGCAGTCTTTGGTTTTGCTGACAAGATAACCACAAAATGCAACCCCCAACATGTATACCTATTAGCTAGTGAAAGTAGCAACTGGCAAGAGTTACAAATTACATAGCATTTCTCTCCAAGGTGCAGCTGGGCACTGGGTCCTATTTTGTCCAGTTGGTAACTTAAGAGTTTTTTCTCTCTCTTAAGTTTACACAACTATAAAATACACAGAAAATTCAACTCACTTACAGGGTGAGTCTTTGCTTGTATTTACTTTCAGAGTGCACCATCCCAGATATAGGTGCTATAAGCAAACACAAATTTCACATGCCAAACATGATTTTAAAGTAGAGCATCTCTTGAGGGCCAGTGAGGATTTGTGTGGTTTCTTTATTTTGAAGGGGGTGAGTATCTTTATCTAATGTACTTTTGATTATAAGTTTAATAAACTTTAAAAAAAAAAAAGCTCAGTGGATCCCATATGCAATGATAGTTAAACTGAGGGCTGAGAAGTGGAGGTAGAGTGTGTATGTGGTGTTGCATTAGCCCTGTATTTCCCTGCATGAGCAAACCCAACTTAGGGGCCATTTCTTAGAACTTTGCATTCCCCTGAGTTAGCAAGGTGAGCCTCTGAAGGCCAGGAAGGGGATGGAATGAGTGCTCCTCATTGCAGATTAGGAGGTTCTCGGAGCTCTCGCTCAAAAATTACAGGGCTGCACGAGGAAAAGAGCCAGGTTAGCGTTCTGGCTGGCTTGTCTCTTCTCCATCAGGCTAGGAAAGATTCCTGAGAGACCACACAGGAGAGAGGCCCCAGTTCCTAACAGGACTTGAATTAGCACCCCTTATATCAGCCAGCTAAGTGGGGGTGGTCTGGCCTCTGGGAGTCCTCAGGCTTGGGGAGATGCTAACATGGGGAGAAGACAACTGCTGAGAGATCTTGGGAGCTTACAGGCAATTCCTGGGAGGGTCCAGGGGCCCACAGAGGAACAGCAATGAGGAACTGGCACAAAAGCTACAAGCCTGCAGTTTGGAAAAGGGGAATTCTAAATCGAAAAAGGTGTTGCTTTTCTCTCTCTGTCTGTCCCTCCCTCCCTCCTTTCCTCTCTCCTTTCCTCCCTCCCTTTTCTTCCCTCCTTTCATTTCTCTCTTCTTCATCCCCTCCTCTTCTCACATTCAGGTTTTCTGGGTTTTTTCCCCACCCAATAATGTCCAGAATAATGAAAAATGATTTTTATTGCTATTACACTTCCTACCGCAAGATGCAGTTCAAGGCGGCAGAGTTTGTATTACAACTATGTCACAGTGTTTCACTGATGCAAAACATGTAGCCAGAGGGTGTTGCTAATGACTCCTGGATTAGAGTGAGATTGAGACTGGGAGAAGGAAAGAGAGAGAAAAAGAGACAGAGGAAGGAGGAAAGAGAATTTCATTAGAGAACTGGGGAGGGAAAACATCACCGTATAATCAACTCTAATAATCTAATCAGGATATTTTCAGATTTCAAGGTTCTCTCCACGTTTAAGAGTGTGAGCTAGAGAGAGACCATTATCCTTTTAAACACCGCAGAGGTTTTTGCATATTAAAAATTATTAATTATGTTTACAGCCAGTTAAGTGAAGAACTCTCCTTTGGAAAGAATCAAACTTCGGAAAACGCTTAATATCAGAGTAAAGGCTTTTCCTGGAGCCGAGGGCGCTTGGAGGGAGATGGGGGCCTGGTTATCACCCCAAGGGCGTGCGGAGCGCCAAGGCGACCCGCAGAGGCTCAAAAGCCACCGCCCATGGTCTTGCACGTAAATGTGCAAACGCCTGTGATGGCCTGGTGGGACCCAGAGTACCCAGTCGGGGCCCTGGCGGAACCCCGAGGCGAAGCCTGCGGCTCTCGCTCGGCTTCAGCTCCTTCTTGACGAAAATGTCCCTCTGGGCTCCGAAGTCCCCGGCGCCCTCCCCCGGGATGAGCTCTGCTTAGGGAAGCAGGAGGTTTCGTGGTTCCTACCGTGGCCCAGGCCGGTCCCACCGCCCTGCAGTCGGCTTCTGCCCCCCAGGGCACAGCAAGGAGGGCATTCCCTCGGGGCTGCGGCCCTTTGAACCCGGGGAGCCCTCGGCTCCCGCCCGGACGCGCGGAGCTCGCTCGGGCCGGCTACGGAGCGGAGTGCGGGTGGCGGGTGGGGTTGAAGGGGAGTGGGGGAGGCAGGAGGGGTGGAGGGGCGGAGGCGGGAGCCGGGCGTTAAGCCTGGAAGCTTGGCTGTTTACCCAAACGATTTTCCTTTCAGGCCCGAGACGCCAATGAGACAAGATCAAACTGCCCTCCTCGTAGTGCGTGTGTGTGCGTGTGTGTGTGTGTGTGTGTGTGTGTGTGTGTGTGTGTGTGTGTCGCCTCTTCCAAGAGGGGCTTTGTGAATGGGGGCTCCAGGACGCCGGCTGGGAGGGACCAGAGGCCGACCTGGGCATCAGCGCCTCCTCCCGGGGGCTGAGAGAAGCTGGGCGGAGGGCGAGGGGTCTGAGCGCTCGGAATGACGCCCCTGACGCGCAGTGTGAGGAGCGAGCGACAGGGACACAGGCCGCGGAGAGCTGAGGGCCGCGTTCCCAAAGGCCGAGAGAAGAGACACATGGGTTGTATATGGGAGGGGGAGGGGAGGATAATATGAATCACATCCTTCTTCCAGTCCCTTAATTTCCGATCGCTCCAAAGCTCAAATCTAGTTCCTTAGCCCACTGGTTTCTTTGCAACTCCTTCGCGCGGGATCTGTTAGCTGCAAATTAGGCCAAGGTTTTGGCCATTATGGTACAATTCAGGCCGAGTGACACGCGCCGCCCGGTCTGCGCCTGGGTCCCTCTTCACACTGCAAAATAGTTAGAAACTAAGAGGGGATGGGTATTCTGTATTGACAAGACATTTATCATTTTTAAAAGGCCCAGACCCAAGAATACATCAGCCCGAGGGGAGTGGGAGAGAGGAAAGAGATGTGTGGGCTGAAGCCTGAGCCATAGCGCAGCAGGTGACAGTCGTCCTGGCAAGGCTCCTGCAGCTGCTCCAGGGGCCATCCGGGACTGAAATGTCGTTTACAAAATAATAATAATAAAAATAACAATCGTATTAGTATTGTTGACAATAAAAAGAATCAGGAAGGCAGAATTAAATTTATTTATTAAGGGCATTAATAATTAAAATCTGGTTACATGAACGTTTTGCAGTTGCACATGTATTTAGTGGCGCTACCTTCGACAACCAACTCCTCCGCGGAGGCCGACTAAAGGCTTCACTAAACAATTGTTTCTGGAAGAAAAGGGTGTCATTGCGGTGCTCTGACTCAGCCTCTATTGATTCTTCTGCCTCAGCGCGCCCCTGGGTGCCCCCACTCTTCCACACATACATCTCTCACTGAAGGATTCCTTTTCTTTCTTTCTTTTTTTCACTGACCAACCATCACCCCCTGACCAAAATGTTCCTATTTAACCAAAATTTCCCTCCTCTAGCACTGACCTGGGCAGGGCACATTAGGAACCTGCTAACCCTTGCTTCTCACCTCTGTGTCTTCTGCTCAGGTAGCCTGAGCCTGGACAAGTACCCTGATGGAGAAACTGTAGGGCCTCAGGTTTTCTCAGGCATGTAGGTGGTGAAGGGCTGTGGCTGCAAGACTCGGAGGGGCAGAGGCAGCTGATGGGCGTCTGTGTAGGAGCGGGGACGCTTGAGGACTTACCTACGTTCATGGTTATTCTGAGATACAAAATGTTTGAAAGGGAAGATGCTCATGGGGGGCACCGGATTTCCTAATAATGATTACGAAACTACCTAACATTTACTGAGCGCTTACTATGTGCCAGTCACTGTGTCCACATCCCTGGGAACCTCCAAACCTAAGGACAAACCATCCTGGCTAAGCCTAGGCCACTGAGCCTGGTGGCTGGGCCAGGGTAGGCACATAGCCAGGGATGTGGAGTTGCATGGCTGGGGGTCAAGTTTTCTGCTCCTCAATGCACTCCCCCGGCCCAGGGCGGCGGGGCTCTGCAAGCACCCAAGAGCCATGCGGAGGCCTTCTCCCTACCTGCTGGCAGTGCTCTCCCGACAACCAGGCTGTCCCTCAGGGCCACGCGCTTTGCGGACGCCCAGGCCCCTGGCCTGGGAGAGGGGAGGCCAACAGGTTCAATTCACGTTCCCTCTTCTTCTCGCTGAAACCCTGAGAAGAAAGTAGACTGGGTCGTGAGGGCCGCGTAGGCCGGTTCGGGCAGGTGGGGAGCGCTCAGAGCGCCGAGGCCAGGTCCACAGCCAGCGGGGAGGCCAGGCGTCCTGTGCCTCCTCCCGCCCAGGTCTCGGCTACGCCGCTCCAGACGAAGTGCGCCTCTCTTGCGGTGCCAGAGGGCGCTTGACTCACTCCTGGCCTACGCAGCGGAGGAGGGCGCCTCCGGGCGTTCGCGGCCTGGTGCGGGGGCAAGGAATGGCCCTGGCCGTCCTCCCCGCCCCACCGCTGGTGTGTTCCAGCCTCCAGTTCCACGCCGCCCGAGGGGGAGTTTTGCTCCATTCTCCCACTCTTCCTCCCATCCCCCAAAGCAGGGGTCTGACACTCGCCGGTGACCCAGTGCCGTGCCCGGTGAGGGTGGAAAAAAGCAGGCGCTGCGCTCTGTCTGGAGACAAAAGGCCTCCGCGTTCTGGCTCCTCCAGGCCTAGCCGCTGCGCCTCTCGCAGCCGCCTCCACCTAGGCAGAGGAGGCAGGAGCAGGTGGAAGCGTCGATGTAGGGGGTGGCTCAGGAGCAGAGCCTTAATTGATCCCAGAAATTGGACACCTACGAGTCCAAGGGCATAGGTACGCCCGGCATCTGCTCCAGAAATACACAGCCTGCCCCCAGCACTCCTCACCAGCCCCCATCCAGCCATCTTCCTATAAAGGGGCCCCATCGGTGCACATGCAGGTTTTTTTTCCATCCAGTCTCATTGCAAATTACCTGGTAGCTAGGAAATGTTCGCCCCTGATATCGACCTGCACAGGTTACTCCTTTCCCTAAAAACTACTCTGGCTTTCCTCCTTCCTCTAGATCCCAGGGAAAATTCATTGCTGTTAACATTTAAAAAAAATAAATAAATAAACTCTCCTTGGGTGTGAGATGTGGTCGGAACTCTCCGAGCCTCCTGGTTCCTCATACTCATTCCCTGCTGCACCTGGAAAGCTAGTCCTGCGAAGATCGAATAGTTTTTTCCTGCAGTCTATCATTTCGGTATTACAAATAACCATGGAGCAAGAAATACCCCCGGCTTGAGAATATTGATAGATGATAGTAGCGATATTCAGAATCGATCCTTTAATAGGCAGACGTCATAAATCATGTTCAGTGCTCTGACAGCACAGTACTTCACTTAATAATATAATTAAGATTAAAACTTGAGAATTATTGGAGACAGCGGGTATTGATAGCTTCAAAAATTGCATTCTGGATATGATGGTGAACCGGAAAAGGGCCTTGGGAAAATATAACCCCATTCCCAAAAAGTGGGGTCTTCTGGGTGCCTCTGCCTAGAGCCCCTTTGGTTCTGATCCCCCTCCCCCCACACACACCTTCTTTCCCCACCAGTAATCCGGATCTTCCATAGGTCTAAGCAGAGAGTAGGCCTGTTCTTTCTTAGAAATGATGTCGAGTAGGATAAGAAGAAATAGCATTTGGCTTGGGTGAATTTCCTGGATTTAGGAATCCTTTAAAAATTCATTCCTTCGGCCTTGAACGTGGAGGGAAAAAAATATCTGGGAGACCTAGGAAATGATGTTGTTTTGTTCTTTAAACACAATTAAGTTCCTTGACAAAGTTTTGAAACTTGCATATAAATAACTGAACATATGCAGATATGCCAGTCCACTCCATCCCTGCAACTTAATTGCCCAAGCACCTTCCTCACACTGCTTTCCAGTCAGAACCGTGGGCCTCAGGACAAAACCCAAAACTTCGTGTGAACAGTAAAAGCAAAGAGGCAGGGTCCCATCCAAAAGTGATAGCTCTTTGCTTCCTGAGTAGAGCTCATTGTAAATCAGGCTGAAATTATTTCAAAGAATGGAATATTAAATCAATCAGAGCTGACAAATGAGAAATATCTGAAAGTCAGTGGCAATTTACAACTTTGTTACTGGTTAGGAATCTCCTGCCTTGTAACAGTAATTAATAACGCTCAGAGCAGAATGATTTGGAAATAACCGCCCCCCCCCCCATTCTTTTTATTTTCCTCTGTCTTTTAAAGAAGGAAAAAAGAAAGGAAGCAAATCAGTGATCAGTAGAAACAGGAAAAACACTGAGTCATTTGTGGGGAGAACAAAACTGGAAAATATAAAAGAAAGGGAAAAAAGATTAACCCCAGGGGAGGCCATCAGGAAAAAAGAAAATATAGGAGGAGGGGTAGGAAATCAGAAAATGAATTCTGTAACCATACCCCACGAGCAGGCTGGCTAAAGGTTGAATTTCAAATGGCCCAGAAACCCCATCAAAATGAACAGTGCTGCTAAAATATCTTGAAAGTAGCTCAGCTCTGAATCCAGGCAGAGCTCAGGGCATTGTCTGTTTTGTTGTTGTTAACAATGTATTTCTTTATAGCTCAGGAGCAGACGTGTGCAGGCTCTTCCCCAAATTCCATCCCTGGAGACCCGACTAGCTTTCATGTTTCTGGTGTTAACTCTTCTCTTGGTCATAGCCAATCTCCCCCACCCACCGACCCGTCTTACTGATTATTAGATTGTCTCAGCCCCACCTAAACAACACACCAAAATAATGACTTGTTGAAAAATTATAAATCATTTCAGCATCCGAGTTTGGAAAACCATTTCAGTCAACAGGCTTACTGTGAAAAGCTAAAGAAATTCCCAACCTTCTGTTCACTGAGGAAGAGCCACTACTTCCCTGAACTTTTGTTTGTTGGATGAGGGAATTTTCACATTGGTGAAAAAAAAAAAAAAAAAAAAGGATGGCAGGGAAATAAACCCAAAGTTTGGCAAACTTTATCTGGTCTTTATTGTAAGTCCCGGTTTTGTCTCATTGAATCCAAGCTGGGTCTACAAAAGGTAGCTAGAGATTGAGATTTATTGGTCTCTAAATGAAAAGATTCATTTGATATAAGAGGTTAACTCAAAGTTCCTACACCGTGACTAGCTTTGGCAAATGCCTTTGTTGAGTCAGCACAAAAGCAGTTCAAAGAAATCTTAAAAACACACGGAGATGTAGGTACACACTCTCCCACTTAAGCCGCAAATGCAATTCTCTTTTCTTTGTCATTTCTTCTGTCATTACAAACCTCCAGCTTCTTTCTAGATGGCTGGGATGGGCACCCCCAAGCCACCAAACTTTGCCATTTTGTATCTTTTCCTTTTGCTAGTAGCAGTCAATGAAACAATGGGGGGGGGGGCGGAGTAAAACGGGAGAAGGGGAGAAATGAACTTAGATAAAGCAGAACATGTTTGTAAATAAGGTTCATGGAAGAGAAAGAGATACAGATGGAAGAAAGGGGCTCTAGGATAAAAATAGATGCACTGGTCGGAAATTGATGAAATGGGTTTTTGGTGATTAGAGTCCATAAATTCAAAAAGAACCTGGCAGAATACAAGGTTGTGGTGAGGCGGCCATGAGAAAGGGTGAATTTGCCAGACAGAGTGAGAGGGGAGCAGGAAGAAAACAGCAGCAAGGACTGGAGATCCCGAGCAAGAAACAGACTATGGAGATGCTAATGAGGGAAAATTAACCTTTGGGTTGGGTCCGTGACATGGGCCCTCCACTGAATGTCTGACCCAGGGGCTGCCAGTGGCTTCCCTCTGCACCAGCGAAATGAGATAATCACTCTGAACCCTACCAGCCTAGGTGCAAACATGCTCCGGAGACACTTGTGGAGAGCGGAATGTAACTAGCAGCTCCTCCCAGAGAAACAAATGAAAAGCAACCAGAACCACAACACCCGGGAGGGGAGAGCAAACTTGTAGATGTGGGTACATTTGTTCGACTGTGGAGCCCCTCCAGGGTGGAACATTAAAGAAAGCAAGAAGCAGGGCCTGGAAAATGAAAAATATCTTCATCTCTGCTTGCTCCAGTCTGTCACCAAAGGCTGGGGATAACTGGGCCTCGGTGAGGCAACACAAGGGACAAATGGATTTTATCTTCAGGAGCATGGCCACTGGGCCAGAGGATTATTGCTTAGCCGGAGACAATGTAGTGGGGAGAAGGAGTAAAGAAAAGAGAGAAGTTGAAGAGAACAGACACAAAAACAAACAAAAAAGAAATTCAAAGGGAAATTCTGCAAGTGGTTTCCTGTCACATACACTGAGACATAAACACACACACACACACACACACACACACGCGGATTTTATTAAACAAACAAGCCAACAACCAAACGCACATCAAAAACACATTTTCTCCTGCTGTCATAGGAAAAGAGAGTTTGGAATGATTGTAGGGTTCTGGTAGGGACCCTCCTGGCCTTTACCACTGTGAGTCCCCCCACCTCCCTGAGTTTTGATGGAAACTCTGAAGTCTCTGATGGAGAAGGGGCCACGCAGAGGCTGCGAGCAGAGGGAGGACTCCCTTTTGGAGGCAAAGGAGTCGTGTTTCGAAGTAGAGACATCAGCAAACCGCAATCTTAGTGACAGTGACAGCTCAAAATTATGTTTAATGTTGCAAGGGGGAAAGGGGAAATATAAAATTAGTGCAGAGAAAATGTTTCCCAGACTTTCATCACAATTAGGGCAATAGCCTATGGATGGGTACAATGGCAGGGTCCATAGCGCAAAGGCTGCGACCTGGCGACCCCGTAGGCGAGTGCAATGGGTGGAGGCAAAGGGCCCTCCTGCCTCAGGAGTCTTCACTCCCCAGGAGGAAAAGGAAGGCTTCTGGAGAGAGATTAATGACACTCAGCCAAATCATTTCACTTGGTTTGGAACCATTTTTGAAGAAGGGATGTTCTAGACTTCCCATTCTGGCAGAGATGACAGTTCAACCACTGGCCTGCTTAGTCCCAAAGCCACGGGGCTTTTTAATTAGTGATGAGGCTGGTGCAGGGGCTGGCGGAGTCTGGAAGATGGAGAAGAAAATGTGTGTGTGGGGAGGGGGATGTGCAGACCCAGACCCCTCCCCCTCCTCTGGGAGCTGTAGGGAGAAGATGCTGAGGGGAAGTAAGAATTATTTAATAAATTAGCAGGCCCTCTTTAGAACTTGCTATCAGGCCTGCCTCTGCAGCCGCATACAGGCCAGGGAGACTCCATCACCTTCCCAGGACGCCCGGGGGTCTCTATAGGCGCACCCCCACATCCAACCAGGGCCAAGGGCAGGCAGACAGCCCACAGCCAGGGGACGGGCCCAGAGGGCCAGTGAGGTGGGAACGGTGGCACTTTCAAGGAGGAAGCAGTTTCTGTTCAATGCGAGAGATTATTTCTTAAGCTGCTTATTTAAAGAGACAGAGATGTGTGTGTGTGAGAAAGAGAGAGAGAGAGAGAGAGAGAGAGAGAGACAGACAGACAGACAGAGAGAGAGATATTCCCTTCCTGTTCTGGTTATAAAAAATATAATTTTGCCTTTATCTGGAAATCACTGTATTATTGTGGTTATTAAACAACACATTTTCCCTTCTTAGTGTCAGGCAAGGGGAGGGGGAGGAAGAGAGAGGGGAATGGAAATTTTATTTTTAAACAATACAAATTGAAAATAAATTCACTAAAAAACCTAACCCAGGCAGATAAAGGCGAGAGGTGAGAAAGTGCAATGAGAGAAAAGAGAGGGGGGAAATATATAAAATATCTGATTATTTAAAGGCTAATCTCTGTGCAGAAGAATCAGGAAAAAAAAAACTTGGGAGAAAAGCAACAGCCATTTCCTATGTCATAGATACATGTCTTTAGGAAAAACGGGGTAAGAAGCTGTGCTTAGGTATAGCTAGGGTTGTAGGTTTATACTTTGATTTTAGCAACAAGTATCAAAAGATCTAAACTAATTGATTGCCAAGTTCCTTGGCCCTTCTCCAAAGAGCAAAATAGATTTAATTCCATGTTGCTTAAAACTCCACTTCTTGAACAGTGTGAAACATGTAAAAAAAAAAAGTCATAAACTGTATCGGAGATCCCCCCAAGCATAAATACCCACTGACACTTGGAAATCTTAGCTAATACTCCTAATGGGTTAAAAAATAAAGGCATCTGAGAGGGGTAGCCACATAATAAAATCCAAACTGTTAATCCATTTTAACTCATTCAAAAGAACCTGCGGTTGCGGGTGGATGTTTTGCAGAGGAGGGGTCGGGGTGAGGAGACCCCACATCGGAAACCTGACTTGTTCGAACTCGGTGCATCTAAACCACACTCCCCTACCTGAAAAGTTCTGGCCTTCGAAAACACGCCAGAAGTATCTCCACCCGAGAAAATGGATCTGAAAGTTGCAGCCGAACTGCCTGGCTCGAGCTTTCTCTAGCCACGAGACAGAGAAGCTACTCTACAGCTGCCGCTCTCCGCCGCCCATAGCCTGGCCTCCCCCAGGGAGAGACACCGGGCTGGAGACACGGCGGGAGCGCTCCAGAGAGGCTCGGCGAAATCCCCCGCCTCTGCTCCTTCTAAGCCCCCCCGGCCCCCTCCCACTCCCGCATTGCCCTCCGTTATCCCTGACCCGGAGAGGCTGCTCCCGACTAAAACCAGCCACGGCGCCCCCTCGGCCAGCGGCATCGCAGAGAAGGGAAGAGCCCTAGCCACGCCTGCGATTTGGTCCGGGATCAGCCGCTGCAGCCAAGTTCGCGGCCGCCATCAAGCCGGCTGCTGCGCGCGTCGCGGGCCGTGCCCTGGCGTGGCCACGCGGGCTGGCTGCAGGCGGAGAGCTGTAAAAATCCACGTGAGCCGCCCCCTCCTCCTGCTGCCCGCGGCCCCTGACACTGCAGCATTGAAGCCGGCCCGGAGGTCCCCGAGGTCTCCGAGTGTGACAGTACTCAGCATAGCGGGTAGATGGCACAATTTTCTAACATTTAGAGAGAGGAACCCACGCTGGGAGCAATAAGTCCATTTAAAAGCCCTTTATTTAAAAGGAACAAAGATAACTGACAAGCGAAGTACAGAGACATCTCAATGAAATTTCCAAAGAAGAAAGAAATCAGAGGCTAAAGCAAATGCGAACTGGGCTTGATGGAACAGGCCAGCACTTTCCTCCCCTCCAAAAGAGAGAAGATAAAAGACAAAAAGAAAGAGGTGGTGGTCATCGGGGCTGTGTGTGTTAACGATCACAGCCCAGACCAAATTCTAAAAATCCACAGCCACAAAGCTTTAAAATGGCCGGGTGGGCTCGGCGGGGGCAGGTGGGGGAGAAGCCAGATCAGTTTAGCGGAAGAGATGTGGAAGTTTTGCCCCTGCCTTGGAGGCTCCTCCCCAACCTTTGACAGCAGCCGCCTCTGCTTGGGCTTGGCGGAGTCTAGGAAGCCCCAGGAAGATGGGCACACCTGAGTCCTTCCAGGGCCTGGGGACCAGAGGCCTCGGTCCTCGAGCTGCCTTCCCTAGAATGGTGCCCAGGGCTGGCTGGGCTGGGGCCTTGCGGGATCCCAGGCCCTAAGATTTCGTCAAAGCCAGGGCACTTAAGCTCCTACTCGCAGACTCAGAAACAATTGCTACCCCTTCAAAACCAAGAAGGGCATGAGGGTGCCCAATGATGTCTCCTGGCACCGCCAAGGCAGCCCACACTTCATCTTGTGCACCGCCACCACACGCTCCCCACCTCCAAACCTACACGCCTGATCCCCCACGCCCGCCAAGAGACGAGAGCCGCTGGCCGAGAGAAGGAGAACAGAGGAAGGGGCGAAGAGGCCGAGAGATCGACGAGGCCGCCCCTCTGGTCCTCCCGGCCGGGCGCTGGCCCCGGGCGATCCTGGCCCGTCGGCCGGCGGTGGGAAGGGGCGCAGTGGCTATCGCCCGCAGGGGGTCAAATGATTGCATTTGGGTGGGTGCTCGCGGACGTATTTGCTGAGTAAACCTCCCTCGCTGTGCTGAAGGCGAATCCCTGTTGATAAATCCATCATTACCGTTCGGATTCAGGGAGGCAGCCGCGCCACTAAATTCATCTTACATTTGTAGCGCTTTAATAGACATTTATTAAATGCTTTTAGAGAGAGGCATGGGGCGCGTGATTACATCCTAGTTATAGACAGAACATAAAGACCCACGTTAACACCCATTTGCAGGAAGGAAGGAAGATGTGGGGAGGGGGTGATAAGGCAGAGGGATGAAGCGAGGAGAGGCGAGGAGAGATGGGGCGGGAGGGGGCACAGAGCCTAGGCGTTATTAGCAAGGGCTGCCTGGCGAGGAGCAATGTGAGAGCCGCGGGAAGTCGCGGGCTGCGGAGCGGAGAAGTACCCACTCCCCTCGCAGTTCCCGGAGCTTCCATTCCCTTGGCCCCCTCAACCCTGCGCGGGGGGCTTGTATTCTCTCTGCCAGGGCACAAGGGACGCCTGCGCTGTCTCCGCCAACCCTTTCTGTCCCCGCCCCCCCTTCTTTACTTTTTTCCAGGCCTTTCCAACTGCGACTTTTTGAAGCAGCCAACCTAGGTAGAGAGGGAAGGAAGCCCTAGCATTCTCAGAACCCCAAGAACCCTTTAAAGCATTCTCTCCACCCCACTCCACCCCAAACCAGACAGCCACTGAGCTGGGCCAGGCCTCCAGCAGCACAAAGCTGACGCCCAGGCCACCGGGCGGGGTGGCCTCCGCTCGCGCTGAGAGCTCCTCTGCCCGGCAGGCTCTGCCGAAGGACCCTTCCTCCGCCCTGCGCCAGAATGAAGCCACGCCACCTTCGGGCCTCTAACCATCTCCTGCCTGGGAACTTGCCCGGGACTTGCCCCAAGCCTCTCAACCTCATCCTCAGGGAGCCGAGCGTGCAGGGATGCCTGAGCCTCCAAAGGGCCTAACACCTTCCTGAGGGCCCCATTAGTCTCGTCTAAAAGCCCAGTCCCCCGGCTGCGCCAGCTCTGCGAGCGCTCTAACCGTACCCTCGCTCCCCCGGGACATAGCCACGGACCCGGGCCCGGACAGCAGGCAGCAGGAACCCGGGCCCTCCCCGGCTCTTAGTAAAGAACACTTCCGCTATCTCAAAGTTGCCATAAGAAAATAAATACAAGTGACATTGTACCGGGCCAAAGCTCATTAGTTCGTTGTCCAGGCCTAATAAAGGAACAGAAGCGCAAATTATAGAGTTCAGCTTCAACACACGCTCTGTCACCCGAGATCAGCGTACCGCGAGCCTGATTCCAATTGCTCCGAACTTGCTGCGCAGTTCGCCCCCAACCCCCTCCTCGCAAGCAGGAGGTTGGGTGGAAAAATATAGTTCCAAAGGGGGTAATGATCAAGCTTTTCCTCTCGGAAGCCTGCGCCACCTCATTTCCCATCAGTAATCCCAATAAAATTAACGTCGTGGCTGCAATTGAAAAGAGGAGGGCCCGCGACACTCCTGAAATAACACACTCTCCCCCAGCAAAAGGTAAAAAGCAAAACGGTCCTTTGTTCAGCTAATTAACGAAGGCCCAACTCCGAAAGCAGATGTGTTTGCTTAGCTAATCACAAGCATGTTTCTTTCAAGGAACGTCATTTCGAGGGGGTCGCTGGGGGGAGGAGGGGGCATCACCCCCCAGCTTCTTTCTGCCATGGGGTCTCTCACCCCAGTTTAAGACCCAGAGGCTGAATCCAGGCAACCCCATCTCTCACACCTTTCTTGGCCCTATCCACAGAGGCCCTAGCCCGAAGGCCAAACCTGCAAGATGCAGGGGTGGGGGGGTGGGGGAAGAATAAAAGTTTTAATGACACAAATGCCATATTAAATGAGGCAGTTTTACAGTTCACTTTGAATAGGACGCTAACTTATTACAAGTGTGTTATCAGAAGGACGATAAGATTTATAACTCCAAGAGTCAGCTTTGCGCCTTAATGACAATGGATGTTAAGGGGAGGAAATCTGTTCTCTATTAGAGATGAGAGTCCCTTCCCCGTTTTCGGGCATTTACAGATGAGTCCAGGAGGGTAGATCCCAGAGCCCTTTGTATCTCCAAATGAAAGATTCCCCCTTTCCCCTTTGACTACGTAACCCAGTCTCCTTGTTGGGTTAGCACCTCGCTTAGCTTTTTAGCGTGAGCTTGGTAGAGAAGAAAGAGAGAAGGAAAACGAGATAGAATTGGAGGTGGAAATACAGGTGGGGTGGGGGACGACTCTCAGCCCTGGGGTTCGTGCAGCTAAACTATTTCCCTGTCTTTCTTTACCATACAAAAGATAGCTTTCCCCTAAACCAACACAGTAAGCAAACTTTAAAAAACTGGGGTCCTATTACAAACCAACGCCCAGCACTAACTGCTTTAAAATTACTGCATAATTAGATTTAGTTGAATTTCACCATTAATTAGGCAGCCGCACTGCAGGGAGCCTTTGAAATCTGAGAAAATGGGAAAAATCATCTGAAGCACGTTTTTTAAACCCAACTTCAATAAATCTTGACGAGGCCTGGAATTCAGAGAGTACCTCCTTCCCCTCCCAGGCGGCTGAGGGATTGGGTTCTCCAGGCTGGGGCTGGGGCTGGAATTGGATGTAGGGGGCGATTTCTCTGTTGGCCAAGAGCGGGTAGCAGGCCCCCATCCACTGTTTCTGCAAAGGCTCTCGGAAGGCCAAGTCTGGGAGGCCAAGACTCTCCCACGGCCGCCCTTGCCCTCTCCCAAACCTACCAGAGAAAGAGTATCCTCCGCTGCAGTTGCGCTCCTGTCAGGGGCGCAGTCCATGCAGACTCACGCATTTCTAGGGCCTGCGACCACCCGCCCGGAACCGGCCCTCAGTCCCTACTCGCTCCCACCTGCCCACCCTCAGTCAACCCTCTGTCCGGAAAGCCACTTTTCCTACAACTTTGACATGCAAGCAGCAAGTTCTGCCTACCGGCGGGGTTCGCAGCCCGCCCCTCTCCCCAGCTCGGCTCCGGCCCGCGCAAACCCGGCGCAGCCCCTGCATTAATGAGCGCGAGAACTGACCGAGGTCTGTAAATACTGTCTTCTCCCCCTCCCCCTATACCATTCAAACGTTTAAGATCATTTGCGGGTACAGACTTTTTTATTTTTTCTAATTTGGTTCTTGAAGGGAGAGGAGACATGAAATCAACTCTCCTAAATATAAGGGGTGGGGGGAGAAGAGGGAGGTTACTGCATTACCAATATTTTCCTTACGAATTCTGCTGCTTTAATTACAGAATAATCGAGGGCCGCACTCACTTGCCAGCAAGAGTTTGAAAGAGGGTTTTCTGCCTGCAGACGGAATGGCCTTTGCCCCCCCACCCCTCTTTTTTTTCTTTTTGGTAACCAATGTGTTTTCTATTACCCGGCCCTGCCGTGCCTGGCAGCCCGGCGCTCGCGGTGCAATGGGAGACGCCATGTTGGCTCAGCTCATAGGACCAAGTCAAAAGCGAGCTTCGAGCAGAGTTTCACACGCTCGAGCTCCCCCTGACCGCCCCCCGCCCCCCGCCCCCCGCCTGTCGCCGCTTAATGCACATCCCAGGAGTGCACCTCCGCGCGCCCGGCACCCCGGACTTTCCGGGGGCGCTGGCGGAATTCTGCCACACGTAAGTGGGGGCGGGGGCTGGGGGGCAGGCACTTTCTCGCAGCTGCTGCCAACTCCAGGCCCCCGTCCCTGCAGCCGACCGGATGCTAACCAAGCCGTCTCCGCGGAACCAGCCCCGGACGTCGCCTGCTAACTTTGAGCCCCAGCCCCTCTCGGCCCAAGGAGAGCTCATGGTGAAAGGCTGAGTCAGGGCGACCGCGAGCCCAGCGAACAGGCTAGAATCTCCCTCCACCCCCCACCCCGGCTCAGTCTTCCCCCAGGTTTGTTTGAAAGTGACGAGAAGCAGCGATCGCCCCTCTCTCTCCTTGGACTATTGTTGCATTTCGCGACTAACTGGGTTCTCTCACACCCCCGAGCGCCAAGAGGAGGAGGGGGAGCGGGGTTGGGAAAAGAAATAAAGCGAGCTCAGATCAGATGGAAAAAAAAAAAAAAAAAAAAAAAAAAAAAAAAAAAAAAAAAAAAAAAAAAAAAAAAAAAAAAAAAAAAAAAAAAAAAACCCAGCAAGGAAAAAGAGACACTTAAAGGGAAAGAGTCGCCATGTTTAGCAGCTTTTTTTAAAGATCTCGTCAATTTCACACAGAACGCGCTCGCTGGGTCCCAGCCCTCGTCTTTTGTCCAATTCAGTCGCAGCAAAGATCTTTTGTTCTAACTCAGCGTGAAAAGAAAAACTTTCTTTAAATGCAATAAACTTAAACCGAACTCAAGACTCTAAACAGATCCTCCTCCGGCCACTCTAAACATATACAAGGGGGTTTGTTTTAACCCGTTGAAAAATTTTGGGTCCTGTTTTTCTGCCTCGCAAACCCCAAGCTCATTGCTGAAACTTAGAGTGTGATAGAGATTTCCAACGTCTAGAACACATGCTTAAAGCATAATAAAACAGGGACTGTCTTTTGCTTTGAAAATCATAAATTATAATTTAATGCCAATAATAATTTACAACAAATGGCTGTTTACAATAAACTAACACAAACAAACAAGGAAAAGGGCCTGTGTTTTACTTATTAGAGAAACTTCACACACTCACATGGATAGCACTTGCAAGAGGAAGAAAATAAACAACCGACAAAACCTCCAACTAAAGGTCAGCGATACTGTGCCGTAAGAACATACTTATATTTATATATGTATATATCTACAGAAAGAAGCTGAGGGTCAGATGGAGAACTCTGCACGAATGCACAAATCAGACAGATTTTTCTGGTCTGCATGTGTTGACTGGAATCTCATGAGTATTAAAGTTTAATACACTTTACAAAATGATCCCTTTTCTTTCACCTCCCTCACCAGTCCCGCCCCCCCCCTTTAAAAATCAAACCACAACATGGTGAAGTATTTTCAAGGGGAGGGGGGAAATTGGAAAGCTTCAATAAGAACAAAATTGCAAACTCCCAGCACTGAGCAGCCTCCAAACCAGGAAAAGAGGAAAAAAAAAAAAAAAAAAAAAGACTCAAACAAATAGTTACTACTTCCAAATCAGCACACCCTGTAAAGTTTCCTTTTCCTTCCTTCTTTCTTTCTCTTTCTTCTTTCTCTTCTTTTTCTTAATTTGGCTTCTAAGGGCAAAGGATCTCAAGAGCAGTACAGATTGTAGCTACACAATCCGAAATGTCAAAATGTCGATGTGTTTTGATGTACATAACTCCAATGGAAAAGCTTCCCTTGACCTGTGCTCATGCTCTCACAGACTGAAGGTGATGGGGGGAGGGGAGAGGCAGCCCAACTGCAAGTTATCATATATACATTAAAAATAGACCCTTCAGTGCTATAATCTATATCACTGAATTTGAAATCCTCTCAACAACCACACTAGATGAGAACCACAGAATATTTTTAAAAATCACACCTACTTAAGGAAAAACTCCTTGCAAACAACTGCCCTCTATTTACAATGCTGTGATTAGCTTGCTTGACTGATCTTCTGCGTAACTGTCAGAAATGTACAAAAGAGTATTTTTTTCTGATCATAAAATAGATACTGATCTCAAGATTTCTAATACTTTTTCACAATACCTTCCCTAAGCAGGCACTTAAGTGTGACAAATATAAGGGCCTTTTTTTTTCCTGGAAAATCCATTTTTAATTAAAAGGAGGATTAGGTGAATGGGGGTGGTTTACTATATCAGTATGGCACTTCCTAAACCATAGATAAACCATTAACTTCAGCTCCCCCACACACACACCCAAATTAAACAGGCAAATACACTAGTCCACCTTTGAACAAACTGACTGAGGGGAGTAAACAAATGGAGCCCCCGGCTGCTCAGCAAGAGCTCACAGGGGCTCTTCTGGATGGAAAGACAGTGACTGGGGACAGCCAAACAGGTTTCAGATATCAAATAATATTTTAATTTCTGAATACTTTCAATTTTCCTTGGAATATAACACACAAAGACTCGACCAAACAGTTCAGTTATTATAACTTTTACAGTATACAGAAATGTTGCACTTAAAAAAAAAACCTTCAGTTTTTTTAAAACACAAACTGTAAACTCTAAGATACTGAATCAATCACGTTACCTATAAGTGCCAACAGTGTTATTTTGTCATGCTGATTTCAATGGTATTTTTTAAAAAGGGAAAATATCAACAATTATAATACAAAGGGTTTGCAAATATACAAACAGATAGAGGATTTTCATAACAATTCAAGAACTAAGCGGGACCCAATTCAAATTACAAAAGTTCACTTTTTATTCAAAACCTCAGCATGTGTCTTGGACACATTCCTTGGCTGCCAATAAATTCCACAGTTCATTCTCTTTCTTAAAATATTTTTAAAAAGCTAGGTTTGTAATGGTATCTTTTTTGGGGGGAGGGTAGGGGAAGTTAAGTGTTGCATGTGGTTCCTCCAGTTTTCTAATTAGAGTACTCAACTCCACCTAAAATTTTTGGTCACCACTTGTAAGTGCGTTTCCATCATCTTTGAGTTGCCTTTTAAAGTTTTATGTCTTCCTATGATATTTTCATGGACTCAGTTTTAATTCTTGCAGAACATATATTTTAATGATACACAGTTTTTAAGAAGCCAAGATTATATCAAAACTTATTATAGAACCACAGAATAAACTGGTTTGGAACCAGAAAAGTACAAAAAAGAACAGCTAGAGGTACATAGACACAGGACAATTAATAATTTTGGAAAAAAAAAAGACTTACTTTCCCATTCTGCTAATTTTCTCCCAATCTCCTTAAATGCACTTTTAGCAATATTTTTCAAAAATTTACCAAAAAAAGAAAAAGACTAATTTCCTTTTTATACAAAAATGATAAGTAGCAAGTTGTTCTGACCGACACAGGAGTTTTTTTTTTTAATGCATTCTGTAAAAGTTCATTTGACAGTCTTTTTTTTTTTTTTGAAATTCACAGTCCATTAAATTCTTCCCCTCTCTTCTTTTAGCAAACTTGTAACATCCTTTTATATCCTTTCTTAACAGAAGGAAATTAAGCAAACAAACCAG
>RJWJ010000495.1:38425-222866 GCA_004363605.1 Indri indri
AAATGTCTATGTACTGAAAACTTGGGGTGGGGGTGGGGGTGGAAGGTTGAGAAAGAGCATGAGATGGTCCTGGAGTGTTTGCTTTAAAATAAAATGCAGCTCAGAGCGCTACAGGCTTTCACTGCCCCAGTCCTCAGGCTGGGTCACTGGGAGGCCCAAGCAAAAGTACATTGGGTCTATCTGGCCCATGTCAGTAAACAGACAAAACCAAAACTGCCAGCACTCTTCCCCCTCCTCTGTAAATAATAGTTCAGCTTATAATTATACAGTGGTGGTGGTGGTGCGGGAGGACAACCTGGCCCAGCCCCAAGTAATGGCGTCCACGACCCAGCCTCAGATTCTCCCCAAAGAGGGCGACTCATTTTTCTCCAGTCTTTGAAACTGATTTAAGTGGCCCTTTAAAACTGATCTTGTCAGTTTAGCCTATTGAAGGGCAGCCATGCAAACTGTGATCTCTCTGTTCATTTGAGCTGTTTCTTTTCCCCCCTTTTCTTCTCTCTCCCTTTTTCTCCCACCCCCCTTTATTTTTTAAAATCCAGGTCCCTCCAAGAAGCACCCCCCTCCCTGTTAACTTCAGGAAAACACTTTTCTTTTTTTGATACGTCAAAATACAATAAGTGCCTTTGAAATGAGAAGCTTCTTGGTAAAGGCAGTTCAGGTTGTGACCTGACCTTTTGGGGTTCCCCAGACAAGACTGGATTAGCACATGCATATTGTGAATTATTAAAACAGATATTCAAAAACAGCCACCACCATCTCCACCCCAATAACCAGAACACACATGTAACCTTCTCATATGTGTACCCAGGACTCTGCATGTCTACAAAATACATAGGTGTCTATGGTCAGAAACTAAAAGATCTGTTTGCATAGGACTCCTTCCCTCGGCATCAGTACTGTGTCTCCCTCTGAATCAGATAATAGGAGCCTTTATCTCTTTGTGAGGGGATGTGCATTCTCCACACAGGCCTCCACATTTTGCAAATAGTCATAAATTAAACTGTTACAACAGTATCAGGCATTTTTTTCCCTTGAACGACCAAGGGTAAGGCTAAGAGCTAACAATGATATCAAGAAATTAACCACCACCCTCTTTGTCTGAGAATGTAGGCTGAGTGTCAGGTTGTGGGATGGGGTGAAAGTGGCTGTAGGGTAGGGGAATATCCTGCCTGTATATTTGCATCAAGCAAATGTTCTAGATACGAGGGGCTCATGAGAAAAATAACCCAGATCCATGCCTCTGCATACAGCTTCCCTGCCCAGACTCTGCCCTCTGATCAATACCTAAAGACTTCCAAAGGCAGAATCTGGGGTGACTGTCAGGGGAAGGTTTTATGTGAAAAGCAACAATGTGTAAAAGCAGTTTGAGGACTCAGAAGCTGCAAAAGATTCAGCTAATTTTTTTTACCTGACTCCCCAGACTTCTTTCAAACAATAAGGAAGAGACAGTGGACCTCCTTTTTGTTTGCCACATAAACTACACATCTCTCCTAGTTTCCTGATTACAGGCTTAAAAAATTGCAGTGGGTGACTAGGTTCCAAGCCCTGCCAATGTCCAAATGTTTGTTATTCTTAACTGGGAACCCCTTTCCCCTCTCAGCCATGACAAAGGGATCAGCTGACAACTTAGTACAAGAATGTGAAGGGGGGTGGTGATTTCCACCCACCTGGGCTATGCTGAACTCAGCCTGGAGGCAGCCAAAAGGCTCAGGTGTGGCCCCAAATGGAAAGCCAGACACTTTCGAAAATCATTTGGCCTCAAGAGTTAATTAATATCAGATCTATTACTCACACAGGTTAAACTACATGCAAACTAATTAGATTTCATAATGCAGTCAATGATGGTTTTATATCTCCAGCAACATTCATATCCACCTCAAGTTGGCATACACTTTAGGCTGTTTGAAAATAGCCTACAGTGTTTGCCTGGGCAGGGGCAGCAAGAGGCCAGAGTCTGCAACTTCCAGCAGACAGTCTGAGGAGTTATGATGGTCGCTTTCCTCCTCTCACCCTTTCTTGACAGCTCTTTTCCCCTCTCCTGGCAGTCTGCATTATTTTAATAAGAATATGATTTTGAAAATTGCTGCCCTCAGGTTGGATTTGCTGGGAGTTCCAAATCCTACAGAGTTAGCAGGCAAACTTTTCCCCTGCAGGGGCAATGCCTAGGCTACTCCCACTAGTTCCTGTGCCCAGGGGCATCTCCTGGGGGCCCAGCCCGGGTGCTAGAGAAAACCAGGGGCTTGAGGAGATTCCCCTGGGGCCCAGCAGGCCCATAGGGCCTGGGCGCAGGGAGACAGCAGGAGACTGCATCCCAATCTGGATACTGTAGCAAGGGACATAGGCCTGAGAGGCTTCCCTATGGCCTATTTTGGGAGTCTATGTCTGAAGCATCCTTCCTTCAGCCCAGCCTTCTTCTCCTCTCCCCAGCACAGGCCTGGTGGTGCCCAGCAGCTATGCAAAGTTCCTACTTCAAGTTGCACTCAACAGTTTGGCCTTTCAAGGGGGAGGCTGGGCTTGCCCTGGGGACTCCCAAGTTCCCTGGGCCCTAACCCTGGGCTAGGAGCCCTTGGGCATGAGAGGACAGGGGTTCTTCCTACCTGAGGTGAACAGGACTATGGCCTTGAGGCAGCTGTACTCGGCCGAATCGACGTGCAGCGCCTTGAGCTTCTCCACTTGCTCTTGGAAGATCCGTATGTGGTCCATAAAGGCGACCACCCGGTCGGCGGACATGGGCGAAGCGTGCAGGCCTGCTGCGGCCAGGAGCGGGGCGACGTGGAGGGGCATGGAGCACTGCGCAGCATTCAGCACAAACAGCTCGCTCCAGGTGAGACGAAGCAGGGCCACCTGGTCCGTGATCTGCAGGTCGGGGAAGAAGGGGATGTTCCGGGCCCACTCGACGGCGCTGAAGAGCATCCGCGCGGCCAGTTCGCAAATGTTCTCGATGCCCATGATGTTGTTGGGCTGCATGCACTGGCTGCCGAAGCGCGACGTGGGATAGGGCTCGGCGCGCAGCAGCAGGGAAATATATCCGGACAGGTACGAGTGGCAGTTGAGGGGGTCCCCGTTGGTCAGCGCGAACTGCCCATGGGTCGGCTGGGTGGGCGGCATCCTGCCCCTCTGCACCGCTGCGGGAAGGAAAGGAGACACTACGCAGTTAATGACCAGCCTTGGTCCTCAAGTCCCCCAGCAGGGTCTGCCCCAGCCCGACCCCCATCTACCCCGAACCCCGAGCAGCGCAAGAACCAGGCAGGCCTGCCACAGACCTGGGAGCCGCAGGGCTCCCGGCACCACTCCTCTCAAATCACCACCCAGGCAAGCTCTGATGGCCAGAGGGGCACACTTGCCTCTGAGGCCCGCTCGGGGCTGGTCCGCCGAGGACCCAGAATTGGCCACTTTGCCTCGGGGTCCACGGCGCTGTGGGCGGGATGTAGCATTCTGAGGGCATCTTTCTTCTTTACAGCTAAACAGCTGATATTTCTTATTGATTGGAGGAGAGGGAGCGGGAGGGGCGAGTCTGGGGGGAGGGTGAGACGCTTTTGCAAAAGACACAAGTGTTCACCCCAGACGGCCTGTGGCCACCCCTGAACGACTCTCCCCCAAACCCCGCAGCCCCAGCCCCAGCCCCAGCCCCAGCCCGGCGGGGAACCCATGGTGAGACACAAGCAGAAAGCCGAGGTCTGGCATCAGTCTAATCAGTGTGCTCGAAGAAAGAGACCGAGGGAGAGGGCGGAGAGAGACAGGCCGGCCAAGGCGAGAGGAAGCCGGGAAGAGGCAGGGAGCGGGCGGCCGGCACCAGCGGAGCCCGGGCAGGGCATATGAGGGCCGGGGAAAGCCGGCGAAGCTCCGGTTCAGGCTGTTATCTGACTCCGGACCGGGAGAGTCGCTCTCGCAGAAACACAAAGAAGCCCCGGCGTTGGCTCTCCCCAACCCGGAGCCCGCGCCCCGCGCCGAGCGCGCCATTGGCAGAGCACGGCTCGCGGCGCTCGGCGAATTTTATATCACAAAGACCCAACTCGCGCAGAGCGAAAGCAGCCGCCGAGGGCCCCTCGCCCACCCTTTCCTACTTCCTATTGCGTTCTCCTCGATTCAAAAGTGAAAGGAAAAAAGAAAACAGAGGTATTTTTTTTTTTTTTAGCAGAATGTTAATCCATGGAGGGTCACATGAGCGCTGCCCGGGCGGCAGCGTTAATACGGCGAAGTGCATAAAATTGCCATTTGTAATTTGAACCTCCTGTACAAAAGTACAATCTCAGGTTTTTTTGTTTTTTTTTTTTGAGAAGGTGGGGGCTGGGGAGAGGGGTGGAGAGGAGGGACATATGTTGAACATGCAGGAAAAACAAGGGGAGAGAGAGAGAGAGAAGTAAACCAGGCTTTAAAACAACGACAACAAATACCCCATCCCTTGCAGAAAGGCGGACTCCAATGAACTCGCAATCAATGCAAAGAAAATGAAAACAGCCCAAAGAAAGAATAGAGAAGGAAATCAGTCGGCCAAAGCATGCGGATTTAGGGGTCTGGGTTCCAGTGCAGAACTCGCTTCTAGTATAAAACCCTTTCCGCTGCAATACGAAGAGAAGAGCTTGGGGCTTCTGTGTCCTTACCCAGAGCAGGCTAGCCAAACGCACCCAGGGACCCGGGACCCCGGGCGGGGGGAGGAGAAATGAGAGGCCGATACCTTCCCGTCTCATGCCCACTTTGAGGCACTTTTTGAGGCGGCAGTACTGGCACTGGTTGCGGTGGTGCTGGTCGATGGGACAGTTCCGGTTGGCGCGGCACGTGTAGCTCAGGTTCCTCCGCACGCTGCGCTTGAAGAAGCTCTTGCAGCCCTCGCACGTGAACTGGCCGTAGTGCTTGCCGCTCGACTTGTCCCCGCACACCACGCACTCGATGTGTTGCTGTTGCTGCTGCTTGTCGCTGCCTGGGCCACCAGGGCCGCCCTGGCCACCGGCCGCCGTCTGGGCCGGCGTGCTGGCCGGGCCCCCTTGGCCGGGCGTCTGCGGCGTGTGCGGGGCGCCGGGCGGCGGGCCGGGCACAGGCGGCGCCTGCGAGGCCTGGCTGCCCTGCGAGCCGGGCACCTCGTCCTGGGGGTCGCGCCACGTGCTGACTACCATTGCCATATCTATGGGGGCTGCGTCCGGACTTCCTGCTCCCCTGGCTGCGGGCGGCGGCGGGGCGGCGGCGGCTCCCGGGTCTCGGGCTCCGGCGCGCCGCCTTTTGTGTGTGCGAGGGTGCGAGAGGGCGCGGGAGGGCGCACCGGGTGGCTCGGGGGCTGGTTGGTTGAGGTTGGTTAGTTTTTCCTTTTTTGTTTTTGCTTTTGCAAAGTTTTGTCGATTGCTTGTCTGGCCCGGTGTGTTTGTTTTGTTTGTTTTCCTCGGCTCAGCTTTGTTGGTTTCGGGGGGCTTTCCGCCGGGAGGGGAGGGGAAGGGGACAGGAGAGCGAGTGGGAGCAGAACGTGGAGAGAGAGGGAGGGGAGGAGAGCTGCAAGTCGATTGTCTGGCTTCAAGACAGAAGTAGGAGGCAAAAAAAAAAAAAATCTCTCCAAAGATCTCGCTCGCTCTCACTCTCTCCCTCCCTCTCTCGTTCACTCTCTCGCTCTCAGAGCTGGTGTGCAGCCGAGGAGTTGGCGGAGGAGGAGGAGGAAGAGGAGGAGGGGGAAGAGGAGGAGGAGAAGGAGGAGGAGGTGGAGGAGGAGGAGAGGCGACTGTCCGGGGGCCAAGTCCAGGGCAGCCCACAGTCAGCCATTCAGGAAAGCCATCGAAATCAGGAGGACTAGGAGATCGGAGGCGCCGGGCGCGGGTGCGCCCAGGGAGCCAGGCAGGCCGGGGCGGAGGCCGGCGGCCCGCGGAGTGGCCGGAGCGCTGCCCGGGTCCGGGGGAATCAGCATGAAAGTGGTCCGCGTCGGGCGCTGCGCGGCGTCGTCCTGGCGCTGGGCCGCCGCCGCCGCCTGCCCCGGGCGCCCGCCGCGCGCCTCGCTCGTTCCGGCCGCTGCCGCCCGCAGTCGCCGGTTGGAGGCCGTTCGCCGCTCCCTGCGGGCCGCCTGGGCCGCCGCCGCCGCCGGAGCCGCCGCCGAAGCCGCCGGGTCCGGCCCGGAGCCGCCGCGTCTAGCGCCGCCGCCGCCGCTGAAGTCGCTGCTGCCGCTGCTGCCGCCGCCGGAGCCGCTGCTGCTGCTGCTGCCGCCGCCGCCGCCTCACACACATAGGGAAAGAGTCAACTCGCCGGCGGCGGGGGAGAAATGATAAAAGAGAGAGAGGAGGGCAGATCACCACCTAGAAGCACATCCTTCGTGCGCAGAGCGGGGAGAAAAAGACGGAAAGAAAGAATGAAAGAGGGGAAAAAAGGCAGCACGGCACCCGGAGAAAGGAGGCAACTCGGGGAGAGGAGGAGGAGGAGAAGAAAACACACACGCGCGCACGCACACACACACCGCGGAGAGAAAAGAACAGAGAATCAAAGTGATCAAATATGCTAAAAAGGGGGGCGCGGGAGGGAATGCGATTTATAGGCGCCGGGGCTGGCAGAAGTGGCTTCTCCGCGATCAGCTCACTGAGCTCTCTATATAGTGAACTTTGACACGACTGCTGCAACTTAGCGCACGTTGCCATGGCGACGGCGCGCCTTATAAGGCAGCAGCCGGGGTTGGCCTGGCCAGGCGCGCGCGCGCCGCCCCCTCGCCGTCATTGGCCGGAGCGCGGCGGCCCCGCCATGGCGGCCGCGGGCGCAGCCCGGTCCTAGCGCGAGCGGTGTCACTGCCGCGACGCGGGGCGAGCGGGGGACGAGGGGGGGCGGGGACCCGGTGGCCGCGCTGCCGCTGCCGCCGAGCGGGGGATGGGCCGTGCCGGCCCTGGGAGCGCAGCCCCCGCTTTCCTCACACCCAGCACCCGAGGTTTCTGCCCTGGAGGGGAGACTAACGCAGCGCGCACACACAACGTCTCTTAAAGGCTCCGCGAGAGGCTTTGGATGGAATCGAGGACTTCGCCTGTCGCAACTTGGCGATGCCACGAAATCCGCCGCTCGCGCACCACCCGGGACTCCCGGCGCATGTTTTTGCCCATAATGCCAAAGAAAGAGAAAAGTTCTCTGGTTTCTTTGCAGAGGGTAGGGGGTGGCAGGTGGGAAGGTGCCACGAATTGAGCTTGCAGGCATTTCCAAAAGAAAGATTTGGCCAAATCCGGGTGATGGTAAACCCTTCTCTCAATCAACTCTGATTACTTGCTCGGTTTGATGGCTCACTTTTTTTTTTTCTTTTTTAGAGGAAAAAAGTCATTTAGCGTTTGTTTTTTCCTTGTAGGGTTAACATTTCACAGGTATGCAACCTGACATTTTAATTGCTCAAATAAAGCATCTCGGATGCTAAGAAGCAGAAGTAGACTTCATCTCATTGTCATGACGCAATTAAAATCAATTTTCCTCAACTTTATCCTCTCTCTTTGGTTTTAGCTAACTCTCAAGCCAACATCCTGCCACACACCCCGTCACGGTGAGAGGGAAAAGACTTCTGCCTGCTGATGGACAGGCGGAGGCAGCCGCCAAGCCTCCCCTGTGCACACCCTCTGTACACACATGTAAGCGCACATGTATCAGATGCACATTTGTCAATGTACACAGACAAAGACTTCAGCGACTATGCTTCTAGGTCATAGAACAGTTGAGTACAGACTTCATTGTTCTTCAAGTTCCTTTTAAGCATTCATACAGTCATTAAAACACACCCAGAGATTCTGCCCCAAATTGGAAATAATACCAGTACAAGTTACAAGAACCACACACAAGCCATATTCTATCTCAAGAGAGTCACTGCAAAAAGAACAACTTCATAACCTGTGTCATTCTGCTCAATGTGCTAAAATCATTGATACGCTTGCGTTTTGCATTCCAGGGTGTTTGGTTTTAAACATCAAACATGTAGAATTGCCCCCAGAGCACACTATATTCCAACGCAGTAAACTTGCTATTTGATTATGACCAATTAGTGGACTATTATTATTCCACATTTATACAAGAAACTTGTGTCTCTCTTATACACACTTTGCACCAAGAAAAACTGTATGCCAGTAAGCCAACCAGGTTTACGAACAATTAAAATATTGCACAGAAAAGATGCTGAGCTCCAGGGGGGAAAAAATGAACAAGTATAAAGAGTAAATTGACAACTACAGAAAAGCATCCTTGGTAGCTGAAAAATTGAAAAGATAAAGGTATTTTAAAAAATAAACCATACATATAATTGACATGTGTAGATTGCACTTTTGCATTTAATTCTTTTTACACACATTGGCAGAATAAGAGGTGGGGACGAAGTACAGATATGGGCAGATAGGGGCTGGTTTTTAGGAAAAGGAAAATCCTCTTTAAGCTTCACTCCTAAAACAACCTAAGCCCTCACTCTTTCTCCGTGGAAATCATATTTCACTAAAGCTGCAGGTGCTGAGATTTTTTTGAAAGTTGTAAAAAAAAAACACAAAAAACAAACCTATAGTGGACACTGAACTATCATAAACCTAGTGTGTAATAAAATCGCCACAGAGTGAAGCCAAGCTGAGAATTTCAGGTTGATAAGAGACACAGTATAACTTTCTCCTGAAGAGGACAAGAAGGAGGGAAAAGAAATCATTTCAAAGGAGAAGGTTTTGAGTTTTGTTTGTTTGTTTGTTTGTTTCCTTTCAACCTCTTTGACTAAGGAATTGCCTAATACTACAAATGTCAGTGGATTAGGGCAAGTTCAGTGGAGATGTGGTGAGGCTAGGGTTGAGAGAGGAAATCTAATGGGCATTCCCATCTCAATTTAGTAGAAGATGAAAATAATTGATTATAGGGAAATCATAATCTTGCCTCTTGAGTAGGGAGACTTCCATAGCAAGATTACCTTTTACAAATATTTGAAGTGGCAATTTTGAGAAGGAAGAGCTTCCCCACTCCATTTAGAGGTTTTGGGAATTTAAAGTACGCTCTGACCGCTTAGATTGAAAATGAAGAATTTCCCAACCACCTCTTAGAGAATTGGAGCCTGCTAGGGAATCGATCACAGGGCTGCCATGAAATTAGAGGTGTTTCACTCTGTATTTTAAGACTCATTCAGTTATGAAAATGATGTTACAAAGGGAAAAAAAATCACTGTATAAATTGTAGTTAAGTTTAGTGCATAGAAAAAGAGACAGGATTAAAGACTAAGAAGAAAAAAAGGCAAAAATATTTTTAAATGTCTTCTTCAGAGATGCTTATGTGCTGTGACTCTAAGATGAAAAAGCTCTCAGACTAAAACATAAATATCTATATATTGTTATTATTTGTTTAAAAAACCCAGCTCAGTCTTTTATTGCAGATGTAAATTTATTTTAATGAAGGGAATGGCAAGTTTTAATTTGTCTAGAGAAAGTTGGACAAACATTTGTCCTAATCTGGAAAAAAAGAAAAGAAAAGAAAAGAAAGAAACTAAAAACTGAACACCCAGGAATATAATTTTCTTGTAGAAAGTGTCCTGATGGGCTATAATTCTTTACAGATTAAATCACAATATGAATACAGACCCCAGCAAATGCCGAGTTTAACTCTGAACTCAGTGGAAACCAGTTCCATCCTCCAGGATTCATTGAATTCCTCCTTTCCCTCAATCTAGTGCATGTGTGTTTTTCTCTTCCACCACACTGGAGCTCCATGAATAGGGAAAGGGGCTTCCATTGTGTCCCTCTGAACTTCCAAGTCAATGCAATTTTTAACCACTGGCTTGTGGTACTTTGAAAATCACCAGGGGCTGTCAGAGTTGGGTCCTCTGAAAAATTTACAGTGCTAAATCAGAGCATATGCTGGGAGGGAAAAAATTGCTTAAGATTGGAGCAAGTACAGTATCTGTCTGCCCCCTAGTGTAAGAGTCCTCGCTGCCTAAAATTCAACTTTAAAAGAAAAGGAGCTCTTAAAGGGAAACGACTTTGGGCTCACGTAGGCATAGGAGAATGAAACTTCTGTACATTTTAATCTGAATAATTCTTCAGGATTTAAAATTAATTGGCTCTGGCTTGGTTGGACCATACTCGGATCTCGCCACCTCTGCGTTTCCCGAGTCACTGGCGAAGAGGTGATTTTTTTTTTTTTTGAACTGGGTTTATGTACGTCCCCCTCACCCCCTCCTCTTTTTTCTTTCTCTCTGTCTCTGTCGTCTCTCTCGTTGGCTTTTTAAAAATGAGGAACCGTTCCTTGAACGTTCTGGACAGAGCACAGAATTGCTTCTTTAGTCAGCCCGGCGCGGTTGCAATAGACAGCAAAAAGGTAAACGTTTGCCTGAAATCCGCACGCCAGCTCCACCACCCCGCCCGATGGTGAGTACCCTTCTCGTTGCGTTTCTCCTCCTAGCTTAACCGAGCGCTCGCCTACCCGAACCGCGGCCGAGGGCGCTGGGCTAGGCTTTTCTCCCTCCCAGCCTGCCTGGCTGTCAGTTGCACAAGGTTGCAAAATGAAGCGCAGAGGCAAATCGAACAGTAAATTCTGGTACTTAGTGAGAGCCTTAGCAGCTCCTTTGCTAGAAAACCGAGTCGTCTGCTGCTTGCAAAACCACGCTTACAGGACTGATTTTTAGTTTGCTCTATGGAAGGAAATGAGTTTGAGGAGACAGGACGAGGGGATGGGAGGCACCGCAGTCTTAACGCTTCGGTTTAATCATATTTTGGCAGCTTTGCAATTGTATTTTCCCCCTCTCCCCCTCCACTTCTCCTACCACACACATGTAATAAAATATGGCAATGCATTAAATTGATTCTGTCCCCCCTTCCCCGAACGCCTTAAACCACAGTCCTAGGCATTTCATACACGTTAGCAAACCGATTTTTTGAAAAGCCCCAAGTCATCCCCAACCCCACACAGCACAAGGAGAAAAGTGAGAAAGGAGAGAGAGAGAGAAAAAAATACTGTAAGTAAACATACCAAAACCATATTTGCCTTGTTCAAGGTCCCAAACCGCTTGCATCTTCCTCCTAAACTGGAATAACTCTCCTTTAGTTTGGCGGGTGAAATAAACGCTTTGTTGGCCCCCTGAAAAGATGTGTCTTTGATAATTAAAGAGAATCTCTTCCTCGGTGTTTATCTAAGCGATTGTGCAAACTGATAAAAAGTAGGCACTAGCCTGCAGGGAAAAAGAGGAAAGGTGAGGGGAGAGCTCTTCCACCTCAAGGAAGTGCTTCCCCATGTATTAGGCGCTCTCAGCCTTGGAAAACCCTGCACACTAACTTTAGAGAGACAAGGTTTCAGGGAGCTTTGTACATAGCTGCTGAGGAATGCAAGCCTCGCCTTTAAGAAAAAAAACCTCAAACCGTAGGTAGGAGATGTCTGGAGTGATCCTTGTCTCTCATCTCATTCCTTAGAAGGAAGAGTGCGTTGTTACACCTTGTTTGGGGCTGGAAAGACGAGACTTTAAAAACACCCGTCCAATTGAAAAAAATCTCCCAACTTAATGAGTTTAGTCGTAGGCTGGAGCAAACGGCTCAGCCTCAGCAGAAAACCGCCAACAACCATAGGCGATATTGCAGAGCAAGACGACCCAAGGCACAGCCAAATTCCACTGTTTGGGGTCGAGAGGGATGGAGGCTAATCCTAAACCAAGTGGGAAAAAAACCGAGGTGGGAGAGGAGGGGGAAAAAACAGCAGCCTCGCAGACAGGAAGACAGGCTCCCCTCACCCTGGATCAAAGATAGAACTTGAAACGGGAGGGCAACATTTTTCCTAGGAATCCGTTGGAATCCTCATTTTCTACTTTTAACTCAAGTCTCCCCAAGTGATTTTTTTCCCCCTCTCCCCTGTGGATTTGTGCCTCCCCCCCCCTTTCCGGTCCCCATTCTAGAACTTTCCTGAAGAGGAAATCAATTTCTTTTGGGGGAGGGGTTCCCCATTTCATGCCTTCAGATAATGAATGCTTAATTCACCCCCTCCCTTTGCCCACTCCCCAAAATGAATGAAGGAAGCAGGAATACGGTAACTAGTGAAAATTGAGAATAAACTATGCTGCCTCTCACAGTTTAATACAGTTTTAACTAATGGATTTTTTTGTTTTGTTTTGTTTTAAGAGAAGAATAATGGGGAAACACGGATCTTTTATTTTAGGAAACTGTTATGGTAAGATGTATGTCAGACTTGACAAATGGAACTAACGCTCTTCGGCTGCTTCTTGTCCTTGTCTTAAACAGGAATTAAGTTAAACACAGTGCTGAATGTTAATTACATGTTTACTGGCTAATGAAAATTACAAATGGTTTTGCCACCTCAAACAATGATGAAAACTCTGAAGACGCTGTAATTATATACTTTGAACAAAATAACTCAGAATATTGATCATAAGAAGTGTAAATCTTTTTTTAACTATTCATTAATACCATAAGTATGGGCTACAGAAGTTTTTCCTTGCGGTTTGTCTCATCGGTTATACTGAGTGGATGGATGGTGAGGCTCCTCTGGGGAGGTGGTGAACTCATTCTCTTAGTAGAAGGAGGTCACTTGTGTAACTCAGGGGTGCCCCCTCCCTTTTGCCCCCACCCCCTGAAACCCCAGCAGAAGGTCGAGGGATAGTTGAACTGGAAGGCCCGGTTCAGGGCAGGTGAAGGTGATCACAGCCCGGCCTTTCCCCTCCCCTCCCCTGTCCTTCTCTCTCCTCCTCTCCCTCCTCCCTTTCCTGCCAGATCTGATCGATGAAGGTTTTCCTCAGCCTGGGCGCCTGTGGGATAAATTGGCATTCGGGGTTCCTAATGGAGGACCAGTTAGATCAGGGAACTCACCCGCACCCCAGCCGTGCAGCCCTGACAACGTAAATTCCCTCCTTCAGAGAGGACTAGGGCAGTTTATGGCAAAAGAAGAAGAAGAAAAAAAAGTAGGGGATGGAGGTGGTTATTGGGTAAGGTGGCTCAGGCACCACCTGAACCACAACTGGTTTCCCTGGGTTTGGGAGGAGAGAAAATTTTTGTTACGGTTTTCTTTTAACTTTGGCCAGAGTTATAGTACTGGCAGCCACTCAGATCTCAGGGGTCAAAGGTGAGGGCTGTACTAACCCTAAAAGGCTGGCCTGGCCAGAAGGCCAAGCAGGCAGCGTAGCATGGATTTGTCAGCTGAACCACCTGGCACTTCCGAGGGGGTTCCTGTGAAACCTGCACTCGAGGGTCACAACACCGAGTGCGGGTTTTAAGTGGAATATTGAAGATTTTCAAAAAGTGCCCTAGGCTTGTAGGACTGGAGTCCTTTTTCCCTGAGAATTCCCAAGGCGCTAGTCTTTGTCTTAGAAGGAATGGAGTTTTTGAATGGTGTGAAAGGGACAGAGGGTCGCTTCAAATCGATTTTACTTGTCCTTTCTGTCTTTTCGGATCAACGCCCTTCAATGGGCACAGAGGTGCTCTTTCAACCAAAAACTTGTGCTACATTTTCTGCCTGTATTGGTGCTAAATACAATAAGCACTGGGCAGATTTTTTTTCTTTGCTCTCCAAAGCAAGAAAGCACCCTAATTAAATTGTTTTATATGGACAGTCAAGACTGACCAATTAAGTATGCATTAGTATAAAGATATAGTCTGCAGATAAGGCGGCTTAGAAAATCATGTGTAGGACAAAGGAGAGGGCGCTAGCGTTTGGGAGGGGTGCGTGGATCCGGCAAGGTCACGCACCTTCCTCCTTGGGCCCCAGGGGAAATGCAAAGGCCGGGGCTCCAGGTGAGAGGGGAGCAGGCTGGCTAACAGGTGGGTGGCAGTGTTGGAGACTTTCAGGTCTTTGCCCCGGGCTCAAGAGTGGTGGAGCCCGAGGGGTTGGTATCACTCACATCCTACTGGGGCAAAGTAGTAGTCCAAGGTGGCAGGTCCCATAGGATACGGCGAGACCGTGCAGTGTCCGACTCTAGGTCGGGCCCACTGCCTTGTGTCTCAGGTCCAGAGTGCGGTCCTGCAATCATGAAATAGTGTGCGTCCCGCGGAGGCCGGGAGGGCCAGCGGGCACGGACACTGCCACCGGCGTGGTGGCAGCCCTCTCACAGCCAAGATCAGGGAAGAAGGCCCCCACCCAACACCTCCAAGCTAAGCGTTTTCGCTTCTAAGGAAAGGGGGGCTTCTCTACGAGGAAAGTAAAAAGTTCCCACCCGACGCCATCCGGCCGGATGGGCGTCGAGGACCAGTCACTGGAGTAGGGGAAAGGCCGAGAGGTCAAGGAAAGGGAGAGCAGCTCCCTGTCCAGCAAATGCGCCGCTGGGCTTCACCCCCTCTCTGCCCTCGGAGGTGTGGGCGGGCGGACAGCCTCTCTCCCCGAAGGAGGCGACCCCCAGAGCAGGGGCCGGGGCCTCCCCGCGTCGCAGCGCAGGGCTGTGATAGGTGGTCCCCGGGGCCGAGGGGGCGCGAGAGCGCGGCGCGCTGCCGCTGGAAGGGCTCCCGGGGCGCACAGGGCGCCCAGGGTTGGGGGGAGGGAGGAGTGGGGGCGAGAATTAGAGCCTGGGGAAGTGGCTGAATGTCAAAAGTAAAAAGGTTGAAAAGCCAATTTTCCAGGCGCGCTTTCGCCCCCCCTTTGCTGGTTGCAGAGGCCGTAAATCAGCGGCCCGCGGCCAGGGCGGGAGGAGCCCCCTCCGCGGGCTCCGCGTGGCCCCGCCCGGACCGTGCGCACCTCCCGGTGGGCCCCGAATCGATCCGAAGCCTAGCTGAGGATGTCACCGCACTAAATATTTACTGATCACACACAAATAGCCGGGGCTCGAACGATTTTCCTCTGTGAGGAGAGCGCGGAGAGAAGGGTAAATCATTTTATTAGTGTGGATAAAGCCCAGAGCACACTCCGGGCTGGAGTGTTTTAAGATGTGTCTTCAACAGGATGAAAAGAGTTAGGGAAATCGATACTGAGTGATTAGAAGCCCCCGGGGTGACGAAGGGGGACGGGGCTTTCAGGGATTTGGCAAGGCTGAGAGGGGGGAGCCAGCCTCGAGGGGGGCGGCCCGACCACCGCCAGGGAGCTCCCGGGCGCAGGCCTCTGTTCCTCCCTCCTCGACGGGAGACGCGAGGGCGCTGCCAGAGGCAGGGGAGCAGCCGTGGCCCGGCTTCCCGGTACCCGTGGCCAGGCGAGGGCTGCGCGGGCCGCCGCGGGGCCGAGGGCTTAGGAGCTGCGGACTCCACGCGTCGAGTGGCACTGGCCAGGTGGCCACACGGCAGTGGATCGCAGGCGCGGCGCGGGACGCCGGCACGTTCTACCACACGCCGTCTTTGCGGGCACCTTCAGAGAGTAAAGGTGTCGGCCTAAAGGGGTTGCATTTCTCCTCCTTGCATTTCGGGGACTCCTCCCAGCCGCGACCCGCAGCACCCCCGAACTTTCTCCTAGAAAAATCTCTGCCCATCATCTTCTTGAATATTTTTAAAGAGGACCCAGTGGCCCATCCCAGCTAGCTGCCTCTCCCTCCCACCCACCGGGCGTCGAGGGTGGCCTCCGGGTGGCGGAACCTGCTGGGGACCGCAGGGCAAGTGGATTCCAGGTTCGCAGCTCATGGGCAGGTGGGGCGACGGCTGAGGCCGAAGAGGAAGGCAGCGGGCAGGGTGACAGGCAGCAACGAAGCCACAGGACATCCCCGTTCTCTCGAGGGCGGGAAATCAGCTTTGGGGGTATCAGGCCACACCTCAGCGATGAAAACCCATCTGGGACCCCTGGGCTGGGCGCAGGGAACTAAAGTGGCCGAGGAGTAAAGACTGGTAGGACTTGCTAAAGTAAGAAAGGCTTTGAGGGGAGCTTGCTGGGAGGGAGAGCAAAACCTTCTTCCTAAAATCAAGCAGCAAAATCCTGGCGCGAAAATGGCTTTTCACGTTTCGAAGCGCGAGTCTCACTCGCTACTGTGAACAAACCTCGAGGTTCGAAACAGCTGCAGACCATCAAGTAGGCACTAACTGGGGGGAAAGAGGGGCGGAAGGTGAGGAAAGGAGAGAATCTTTTTCGTTTCTTCTTCCTTTTCCAGCTCCGGATCTTTTCCTAAAAATCCGCTCTTCCTAAAGGAACTGGTAGCTCCCTACATATATTTATTTATTTGGAAAGGTTCATTCCCTCCCACCCCCTTCAGTTGCTCGATTTTCTTGGCAGCTTCAAGGATTCAATTCAGGCTGCCCTGCTTGGCTTTTTGGTGCAACAAGAAATATAGCTGCAGATCCAATTAACCGTTTTCCAGAAGAGAGATTTTTTTTTTTTTAAATATGAATCCCAGTGGATTGGAGCGATGTGTTCAGGTGTGAAGCGATCGCTACCTTGAATTCCTTCCTCGGTAATCCTCTAATTCCTGCGTTGGAAGCTCGAAAGTATCGCTGACCTGGAGGGTGTCAGGAGCCGGGTCTCCATTAACCCTTCTTGGTCTTGGCCAGAGCGAAGGTTAACTACACTAATCACCAAAAGAGGCTGTAGCAAAAAGCAACCGAAGAAGGAAGGGAGGGAGGGAAAGGAAAGGAAGAAGGAAGGAAGAAGGGAAGGGTAAATTCACTGCAGTTACAAGGATTTCAGAGCTCTGCTTTTCCTTGGTCCTTCCCCACCTCTACCCTTCCTGTGAGAGCAGGTTTCCATTCAGAGAGACAGCAGTCTCATCCATCAACGCAGCGCACTCCATGGCGATGGACTTTAGGGAATAAGAAAAATATAATGCAGTGAAATATTTTCTTCTATTTAACTGACCACCCAGTTCACTTTAAAAATATTTCGAACATGCATACAACAGATTATTGTGGGAGAAAATTTTAAAAACTGCAAGTAAAAAAAATACATAGTTTACCTTCTTTCATTTGAATAAAAGCTAATTTAGAATCTTGTCAATAGCCAAATGATAGCCATAAAATCTCGATGAGACTAGAAAAAATGAATTCTGCCGGTTTCAGACCTGGTGGCATATTAATGGATAGTTACGTGATAGTCATATGCATGAAGGTATGTGGACATGGGTGTGTACATATTCTTATGGTGTTAGAAGTTCCTTGATGGATTAAAGGTTCATATACTCAAGCACTAGAGAGAGGCTGTCACTCATGTGTACATTCCAGGAGTCTGGCAGAAGGCAGTGCAAAAAAGAGTTTTGAATGAGCTCCTTGGTATCACCATTGTTGAAATACAAGCTGAAAGCAACTTAGCAATGGCAAAGCTATTGTGGCTTGCAAAATCATAGAAAGACACTTCAAAGTAAAAACATCAATTTTCTAGTTTGGAAGCTTTGGCAAAGCATTTAAACGAAAGATGAGCATCTTTTGCCTAATATATTCATTTAAAAATTTAAGGATATGCCACTCTATTTTACTTTTCAAAGGACTGAAGAATTAAAGGAGAATGGCTGTAGCTAGAGATGATGGCATAAGGGTGCTCTCTGCCCATTTAACCAAGTTTGATGTGGGCTGGCTACACATGCTTTTTTTTTTTTTTTTTTAATTTTTTTATTGTTTGTTGTTTATAGGGGTACAGGTGTTTAGGTTATGTATGATGCCCTTGCCCCCCCTTCCCCCCAAGTCCCAGTCCCAAGCATGTCCATCTCTCGGAGGGTGCGCATTGCACCCTTTGCTACACATGCTTTTAATACTAATATTATATTGCAAGACAACTCCTACTGAGAAAGTTCTGAAAACATCTAAAGCCATGTGGACATCAGTGCTTTTTTAGTAGTGAGAGTGAAGGATGATTGTCTGATTCTGTATTTTCCTCTTTCTCAAGAGCCTGGTAATGAAATCTGTAAAATGACAGTTAATTTTTGGTATGTCAAAAAAGCATTAATCAGATGGTATCAAGTGCCAATCGTTTAAATATGAAGATGCTAGTAAGGCAAATATCCAGATAAATTAATGTTGTTAATTAGCTGCATCATTGTATTTAAAGAAAATAAAAGCAGAACAACAGAAGAGATTTATTTGATTTAATTTCCTTAAACCACAAACTCAAGATGAATTTCAGAAGGAGAAAAATAATCTTGGGAGTAATTCCCATTCTTTCGGCTTTTATAAGCCTTTAAAAAGAACATTTTCAATATATAGCATATAATTAGAGAGGTAAGTAGATGGACTGAGACACTGCCATAACAGGGAACATTATGCATGAGTTTAGAAAAAATTTAATTAATTACATTACAACTTCATTTCTTCTCTTAAAAGCCTGATTTCTTGAAATATTTAAAGGTACATGTTAAAAATAAGTAAAGAACTTCTGTATAAAATTAAGAGGAGGCTATTTAATATATATTCAGCTTTTTGACCATAGGAAATATTAGCTTGAGAGTTCACAAAGTGTGTTGTTTAAATAAAATTTATACTAGCCTTTGTAGTTTGAAGACACAGTAGAGAAAGTTACCTTTTCCTATCCATCTATTACAATTCATAATAAATTAATCAACCTTATCTAAGAGATTTCTATGTACATGATTGAGGTAAATTGAGATGATGTCACTTTAAATAGTTAAAGCAAAACTGAAAATATTAAAGGAAGGGGATATTGACTTCAGTGAAAAATGTCACATCGGCTATTTCGTGACAGGACCATATCACATCACATGTCAGGGAGAAGTTAAAAAATTGGGGAACCTAATTTCTTCGTAGAATGTATGTTAACAACTTATTTATTTACTTCCAAAGACATGTTGCAATTTTTTATTTTGCACACACTTTGTTGCAACATTACCAAGTAATTAAAGAGAAGCAGTATTGTGAAATGTAAACAGTAGAGGTTTAAAAAAGGTATTTTTCTTTATAGCCTCCTCTGAGTGATAACGATTTATGTTTATTTAATCACTGATTTCCGTTCATGTAATTTTGGTAAATTTAATGGCTTTTAAAATTATACACTATTTTGCTAGAGTCTACATTGTTTATAAATTGAAAACAAATCCAAAGGTACTGAATCTTTTTCAGGAAGCGCAATTGAATGTTCAGTTATTGAAGAGCTGCTATTTCAGTCCCCCAGGTTCTATTAAAAATAAACACCTAAACCTGTTCTTCTTTCCTAGCAACTCTTAAAATTGCAACTGGCATGGTTGTGGATACATGAATATTTAATATGAGTTTTTAACTCTCTTTTCCTATTTTCCCCAGAAATGCCTTTAATTTGTCTCTTATGCTAATATATTTTAAAAGTATTAGTATGCAAGAATTATCCACCCCCTTTTAAAAACCAGTGAGTAAAAATTCTAATTATAGAAAAAAGGTGTGATGTTTATACTGAAGTTTCAGTAACATTCAAAGAAGCTTTCTTAATAAACTAGAAGAAACTCTATCCTAGATAAATTAAAATAGGGCAGCTGTTGCATACGGTTTATATTCATATCCTTCTTCCTTCTTGCCTTTGGTACTAAGGTACTTGGGCTTTTGTCTTCACATACTGCCTATTGTTAACTGAGTGAATTTCTGAAATTAAAAAAATATTTTCAAACTGTCCTGCCTTTATAGCTGGAAGAAGTACTAAATTGAAAAAGTAATATTCACATCTGTGTTCAAATTTGTATGTCCAGGCAATAGTGAGGCGGGGAACACTCTGCAAAATGCCCCATTCCCCCCACGCCAAACAAAAACAAAACATTACATATGTTAGCTCAAGAGCAAAATAATTCTTAGGTTTCAGTGTGTTGGAAATATAGGCACATTGCTTCCACAATGGAATTCTTACTAAGATTTTTTTTTTTTATTTTTAAACTTTATCTATTAGGATGGGGCATTTCAGTTTTACATACAATTTTTGAAATTTAAAACCAATTGTAACTTTGCAGGCTTTTTGTAGTAAAGGCAGATTTGTGACATACAAGCCTCCAAAAATAAAATGCATGATGGCTTGCCTTAGTTTTTAGGGATGTTATAAAACTCTCCTTTAAAAAAATTACAATAGCATACTTTTCTGAGTGCAAAATGAGATGATGATAGGAGGAAAAAAAGAACACCCCTCTCCAAGCTCCCCCACCAAAAAACCCCAGACAACAACAAAACAAAACAAAATTCCAAACCTAAACCCCACCAAAAAGCCCCTTACCACTTTGGGAAAGTTTCTGTGTAACTGTGGGTCCTGCCAAATCTCCTAGTTTGTCAACTTTTGAAACGCAGTTAGACTGTAGTCAGCAGCCTGGCAGCCTCAAGAAGGAGGCAGGCTTTTGGAGCACAACTCCAGAGAGACCTACCACTTAGAGGTAAAGCTGGGAAAGCAACTGTTGAAAGTTAACCTCTCCTTTCCAAAGCAGGTTTGCAGAGGCAGGACAGTGAGAGCTGATATAACCAATTTTATTCTTTTCTCGGGCATTCCTAACTTTCATGATTCCCCCCTCCTTCCTTTACTATCTGTCTTTGTGCCTCCAGGGCCAGTGAAAGAGCAGGGCAGATTCTAGATTGCTTTCAGAGTTTGCCTTCTCTGATGATGGATTACCATGTCAATTTAAACGGCATAGGATTAATTTGTTTCAATGATTTCTCTTTAGGCTGAATGCCAGCCGTTTTTCTATCTCTCTCCTTGCTCTTCAGAACAACAACGACCGAAAAAAAAAAAAAAAAAAAAAAAGAAAGAAAGCCTTCTTTCCATATTCTAAGTTAAGAGACAATAATGGACATAGACAAGTTAGGTGTAATGTTGCAACACTGTTACAGGTCTGAGTGTTTTTATCTCTGCCTGTGAGGCTGAACATACAGTCAGTCACATTAAAATGAAATTGGACTCAACATTTATTCAATAAATACTTGTCTTGTAGATAATCCAGTGCCGAGTGCTTTTGACACATAAGGACTTAATTTGTCTTGGATAACAAGTTATTAATATGGCACATTTAAACTTGCCACCTACAATAAGGTTATTGAGATCTATAACAAACTCAAATGATCATTGCAAAAAACAGTTTGTGTGAAGGGGGGAGACGTTTATGAGAGTACCTATCTTTATCATATACATATGCAAAAACTAGTAACACAGGCACAAATGCACATGCACACACTCAACATATGTGTATATATATATATATTTCAAATCACAAAAAAAGTTCGGTAAAGTTAAAATAGTCCATCCATTATGTAGATGTATCTAACCTTCCCAAAATAAAAATGTGTCAGAGTTTTCTCTTTTGAAAGATTTCTAAAATGCACAAGAAAAATGCTGTTCAAATCCAATTTCTTTGCAAGACCAAACCTATTATGAGGTTGAAAATGGCACAAAAAAGCACTTATGTACAATCCAAAATCAAACACCCCCTCCACGTTTTTCACCTAGACTAAACTTGCAGCCAGGCAGAGCATGTTGCTGGTAGAAAAAAGGCAATTTAAGTGAAATAATCTATCCCCAAAGTGATTATTTTATTTCGCTCTCTAACGGGAGGTCCCCCAGTGGATACAAAAGGACAGGAGAGGGATTTCATCCTATGGACCGAATATGTTTGGCAAACGTGACTATTTGAACCTTAGGCTTCTTTTGCACTATCTTCTTCTAATTGCCTCTCCTTTTCCCAGCATTCCCCCACAGTGAAATTTACATCATAGTTCATAATAATAAATTGCATTCTAAATATGAACACAAATGGATTTTATAGCCTTCTCCTTTTCTTCAGCCCTCTCAATGCACAGGAGGGTTTTATTTGAGCAGGTTCTACTTTTTAAGGACGTATGTGATCAGAGGCCGGTGACTGTCAGAACCGGAATCTATGCAATTTTAATTCGTAAAAAAGTTGTTGGTTGCTAACCTTGGGGGAGACCGTGCATCTCTAAGAAACCAAATCTCTGAGAGCTCTCCCTGGGAAATGATGTTACATATGAGCAGAAAATCCAGGCAAGAAAGGCTAATCGAATGAAGAGAGAGAATTAGGTTAAAAAATAGAGTACAATCTAGTATCACATTTTCACTAGTGTAACTTGAAATGAAGGTGTCTTCAAGTCGCCAGTGTTGCCAGAGTGTTTAGATGTTGGCCACAGATGGGAACACCTATTGAAATGTGTCTGAAGAAGATTAATAGGGCTTGTCACTGTTGGGAAAGCACTGCTTTGCTGTAAATTTCTACCAGCACAAGATGAATTACCGATGAATGCTCACTTATCAACCCCATCACTATCGTTCGACACTAAATCAAATTGAGAAGTTATCTGCAATCAGAAAATTTCTTTTTAAAATAGACATACACCTTTAGGCCCCAACACTTTAATAATCCCACTCACAAAACAATTCTCCACCCCATGATGCTTCTTTAGCTTAAACCAAATTATATCTCAATAATGAATATATTTTTAAGTTCACATCCAGTGGGCAGCTGGCCAGTAGCAAAGTTTGACAGTATTTTCACGAGGGTATGAAGGCTTTTTGGAGGTCATCATATAATATTTAATAAAATGTGTTCTTTTTACTTGTAGATTTTTCTGTCCTTTACTTTGAAGGCAAAGAAGAGAGTGGGTTTCCTGCTCTAAACCCTGTGACCTAAGAGACATCTAATGCTCTGGTAAGATCAAATTATGAGAGAACTGCAAGGTTAGGTAGAGAACAGTAGAATAAGATCAAGTAGATGACAGTGATAATTGAGGGCATGCATTTATTTTTTAAAATTCAATGCATTTTATATACCTCATTTTAAGGTGATTTATTTGAGAAGCAAAATGGAGACATTACCTCTTTTTATTATCTGTTAACCAACTCTGAGCATCCAGAGGTTTTGCAACCTAGAGATTAAAAATGTTTTAATAAGACCATCAACCCTTGTATTTTTATGGGGATCTACCTGTTTAAAAAGTGCTCTCACAAGCATGACTCATTTGCTTTTTACTGAAATCCTATGCAAGTAGATATTGTGAATTCCCATTTTGCTGATGAGTAAACTGAGACTCAGAGAGTTATCTGAGGTCATGGAGCTAATAGGAGTACAGTAAGAATTTGAATCTGTCTTCCAGGCTCTTTTCAGGATTTTTTCACTCCAAGTCATGTAAATAAAGAAGAATAAGATAATGATAACACTAGTAGCAGCTAACATTTATTATATACTAGAACTATGGTATAGGCAAAGGGGTATGGCTTCTTAGAGATTGACCCTAAGGCACTGAGCACTACAGGAGGTCTCCATTTATTTTTTCTTGCCTCCGAAGAATCCTGAATATGTAAAACAATGATGATTCTTCAGAAAAATGTAGCTTCCTTTTTTTTCAGGCGACAGAGTCACACTCTCTTGCCTGGGCTAGAGTGCCGAGGTATCAACCTAGCTCACGGCAACCTCAAACTCCTGGGTTCAAGGGATCCTCCTGCCTCAGCCTCTGGGTAGCTGGGACTATAGGCATGCGCCACCGTGCCCGGCTAATTTTCTCTATTTTTAGTTGTTTGGCTAATTTCTTTCTATTTATAGTAGAGACGACAGGGTCTCACTCTTGCTCAGGCTGGTCTCAAACTTCTGAGCTCAAGTAATCCTCCCGCCTCAGCCTCCCAGAGTGCTAGGATTACAGGCGTGAGCCACCGCCCCCAGCCCCATAGCTTCCTTATTTTCCAGATAAAAGCAAGAAGAAAAGTGCGAGGTCTGCAGAGATTAGGGGACTGACTCAGGGTCATACAGCTGGTTGGTGACACAGTGTAAACAGGACCCCTTTCTCTCGGCCCCCAAATCAGGAATCCCCAACCCCCTGAGAACATTTGCCTTATGCCATGTTCCTTATTCAACAAAAAACATACTTTAGACCATCAGATCATGTCCTTGTTGTAAGTATTTCTCTATTTTATGATGTGATACTTTGAGTGGGCTATTACTGTTGTTACATGAAATTTTCCAAAGTCTTCCCCACAATAATTTTTCATAAAACCTATTAAACTAACCAGCAAAATAGTCAAAGCTGCAATGAAGAATCGCACAATAATAAGAATATTCTGTAGTCTCCATTAGGTCACAATAATACTCCAGTCTGTATTTATTACAACCCTCCTCTGATGTGTCCATAACCAAAATTACTGGATTTATATTCTGTAATGGTTCCCCAATGGGAAAAACCTGTGTTTTTTATCTTCCTTTTCCTGTCCCAAATCACCCTTCCATATACATTGCCTGCTTTGGGAACCCTCGTCTGGGTTTAATCAGAAGTTGCGAGACAAAATGTGCATTATTAAGAAATATAAATATTTTCAGAAGCAATCAAAGGGATGAAAGATTGATTCAGCATGCAGATTGGGTCTAATTTGAAGCAGCTTTATTCTAATGAGGGCTACTGGGATACAAAGTCAGGAGCTGTTGTGGCCACCAGTTGGAAATTCCAACACATTAGAATAACCTGTCAGGATTTCTCTTGCTAGATAGGCTGAAACACTTTTTGCAAGGTATATTCTCCAGTCCGTGGGCTAAACCACCTTCCTTGCCTATCCTTAGGGATTTGTAATAGTCATCTTTGAGAAATTATGACTAATTCCTTCTTCTCTTTAGAGTTCAGATCAGCAAGTACCTCCCTTTTCCCAACTTGGAAGTTGGCATAGCAGGAACTTTCATAAGAACATTTTGGCCTGGAGGCATCTGTATTACAATTTATTTCTTGGCTTAATAAAAGGTATCACGTTATCTACCTGGTCAATCTCTATTGGCTTTCAAAGTAGAGACATGGAAAAACCTAATAAGCCTCATTAGGATATCTGCTTTAAAAACAACGGGGCTGCCTCATTTAGCATGTTGCTTTGAAATGTCCCAGCAGAGCTGGGTGGTCATTGCTTGAATAAAGGTATTGCTAATTTGGGATCTTTGTTAGTCTGGTAGCTCTGAAAAAAAAAAAAAATGCCTGATGTGTAGGTGGAATTTTAATACACAAGGGATCAAACCCTGATTGTTGTATTTTGTTTTTGTTTTCTTTCTTTCTTTCTTTCTTTCTTTCCTTTAATCCCACTTTTTGTCCACATGGCCATGTGTGAGAGATGGCTTGATTTTCTTGATATGGTTCACCCATCCACAGCTGGAATTCCAAAGAGGACAGAAAATGTCTTTAAAATCAACACAACTCAGGGAGCCTGAGAGAACAAGTTTTCCTTTGTTGTAGGGTATAGTATTATTTGCTGTAGGTTTTTTGATATACATTCTAAATTAGGCCTGCAAAGGCATGCTTCATCTTTAATTCATCACTCTCAGCTGAAAGAGATTAGCAATGTCTAGCACGCACCCCTCGTATGGTGCTGACCTCATCAAGTATGGTCTGAAATTAATTAGCCTCATTCATTCCAAATGGAAAAGGATAATGGAGCAGCATTTTAGAGATGACCATCGCAAATTGTATGCAGCATATTTAAAAGGCCCCTATTTTCCAACCATGTAGATTAAAATTCTTTCCAGGGTTTACAATATGCCAGAGTTATCAAGGACCCAGAGCAGAGCCTGGTCAGGTTTCCTGTATGTATGTTTGTGTGTGCATGTGTGTGCAGAGTTGTATGTTGCATGATTCTTAGAGTCTGTGTATAGATGTATCCATATTTAGCTGGCTTGCTCTCCAGAATGACACCTGAAATACTTAACAAACAAAAATCTGATGTTTAATACTGTTTTATATGATACGGTAGTAGAATATGTTAAGTGGACTTTTTTGTTGCCATTAAGTGGAACATGCTAGCACAGACTTTGCTGCTATTTTTCAGTAGGATGCTATTCATACTCTAATTTAGAACCCGAAAAGCCTCTTAAAGAAATGCTCAACTTTCCTATTTTAAGTTATTTTTGAAACTTTCTATGTCTTTTCCCAGTCCCTACTGTTTGATCATATTTTAAAACATGATTTAGGACTAAGTTAGATTACAGAATCACTTAAATTTACCATCTTGCTAAGATTAGCTGATTTTTCCCTTTTGGGGATTGACTAAGCACAGCCAAATTTTTGAATATCAAAACCGCTTTCTTTTCTAGCCAAAAAAATCTTGACCGGGGTTCTTTTGGATTCTCAAAGATGTTGTAAAGTTTATTTTTATGAACAGTAGATTTGGGACTACAAATTGGAAGAAAAAAAAGCTCATGACTTTTTTGGTGTGTTTTCAGGCTTTAATTTTTTTTTTAAATAGCATGAAATGTAGTTAATTTATGAAAAGATCTTAGCAATATTTGGGGGGAATTTTATATAGTATATATTTCTTAAGAAAAAAAAATTATCCCAGCATGACTATTTAGTTAAATTAACAAGTAGGTATTCAGTGTGATGTAACTATGGAGTTTCTACTTAACTTTTGGAGTGAAAAATGCAGTTTTAGGCAAATAATCTTTTCAGAGCTTTTCATATGTAAGTTATTTAAGATTATTTCGTCTTATAAGAAAACAGAAGCTGACAGTATGTTGCCCATATCTCTGCAAATGTAGGATTTAGAAATTTCTCTATGCTCACTTTTGCCTAATCTTCTCATCCCAGAAGACCCTTTATCTAATGGGCATATATCATTTATTTGTACAAGATCATCAATCATGAACTGTGAACCTATCATTTTGACATAAAATATCTATCCCTAAATCTTCCAAAACCTCTAGCATATAATTTTAGAAAATTAGCTAGCTTAAAGTCTGGGCTTCTGACTTCTGGGGATGAAACACAAAAATGGAGAAAGCTTAAATTATACAAATTTGATTTTAAAGTCACAGTTTAACTGAGCCAGGGATAAAAGATGGCGTGATACAGATCTTTAAATGTTGACAGAAATAGACAATTTTGCTAATTATCATCTGGTCAATTTGGAATTTCATGGCAGATAAATGGAATAGTAGTTAAAGGGGAATATATTGCAAAAAACAGTTTGGCTCATTGAAGCAGGTTATGATATTTTCCTCATAATTTCTTATTATTAAGACAAAGGAATGCATGCATTCTATATGATTGCAATTTGCTCACATACTGTACATCATGCCTCAATTTTTACTTAAATTTTTTTTTTGTTAACTGAGGTGAAAATGGCAGAAAAACTGTAAATATAAGGATTAGGCTGTATGAAATTTGAGTTCGTTCAAATGACACACTCGAAGTAAAACTCAGATGAACTTACCAAATTTCATTTGATACCCACCTGAAACTATAAATCCTCTCTTGGCATTGGAGAGTAGAAAGGAGGTTCACCTAAAATTCAAACCAGGTTTTCCTAAACCTAACCCAGATTCACTAACTTTGGGGTAAAACTATGGTTGCATTTTTGGGTTTGTAATAAAATTTTCATCTCATTTTAGCTGATGATGAATAGATAATGGGCTGCGGGGAGAGAACTAGAAGATGTTTTTGGAATTGCTGTTTTATTTTATTTTATATTTCCTATGACATTCTGAAGCAGGGAGGAAGAGTACATGAAGCAAATTTTCAATAATGTGAGTGGAAAGATGACCACATATGAGAGTCCAATAGGGGGAGAGCTGCAGTCTTTTGGTTGTTAAATATACATACTAGTTTTTACAAAGGACAACCTGGATGAAATATTATTAACTGACATTTCTTGAGTGCTTGCTACAATCAGGCACCATTCTAAGCACTTTACATGTATTAACTCAGTTTGGTTTACCATAACAGTTCTAGGAAAATGCTATCACTTCCGTTTTCCTGATTAGGAAGACTAGGCATAGGGAAGTTACATAACTTGCCCAAGGTTATACTGCTTGTAAAAGTGATTTGAACCCCAGATGTCTCGTTCTGGGATCTCTGTACTTAAGTACAGTGCCATGTATCGCTTCTTTAGAGAAAAAGTGATTGCAATTTTGTTTGAAAGCAAACTGCTACAAACTATGAGTGGGAGACATAGTTTCCCATTTTTTAACTACTGAGGACAGCAATAAATTTAATGGAAAAAGCCAAAGTAGACAAGCTCATTCTTGCCTAATCTCCTTATCCCAGAAGTAGGAAGGGAGTTGGTTTCCCAAATCTCCCGTAAGTCTTTGCTGAACTTCCACTTGGAAAACTACATTATGTAGGATGCCTTAGTGCTAAAAAGATAGAGATAAACTGAGTGAAATTCAAAGAAAAAGAAATACAAAAATGGCAGGGCAACAGTGAAAGATAAAAAAAAAAACAACAAAAAACTAAGTAGAGCTTGGCCAAGCAATAGTTAATAGAGAATTTGATAGTATTCTAGAAATATTTATAAGAAAAATGAGGCCCTACAAATGTCACTAGGGAGGTTGGAAAAAGGCAAGGAGGAAGGTCTAAGAGAAAAACAAATTAAGAGAACTCTGTTCGATTTTGTCGTCTTGCAAGACCTACAATGAAAGCTGTGTTTTCTTGGAATATTAAAAGCCAAGCTAGAGATTTCACAGAAAAAGAAAATTTTGTTCCCCATCTTATATAGATTGAAACAGAAAGATAGGCTAAAACAAAGGTTTTAAAAATGCTTTACATAATAATAGTAATAATGATAATATGTGGAATGCCCCCATAACTTTACACATACTATTTCATTTAATCCTCAAGATGAATTGCAAGGTATCTGTTATAATCTCCACTTTACAGATATGGAAACAGAGGCTCAGGGAGGGTATGTCACCTGCCCAGGATCAGACAGCTTGTATCCCTCTGGATCTCTCTGAAGTCTGGTCTCCTCCCAGAACACCCCACTGTCTTCTGCCACATGAAATCCCCACGATTTTGCTCAGAAGATGATGTCACAAAACAGCTGGCTTTAGACCAAATTCATTACAGTGCATTACCTTCAAGGAATGTACCAATAAGAACACATTATGCTGGAATGAGACATAGTCCTGCTTCTGAAATCTGCCTGGCATCTTCTAGGAGGTGGCCCAGTCTGCTCAGCTCTTTCAGAAGCTGTGTATGTTACGTAAATATTCAGCAGTTGGCTCAGATATAGGAGCAAATGAGAGCTGGAAGAACATAGAAACATGGAGTGGAACTCTTGAAGTAGGCCCCAAGCCTCCTGTGTCTACAGGCCCCCAAATGGAATCACTTGGCTGTTTATAGGAGTCTTAGTGCTGATGAAAAGACTGAATTACACTCCAGACTTTTCCCTGCCAATGGAGAAAAGTTCCAGATTCTTTAAAAAGTATGTAAAGCATCTATCTGAAAAGTGGCAACAGCATTTGGGACCAATTACCCAGATTAAGAGGCAACGATGATCTGTTTACACTTTGTAGCCAAGAGCCCTTTGGCTCGGGTCCACAAACTGGAGATTGTAAATTACAGGAATTTCAGCCTAACGTTGACTTCTCTTTTGACCTGTGTGTCTGAGAATAGAGAAAAGCCGGTAGACAAGCCTTGTGTTACTCGCCCTGAAATTGCAAGGAATGGAGAACTGAATATCATCTACCAGGTAAGACAGTAGACACATGTGAAGGCATGGGTTTTATCACTCGGGAACGGTCTAATTAACTGTGCAAAATGTGTCAGGATGTGGTTTTTCAGCTTGCTACTCCTCAAAAATGATTTTTGCAAAAGAAGTTAGAAAATAAAGGCTCCCTGCCATCTTTTGTTAATTACCATCGCACTCCAATTTAACTCCGTTTTCCAATGTATTGGGGATTAATCAGTAACAAATGGCAGATAGTGAAGTTATTATCATGAGAACTGTGCTGCTGGGAATGAATAGATATAGACTGTAGCAAATTCAGATACTGTGGGCAAAAAGGAGGCATCTAGAACATTTGATAAACACTCCGAGGTTGACAGTGCTTTGAACCCTTTGGGACTAAGATGTAGGTTTTCTCCTCCTGCAAAGGAGGACCCATCCTCACTTTGCATAATCCTGATAATTTCAGAAGTTTTGGAAAACATTGGTCTTTCTTTCAACGTAATCCTGATGTTAAGGGCTTGACCTTGCCAGGAGGAAAATAACCACAGAGGTCAAGTAGCAAGGAGAAAAAAATGGGAGGTATCTGTTCCTGAAGTGCAGGCCCGCCAAACGCAGTGGTATTGAAAAGACAAGTCATGATTTTATCTATAGCTGCCATGCGTATGTGTTTAGCATTAAAAGATTTAACCATACTAAATACCACCTTTAGACCATCAAATTGGAAATAACTACAGGCAGAGACTGAGTTCTTCCTTCTCGAGTTTGGTCGATCGGATAGCCGTTTAGATAAAAACACGACAGAGGTTGTGATTGTGGAGTATTGTGAGAGCCTTGGAGTTGGAAAGCACTTTTTATTCAATCATCCAATGTGCACTTAATGCGGGGACGTCTTCTGAGGCAGCTCAAAGATGACGCCATTCCAGACCCTTCACATATCACCATATTTTTCTGATAAGAACTGGTCAAAAAACCAACTTTATTCAATTTTGGATTTTTCTGACCCTGGTTTATCTCCACAATTTACCATTTTCTGCAGTGTCAGAGCTTCCTGACATTTACAATTAACTCACAAATTAACTTACAAATGATAGTAAGCTCTCAGCTAAATGATATAGTGGCCACTGGGGACCAGACCAATTTTCTAGAATAAGGTTAGGACTAAGTTGCTCTGTAACAATGTTAAAGTTGGTTTTGTAGAAGTAGTTATTCATGTGTGAGCAGGAATTGAGGTGTGAGAGGGGAGACATCGCCTGCCTCTAATTCCGGCTGGTTACTCAGCACTCTGACATTTCTTCATCTATAAAACAGATAATGTGCTTTTAAAATTTGTGGGGATTCAAGGCTCCGTGGAATCTTACCCTTGGAAGGAAGTGTGGAGGGCATTGGTCCACCTCCCCGCTGAAGCCAGAGATCTGGAGCGGGTAGATAGTAAAGCAGATGCAGGTGGAGCAATGTTTAGGAGTCGCAAGTTCCAGGCATGTGACGTAAATGTGTGCAGGTCTGGGCGAAGGCCGCCAATGTGGCCAGGGCCACCTGGAGAGACACAGAGGAAGGGCTTACTCTCCCCAAGGCTGCTACTCTTGCTTTTAGGAAGCTTTGTTCCTTGTATGAAAGCAAAAATCTGTGTCTTTGTAGTATCTTTCCCTTGGGTTGGATTCTGTCCTCAGAAGCAATATCTGAATCTCATCCTTTTGCCATATGATAGACCTTCAAATATCTGAAGACAACTTTTATGTTCCTCAACTCACTGCTTTTGTTTTACTGGCTAAAGTTCCCAGTTCCCCATGGACTCAAAAATGTTTTGCTTTCCCGAGTTGGCCTTGGTTTGACAGAGTCTCTTAAGAAGTGTCTCGAAACAAAATATTTAGAAATGACATGACCAGTAAGGACAGCATCTGCCCACTGTGTCATGTGACTGGCTTTAAATGGAGCCCCTCATCAAGGAAGAGCCCCCATACCCTGGAGCTCAATCATTTGGGGCTTGTATGGGGGATTTACTGTATTTAAGAACCTCTCACATTTATCCCCGTTAAATTTCATTTTGTTTTGGCTTTTTGGCAGCTTTTAGAGTCTCTCTCTCTCATCTTCTGTTCGTTTACAAATGGACTATGGATTTTTTTCTTTTTTAAAAAGTTCTGCTTAATTATTGAACTAAATATTGCAGATGCCAGGGTTTCTGGAGTTTCAGGGGTCTTCAATGTCACTAGTGATTATGTTGAAAATAGGTGCATGTTTATTTCTCCAATTCACTCAGAAGTAGTGGTTAATAGTAGGGTCTCTGGAACTAGATTTGCCTGGGTTTAAATACTGGGTCTGCCAATATACCAGGTGTAGGGCCTGGGGCATGTTAATTTATCTGAGCCTCAGTTTCCTCATCTAACAATAATGTAACTATTCCATATGGTTGTTTTGGTGATTAAATGAGTTAATGTATACAAAGCACTTAGACTAATGCCTGACACACAGCATGCACTATTTATTACAAGGGTAAAATAAATTGAGACAAGATCCCCAAGGATGGGGACAGTGTCCTGTTTATAGCTGTTATCTCCAGAGACTAGCACTATGCCTGGAATATATCTGGTCCTAATGTATTGAAAATATGGGTGAACAAGTTTCCATAGTGTACTAGACACTGGATGTAAGCAAATAATATAATCAATGCTATGGTTTCTAATGCTAATGGATTTTCAATATTATTATAAAAAAGAGGTCCTGACCATGGAAAGAGAAGTTGTGTGCATTCAACCTCAGACCGTCTTCATGGGGGCTATTTTACCGCTAATCTTTCTGTGAACAGTGATAACACCAGTGTCTTTATTGATGCTAATCTATCCTGCTTCTGTTCAGCATGGAAGACTAGAAAAATCACACACTGAAGTCCAGTCTCCACTCAGAAAAGAACACATTCCGTTTAGTTTGTGCTTGCACCAGACTGACAGGGGGTGCTGTCTATTTTTAGCATAAAAAGGAGCTTAACCAAAGAATGCTAGTGTTTCTTAGTCTGATCTTCATTTTGTTTAAACTTTTGTAGATTCCCAGGCCATAGGCTGACTCATTCAAAAATAGATGCTAAAAAAATAAGTATTTTAAAACATCAGCCTCTGTGTGGAAGTTTCTGTATCTTTCCACCTTTCCGTTAACAACAAAAATGAAGCGCTGATACCAGGGTAGGTCTTGATTTAAGCACATAACCACATAATGCTCCCCTTGGTTTGGCTTCAGTATGTTAAAACAAGTTCTCATCAGGCTGAAAATTTAAATCTTCCAGAGATATCTTTTACATGTAATTCCCTTTGAACTTCCCTCCATGCTAATTTAAACACGGATGGTATTTTCCTCTTTCTATATTAATATAGTCGAGCTCAAAGAATAAAATCCACCAGTGTTTTCTCCTTTGTATGTGTTCAATAGCTACCCCTGAAGCAATTACCTACTGCGAGATGTGGGAGGAGCCATCCTGTAGGAGCAGGGGCCACGGGTAATAGGATACGTGGTTGTTGTGTGTGTAATGTGCTAATACTTTTGACAGCCACCATCCTTAAGGGGTGTAGCAAGTCATTTGAAATTTGTACACAGACTGCCCTATCCATTACGCATTGCCCATATCATACCCATAATCTCCCAAGGCAGATATGCTATTACACTCAGCGGGCCAAGGTCTGCTGGTGCTTATGTACACACAACTCCCACTGACTGTGCCACGGAGACACTTCAATGGGAGTTGTCAGCAGCATAAATTTAGCCCGGCACAGTCACAACCACAGCGGGTGCAGCTGAACAGAGAGACCTGGCTGTGTGTTAAAAAGGCTGAGGAAGAACAAAAAAGCTGCCAGTTTTCATAAGAAATCTTATCCCTTGAGCATTAAGAACTGTAGCCTGATACTCACCACACTCTTTATCCTTGTCCCACAACCTGTGGATCCCAGGCTGGGACTTGGAAGCCGCTGAAACAGAGTGGGCATTAAAAAAAAAAAGCCTGCTGCAGGGCAGAAAACAGTGCTTTGCATCCAACCTTATTATGTGAGGGGAAAAATTCCCCATAGGTGATCTTCAGAACATTTATTTATCAAAATTTAAAGGAACATCTTGGAACCAATGACCTTTAAATATAGAAAATTTCAAATACATAAAAGAAGGGCACAAAGATTGCTCGGCTTTTGAAAGTCACTAGTGTATCTGGGTGGAAATACACATTTCTATGAGTATTATAATGTATAACATATATACTGTCATGCTAATATGATAATTGCTATATCAGATTTTCTGTAGTGCTTTCCAGCATGTTATCTCATGTGATTCTTTGGGGGGTCTTTTTTGGCCCTACAGATATCCCCAAATCATATCTTCTAAGTGACCAGATATTACTGACCTCAAGCTCTGGTTGCAGAAAGCATCAGGATTTAATCCTTCCTTCTCAGAGTCACGGCCCTACCAGTTGTAAACAATGAAGTCTATTCATAATCATCGAAAGTGCTATAGTTTGGCAAGCAGAGGCTGGGTTTGAAAAGTGTGGGAAAAGGGGAAAAGTGTGCTTCTTGCCACACTAATTGTATGTCTTGGTTGGGCATATTCCTTAACATTTGTATTTTATTTTATTTTTTTTTGAGACAGAGTCTCACTCTGTTGCCCTGAGTAGAGTGCCATGGCATCAGCCTAGCTCATAGCAACCTCAAACTCCTGGGCTCAAGTGATCCTCCTGCCTCAGCCTCCCGAGTAGCCGGGCCTACAGGCGTGTGCCACAATACAGGAGATCATAAAGCTAGATTTAGAACTGCTATCTCAGTATTATTCTGGCTAATTTTTCTATTTTTAGTAGAGATGGGGTCTCACTCTGGCTCAGGCTGGGCTCATACTCCTGAGCTCAAGCGATCCTCCCACCTTGGCCTCCCAGAGTGCTAGAATTACAGATGTGAGCCACCACGCCTGCCCTTCCTTAACATTTGTAAGCCCCATTTTTCTCATCTGTACCCTGAGGTTAAAACAATAACTTCATAGTGATGCCGTGAAAACGGCATCAGAAAAGATGTGCGAAAGCACTTAGCAAAACATGCAGGCACCAATGAATGAATGCATGCAACTGTTGCAGTGTATGGAAGTTAGTAGGCACTCAATAAAACCTTCATTCTTTTTCTCCCCCTTTTCTTCCCCACCAAGTCCTAACAAATTAATGTTCATGCAAGCCTACGTATATTGAGAAAAATACTGCCTTTTAAAAATAACTTAATTAAATATTATTCCATGAATAATAAATGACCACACATTTAACAGGAGACATTTAAAGCTATACTCATCCTTTCGTTATTGGTATAGAGCAGATAAGAATGATCTATTAAAAAGAAACATGAAAAAGTAAAGAGTAAGCAAGGAACCAAATTAGACATTCAGTTAAATGTGATTAATGGCTATTTCCAGTGGAGATTTTAGCTGAGTTTAGGATCCCTGCCTCTCGGACTATGAATGTACAGTGTTTAGGAGTGACCATTAAGAAGTTGAATCCGTAATTCACCAAAGTATACATAGATTTTGATTTTCAGTTTGGGAAAGACCAATAAATCAGGTGCAATTCTGTTAATTCTATAAAACTAGTATGTTTCATGATAATAAACTTAGATACAGAAAACTATCTTTTTTCTTAATAAATTTAGCTGCTTTGTTATTTCTTCATTTTTTTTAATAGTTCACAATATGAGGACCCAAGTTTGGAGTCAAATCAATCATGTGTTAAAAATTACGTCACTTTGAAAGATTTCCATTCATTCTAAGAAAGCTAGTCTAGATCACGTTTAAAAAAATAAAATTTTCTTGAACATGAAAAAGTGCAATAGGTTAATTTGAAAAGTATGAATAATTCAACACAGAATTGTGCTTTTCTTTTTACCTGTTTTCCCATATGAAAATATTGCTTTATTTTTGTTAAGTAAACTCCCATTGACATACACAGCTTCCCTAGAGCTCAGCTAGGAGATGCAATACTGTGTTTTTCAGAAGAAAGTAACAACTTAAGTTTAGTAAATTTTGAAAGAGCACATGCAGTTTTTTTGTGTGTGTGTCAGAGGGGAGTTAACTTTTTTAGTTCACAAAGTAATCTCTGGTTTGAAGCTGCAGTTAGAAAATGTTGGAAGTAAAAAAAAATATTGAAGAGGATTTGTACAAAATTTCAGGGGCTTCAAAGAGTATGTCTGAAAGAGGATTTGGTAGCAGTGATGGTGATGTAGCCACTTCTATTGGAGTAATAAAATCAGCAAAAATAACATAAGGCTTACTCTAAACATAAGTTTAAGTGGTAAATCCAACTCTAAATGGAAGATAAAATTGATATACATGTATCTAAATATACATAGTGCACTTTTTAAATTCTTTTTGTCTTATCAAAGATAATAGAAAAAGAATAAAATTCAAATCTGCCTTCTGCCTTCCACCCCTGCCTCCTTTTATGCAGGGCTGATCATGCTGGCCTCTCAAGTGCTGGCTAATTTTGTGGTCAGTGAATCTTGTCGAACAGAAATTCTTTTTAAAAAACAGGTACTCCCCCTGCTCATCCGCATTTTTGCCTCAATTTTACTTAGCCTGTCCTGATCTCCCATGCCTGTCAGATCATAGTATCGCAACAGCCTGCATCCAATTGATTTAGGACACTAAGCATTTCCTCCAAAATTAAATTCCCCATGAAAACTTAACAGGACCAACAACAACGTCAAAAACGCATTATGGGAAAAGTGCCAGAAGTGGAGCTGAAATGAAGGCCGAATCCTTTATGGCAGGGAAAAGGGGAAAAGGGCCAGACAGAAAGAGAAGCGAAAGGAAAAGCAGGGCAGGAGGAGAGTCAGGAAGGAGAGGAGGGACCTAAATTAGAACAAGAGGCGATGTTTATTAATAACCTTACTGACCCACAGGCCCCTGACACAAAATACATTAAGTATTCTTGGGACACTCTGGTCTGTCACTCACAGGAGGAACAAATAAAATGGTGTTGGGAGCTGCAAACTTTCAGAGAACAGATAAAAAAGCAGATAAAAAGCCGGAATAAGGTGAAGGCGCTAGACTCACAGGCTCAAGTGGCCCAGGTCCCCCTTTCTCCTGTGACATTCTCTCCAGGTGACACACCTGACGCCCGCACGCTTCCAGCAAACTGGAACTGAAAAAACACAAGGAAATGTCGTTCTCTTGGTTGCAAAAGAGAACATGTGGCCATTGTAGGACATTTGGAAATTCTGGAAAAGCATGAAGACCTAGATAAAAATTGTCTCTGATCCCACTGCTCAAGCATAATCACCGTCAACTCTTCAATATACATTTTCTGATCTTTTCCCTCTGTTTTCACACACATTTGTTTGTGTGTTTGGAAAGTTAGATAGAGGCCCTGCTGTAGTCCACTATTTTGAAAACCGCTTTTCCCATTTCACAAGATGTATTAATCATTAATATCTGCTCAGGGTGTGAAAACTATTCCAAAACATGATTTTTATGCCTGCATTATATTTCCTTATTTGTAGGGACCATAATGCATTTGACCTCTTGTTAGATATTTATGCCTTTTGTAACTTTTAGCCTTTATAAAATCTTTGTGCATATCTATGGTTCCTCTGGACAAACTACTGTCCATGAAAATCGTGGGTCCAGGCCTTTTTTTGTTTTGTTTTTTGTTGTTGTTTTTGTTTTTGCTTTTGGCTACATTTTTAAGAGTTGCCCTCCAAAGTTTATTTTTGCCAATTTGTATTCTCACTCACAGTGAATGAGAATGTAGATTTCAGGAACCATCATTAACTCGTCCCAAAATAAGATAAGAATTTGTATCCTATTGTGATTAGTTTTCTTTTGATTATCTGTAATGCTCACTTTCTTCACATTACTTGACCATGTGTTTTGTTGTGTGTGTGTGCCTTGGCTGCTTGTTTTTATTTTTATTTATTTAACTTCTGTCCTGTGGTTCTATGGAGATGTTCACTGATTTTCTATAGAATTATAAAAGTTCTTACGTAATAAGTTATTAACCCTTCCGCCATCATATATTGCAAACATTTTCTCCATTTTGTCATTTGGTTTTTAATTGTTAATAAATTTTTAAAATGTGTATGTTTATGAATTTAAGTACATAAATACTTTCCTAAATTTATTCTTTCTTCTTCAGCTTTTATGTTTAAAAAGACTTTGCACAGCTACGAGTGAGATCAGTATTAACCCGTATTTTCTTCTCATGTTTTTGTGATTCTTTTTATTTTTAAAAACATTTAAATCTTTTATTTATTTTGGTCCACGTGGAGGTCTATTTAATAAAACTTCTTTCCCTTACTGATCTTAATGTATGTTATTGGGCCTATTTCTGTGTTTTTACACTTTATTTCATTATCTTTTTGTCTCCATCACTTTTATAAAACTCTCCCTTTTTATTACTATAATTTGAGAATAGATTTTCATATCCAGTAATGCAAGTTCTTCCTCTTTAAGAGGAGTTTTCTGGTGATGCTCTTTTTTACTCTGTAAGAACTCATCAAGTTCAGCATGTAAGAGAACACAAATTATACATTAATGTGTGGGAACGCGAGGTCTTTTAACATGGGGTTTTCTCATGTAGAAATAAACCATGCCTTCTCATGTGTCTTTTCATATGGACTTCTGTAAAGTTGTAGTTTCATCCTGTAATTTCCAATACAGTCTCGAATTTATTCCATGCTATTGTGCATGCAATTTCTGTATTCTGTTTTATAACTTTGCTGAGCAATGTTATTTATTTATGCATTTTTATTTTGTATTTGCCACTTTTCTGGTTTCTTATCCAAATAATTTACCAATATAGTTCTTTTGAGTCATCTAGGTAGATAAGGTTATCATCTGCAAATAATGATCATTCCGTCCCTTTCTCAAAATTATGTAATTTCTTTATTTTCTCCTGTCTTATTGTAAAAGATTACAACTTCCAAATCATTTAAAAGCATTCTTCATTAAGAAGGCTTCCAATATTTCACTGCTAAGAATGATGACCTGAATACATTGTATCCTTGATGAGCTCTGGCTTTTTTAGATGCGTTTTGACTTCAACTTCCAATCTGCCTTCCTGAACCTTCTGTTCTCTAGTCCTGTTGTATGCCTCCCAGCCCTCTCTGCCCAGTACTGAGTAAGTCTTACCCTTTTTGTCTAAAAGAGTGTTCTATCTCCATGCATACAGCCCCATCATGTATTTACTGATGCTTCTTCTTGAGTCTGAACACCCATGGTTCACTGTAGAACTCTCCTTTAATTTTCAGACCAAAGCATTAAAAATCTGAACTACCCTTTAGTAAATTAAATGAAATTACCAGGTTATTTTCTGCTACCATAAAAGTTAGTGTCTGGCATAAGAGTTTTAATTTTCTCATTTTAAGGAAATGCTAAACTATTTCTCTCATAGAAATGATCTTTTCATTTGAATTTGCTGACTTTTTTCCAGGGAGAAGTAAAACTAACCTGGGATTTTGCATATGCCATGCAAAAAGGATTGGTTCCATGGGTGAGACTGGTTAGAACAATATGTGGAAATAGACTGAGGGAAAAAAATGACAGCAAGAGTTAGTAAGAGTGCTGGGTTACCCTGGGGGAGGCAGGGTGGTAAGTGCCTTTGGAGTGGGCCAAGGCTAATAACCATGGGACCCTGAACGTGTCTCTGTATCTCCCTGAGCCTCCATTTCTTCAACTCTAAATTGAGCTTCTTTGCCTTGCAACGGTAACGTAAGAATTAGAGACAACTTCTGTAAAGCGTCTAGTCTGACTTGGCACCTAGCAGGCACTTACCAAGAGCAACTGTTGGATCCTGGCTAGGTTTGAAGGCAGAAGGAACACGGGCCATATTATACATAATAAATGGAAAGAAAGAACTCTCTCTGCTATGAATTTCTACATAGAGCTAATCCCAAGCATGCTCAAGAACTGTAGGATTTAGCTGACAGGCAGTGCAGTATTTGGGGTGTGGTTCAGAGGCCCCCCAGCCTCTGCCCAGTGTAGTGGAAACTCTTAGTCTTTTTTTCTCTCCTCTGTCTGGCTTGGCCTTTGCCTTGACTGCCGAGTTTATTGGACTCCACTTCCCATCCCGCCCTGATGGTCCATGAGCTGTGACTGTTTAGATTCTGTCTTCCTCTGAGGGGGACCAAAAGGGATCCTAATTTTGATAATAAGGTAAATTTAGTCACTGTAGCCATGTGCCTGGCATTTAAGAACCTCCATGTTAGCACCCCTTAATTTTTCCAGTTTGTTAGCCTGGAAAGCACCCCACTTAGTATCCAACTTAGGTTTTAACGAGGCAGAACAAGAATTTTCTTTTATGGTTCCCAAAATAAAGATGGAGATCTATGTTTTTTTTTTTTTTTTTACGAAGTAGGTGGTATCCGTATTATTATTGTTTCAAATCAATTTTCCTTTATTCCATTTTTTTCCCTGTTGTTTATTTTATCTGTCGTGCTTTCCCAGAGGGGCAGAATTAAGGCCCCCATTTGGTTTTTATTAGTGTAATCAGTTAATAGCTGTTCTATAATGCTTTACTTATTGTGTTAATTTTCTGTAGTTATGTCCAGAGGCAGCTCCCTGGAAGACCACATTTGAAAAAAAAAAAACAAAAATAGAAGATCTAACTTACTTCTTTAATGGGTCCAGTTACCATTTATAGTTTTGGCTAAGATTATTGAACACTATTGAATTACAAGGTCATTGAAAATACATATAAACTGTAGCTAGTATTTTAAATATATCTGCAGTGAGCCTAAACATTCCATAATGATGATAGTCCAAATACTAATCCTAGTGTCTCTGCTGACGTCAGCTTATCACACCAGTTCTCTGGATTTGCCCTGAATATGTCAGAGGTATGAGTATGTGCTATTGCCCTCATAATGTGCTGGTCACTGCAGTTTTATTGCAAAGGTGGCTAAACTCTGGGTCTCAGGGACCATTGTCCAATTGCTGTTGGGGATTTTACTGTGAATATATCCTATGTGGATTTTGGTATTTAAAGAACTAGTTCTGAAATTAAAATGGAGTTTCAAAGCAGACCTTGGCGACGAGCTAACTTACCTGAGGGACACCACAGGAAACGTTTGTGATTAATGCGATACACCAGGCCTTCATGTTAGATGCGTTCTGAATTAGGTGAATGTGATGAAGGGAAAAGAACTTTACTCAGAAGTCAGCATCATGGATTCTGGACCTGCTTCTAACACGAACTTGCTTCTGAGGTCTTTGGGGGCCTCAACGTTCCCCTCTGTAAAATGGGCAGGAGGAGTTGGGGAGCAAGTTCTAAGATTCCGCTCAGCGTCTGCGTGTGTGATGTGCAGTCGGGGAGGCTCTGTGCCGCGAGTCAGCGAGGGAGAAGGAGCAGCAGGTCAGGACTGGGTCGGGATCAGAATGTCCCTCATTCGCTGTTGAGTCTCTGGAGATGGGCACGGTACTTGCCACAAAAAGGGAGCCCATTAATACTTTTATGATAAGTTGGTGCTTCTTGCGAAGCCTATGTAAAACCCTGGTTTGAGAACTGTTATTGATACGGTGGCTGTGGGAGGAAGTGGCGCGAGCATCAGACCACGAAGCCGCGGGAACTGCTGTGTGACTCTGCATGCAGTCACTTAACTTCTCACTGTCTTTTCTCCTTCCTTTGTGGCACGAAGGGTTCGGAGACGAATCGCCAAAGTAGCTTCTAGCTAAGAAAGTCAATGACCTTCTAAGAATCGCCAGCCCTGTAAAGCGAATAAGAAGCTTCAGATGTCCTTCAACATCTAGTGCCCTGAGCAGGTAGAGCGTGTTGCTTGTGACTTAATGCTCGCAGGGAAGAGGTTCGCGAGGTTGCTGCGGGAGGGGCTGAGAAAGAGAAAAGGAAAGAGAAACCGCATGCTCAAGTTTGGCTGGGAATTTTATGCAAATACGGAAATAAGGTCTCCAGTAATTGCATGTTACTAAGGTATAGAATGTAGCAAATTCTGTGTTTAGATCAGTTCCGTGCCAAGTTCTTAGCGCAATGAACTACCTGCTTTTGTTGTGCCCATGGGGGTGGTGTTTGAGAGCTTTCCCTCCAGGCAGCGCCATCAGAGAAGGTAGTGGACAGCAATCCATATTTGAAAGGAAGAGAGAAAAAGCCCAGGTACATTTCAATGGAAATACTTTTAAGGCATTTTGAAAAGGAGTCTGAGAAATAATTACAAAGTTTAAAAAAAAGAAAAAATCTTAACTTTGATCTTATTTTCTTCTGTAAAGCAATTTGGTACCTGATTTTTCAAGTGCTAAACCACAAATTCTAATGGCTGGACCTGAATGTTTTCATTTACATCTTGGGACTTTTGTTCTCCCCAAAAAAGTTTTAAAAAAATCATTAAGGTGATTTTTTTCCAGAGAGATTAATACATAACGCATTTGCCGGTCAGCTCTCATAAAAACTACAGCATCATAGAATAGCTGGGATTAAATGCTAGATTTAAATCATGCGAGGGCTCAGTTAATATCAGCGCCTAATTAAGAAATCTGTAAAGTTGATTTGAGGGAGAAAAATTCTATCAAGATGTGATTGGAATTTTCCCTTCCAATTGCTGTTGGGGATTTTAAGGGGAATGTATCCTACATGGACCTTGGTATTCACAGGACTAGTTCTCAAATTAAAATGGAGCTTCAGAGGAGAGCATAGGGACAAACTAATTTACCTGAAGAGTAGCAAAGGAGGTTCTTACCTAAAAATAAATGTGATAAATTGAGCCTCAATGTTAGATTGCATTGCTCCTTAGTTATTTAAACCTGAAATCCTTCATAGTTCATTTACGTGAATGTTAGACTGTCATCCTCTTGCAGGTAGATAATGGGAATTGTTCTTTTTTTGTGTTTCCAGGCACGTGTTGCTGAGCATATAATAGATTCCCACTAAATGTTTATGAAATTGAAGAATTAAAACACTTTGGTAATTTTTTAAAAAGGTTCTTGCAGAGCATAATACTGTATTGTGGCCTGTCTTCTCTCCGATAAGTAGATTGATCAGCCAGTCGTGCACCAACTGGGAAGTATTACAGAGGCAGCCGGCAGGCTAACTTTGGCCTGGAGTGTGAAATCTTTAAAACCTGAGAAGCTTCACCTTCACGTAACACTGTGGATTTCTGGATTCTTTTTGTAATATCTGCAGTCAGGGCACTGTTTGGTTCAGAGCTGCACATAGTGACAATTAGCCAGGGGCCCAGGAGTGGCTGCCCCGTTGGATAGGATTCCTTCACAGTCCACCACTATTATTAATAAACGTGATAGATTGGGCCCCCATGTTAGGTCACATTCTCAGTTGGGTAGATGCACTGAATTCGCTTGCATATGACTCCAGGCTTCACTTTCTTATTTTCGAGGCTTGTCCACAGGATAGGCCCTCAGGATTAGGAGAGGCTATTTGGTGTACATTTTGTTGCCATCAGATTTGAATGAGTTAAAGATCTAGGTGTGAGCTTAATTGTTTTCTCCAGCCCCAGAAAAAGAGAAGGGGAGACTGTAAGTAGTGGGCTTGGAGTGAATTTGTAGTGTGTACATTTCTACCACCTCCGGAGGGAATTGAGCGGGATTCAAGCACTAAATAACCCTAATGATACCGGGTAGGAGCTCATTGGGGAGCTGTTCAAGAGTTTGTCAGAGCATATTAAAATGCAATACATTCACATAATCAAAAAAAGTACATGAGTCCATCTGTCTATACATTCCTTTCTGATACTAAATTTGTCCAGGGACTTTTCAAAATTACATCACCCACCCTTACCCCTTCCTTAGTGAATAAAAATGTGGAAAGAATGGAGAACGAATCAGAATAATGCACATTGGTGAAAGTCCTATAATTGAAATCATTATTGGTTAAGACACCATTGCTTTAATCAGCCCTATCATAAATCAATGCTTTTCACAAGTGAAGGTTTAAAATAAAGTGCTGTTAAACAAATTGGGCCTCTTAAAAGGCATGATGCAATTGCGAAGCTACTGAAAATGGATAAAAAAGTGCTTTCTGAATGGATTTACTGGTTCTAGCATTTTATCTTCCACTTAATTTAAAAAAATATATTACCTGGTCCTTTCTTAGAAATTACATATTGGAGGCCTATAATGGCCAAGCCTTTAACCCATTAAAAAAATTTACTCCCAGGAACAGTTAATATTTGACATTTAATTGCTTTTTCCTGTTGGAGAGGAAAATCTGTTTCTTTCCTTCCTTTCTTGATTGACTCTTCAAAAAATCACTTGTGAGCCATAAAGACGGAGAGGAGTTATTGATTTTCAAAAACTTGAGTACACGTCTGTGTGCGTACATACACACATATGTGTTTGTATTTAATAACATCTCCTATGTACCAGGAGCTGGTGCTCCCCTTACAGTAACTCTGCAAGGCAGGTATTATTGTCTCCATTTAATAGATTAGGCGGCAGAGGTCTGGAAATGTTATGTGCTTGCATGGGGACACCCAGGTAGTAAGTGATGAGGGGCTTGAGGATGGAGCTGGGACAGTCATGCCAATGGTCCCCATCCTGGAGCACGAATCCTCTCAACCTTCTTAGCCAGCGCCAGATTCTGGGACTCAGCAGATAGTGCTATACCATCCATGGATGGCAAAAGAGCCCAACTATGATTTTGAGCCTCTTGTGTGAGTACTCCATTGTGACTTAGCTAGGAGAAACAGTCAGATCTGCCTTATAAGTCATATCCACTTAGACGAGAGTTCTCATCAGAAAGTTTTGCATGGATGAACAGAGAGGTCAGAAGTTTTCTTATTAGAACAATGCCCATATGGATTTCAAATGAATTTTCAGGCCTCTTCAGGACTTGCTTCCAGAGAAAGAGGGGGCCAGTGGGACATTGGTGGGAAAGAGTGAGGAAAAGCAGCCCCCATTTGTCCCCTAGAGTTAGAAAATTTCCATTTCAACATTGTCCCTCTCCCCTCTCACATGCAGTAAATCCACTACCAAAGGCCGAAGCTTTTTCTTGCTCTCTCTCTTTTTTTTTTTTCTCTTCCCGCAAAACCAGGTATTATTTAAGTCCCTTGAAAAGCTGCACAAACCAACTGCTCCTCCACGGATTATCCCTTTCCGAGCTTAGGTGATACGCCTCCTCGTGTTACACCTTCCGTGACTTGTGGTCACATGTGGGCTGTGTCATTCTGCATTATTCCACCTTGCAAGACAGTATTTGTATTTTGGCCTCGCCAGGTCCCAGTTGCCCTGGGAACGGTCCTGTATGCACCATCTTCATGCTGGTGACAGGCAGTTAAATCTCCGGACTTCATGGGACCGCTGGACATCTGGCAGAAACCCAGGAAACTACTCTTACCCTCTGTGACTTCACTCAGCCAGAAAACTACCAGGTGCGTGATGTAGGGTGAGCTCTTTCTGAGAGTAGAGTACAATACTTTGAGAAAGTGCTTGGAAGGAAACTGGCTGATGTTGAGGGAATGGAAATTTACACCATTCACAGATTTTTTTTTTTCTACATCTAGAAGCACAAAAGCTCACTTGTACACATGTAAAATTTTTAAAAAAATTTTCCCCTTTCCTTTTTTTCCTTGTCTCCCTTTTTTATTACTTTTGTTTACCTTTGTCCTTTCTTTTTTCTTTTATTCCTGGTTAATGGCAATTCCCATTATTTGCCAAAGGGCGGCAAAACCCTTTTGGAAACTCATTTGCAGTGTGTATCAAGGACCATAAAAATTTATCAGAACTGTGCAGTGATAAGGAAATAGGATACACATTCCTACTGTTTTAAGTATATAGGCAAAACATGCATAATCATAATAATAGGTAACATTTATTGTCTACTTAGTATGTGATAGGCACTGTGCCAAATGTTTTATAGGCATTGTCTCATTTAATCTGCACACAGACTTTGGGGGGTAGATATTATTATATCTCCATTTTGCAGATGAGAAAAGAGAGGTGAGGGAAGGTTAGTTTGTTTATCAGAAGTTACACTGCTAGTATGAGATTTCAACTCTGTCCTGGTGGACTCTAGAGCTTATACTCTTAATTTATAATAACTTGTAATTCCTCATAATACATGGTTAATTGTAAGTGTAAAACAAACATCAACAACCAAAACAAACAAACAAACAAAAAGCACACCAACAAACAAAACTTTGCCAAGTTCTACTCTTATAAAAACCACATGAGAAAGTAAATAGGAAAGCTTAGACCGAGAGAAAATAGCCAAACTTACAAAGGCTTATTTGTAACCAGTCAATAATGAAATGACAGGTAGCTCCTTGAAGCAACACTTAAATGTTTTAAAGTCTTTTCTCTCTATGGGAATTAGGCACTATTTGCATAACCTTTTACTAAGAGACTCTAATTCATATTATTGTGCCAGTTTAAAGAAGGTCCAAAAGAACAAGTCTCACGTATAGTTGCAAAGGACTTTGTCCAAATTTATTTGAGGATTTTCTTTTGGACTGGAGCCTAGACTGGTGTTGCTTAACTTATTTTGTGCAAGAATGTATCTGAAGATACTGATGGGATCTATGAGCGCTCCCTCTCTCTCCTCAGAAAAACACATATATTAACATTCAAACAACATTTTGCTATATATCTTTTTACTGAAAGATCTTTGAAATCTTTTAAGTTCATTGTTGATTTGAAGATGTAAATTAAAATTTCCCTTTCTGTTTTGACTTGCAGAATGTTCTTTATCGCACAGTTTGAGGGAGGTCCTTTCTGTAATAACTCAAACATTGATTAAGCACAGTTTTTTCAGTGTTGTCTACCCATGTATGACAAGGACTATAAAGTAAGTATAATGAATAATTCAGTGTCAATATTTTCATTAATATAATACCTTGTTATTATCGATGCTTGTATTTGGATGCATGGCTAACAACTGCCTTTTGGATTTTCCATGTTAAGGTGACAAAAAGGCATGGTGTACATCACCAGGAATCCAAGGTTGTGTTTGGCAGTGTAATTGACTCCGCAACACAGAGAAAAGTTTTTCAAGGTGAGTGGATAGCATTATGAGTGGCTTTTCTTACCATACCTACAGAAATGCACTTTCAAAACCACATATGTGCATGAGGCATAGTGACAGATGGACATGAAAAATGGGTAGATAGTGTCCTTGTACGAGATTCGATAAGAACTCCCATGCGCTGAGGTTTGGGACATACTCAGGCAGCCTCCTGGCGCCATCGACTGTGCTGCTAATAAAATTATAGGCACAGCATGATTTCATTCCTTGTAATATTTTCAACCTCAGGAAGAGGGAAGTTATTCCTTCCCATTTCTGTTTCCTGAAAATGAAAAATTCTTAGGTACAAATCCCAAAAGACTTTATGTGCACTCTATACCTCCTGTTGCGGAATGTGCAAGGTGAAGACAGAAATGCCGTATTTAGAGGTCCACCTACTCTTGAAACTTCCCCTCGGCAATGGTCTCTGCCTATGTTACAGGAGACGGCAAAAATACGAGCCGTCATGCATCTGACCAATTATGCAACGCTCTATCACAGGAGGAAATTCCTTCCTCGCCCCAGCTGGTGAACAGTTATGCCCTGGAGCCCAGGACAGACATGCCTTGTAACTTTTTAACCTAGTTAGTGGAACTGCCAATATTATTCCTATTCGTATAAATGTCTAATCCTTTCTTGAATCTTGCTAGACTATTTGCCTCAATAATATCCTGTGGCACTGAATTCCACAGGTAGATTATACGCTGCTTTAAAATGCATTTCCTTTTTTTTTTGTTTTAAATTTGTTACCTTTTAATGTCACAAAATGGCCATTGTTCTGGCATTAAGTGGCACAGGATAGAGGCATTTCAAATAGACCTTTAATTTTTCCAAGCACATTCTTCACTATCTTCTTCACATATTTTTTATTTTGGCACATGTAGTCTTGATCCAATGAGATCTCATGTATGTAAACATCTCATACTATTTTGGACACATGGTAGGCACTGGAAAAAAGCTTTCTTTGACGTGTAATGTCGTTTATTAGGTAACTATTTATTGAGCAGCTATTATGTGCAGGAACTGTTCTAATTTTGGAGAGACAGCCTAGAATAAGACAGGGTCCTTGTTCTGAAGGTTCTAATTTTCTAGAGAGGGAGACAAGTAGTTAAGTAGTGAATACATATATGAATTACACGGTATTAAGTGTCTGGAGAAAATTAAAATAGTGACCAGGAAAGGATGGCAGGGACCACTTTGGACAGCATGGTCAGACAGTGGCTCTCTTAATAGGGGCACTTGTGATTGGCCATCAAGAAGTCATCCGTGTGAATTGCCCATGATGCTGAACTCCAGCTCCCAGAACAATGCCCAATAGTAGTTGAGGTCCGATCATTGTTGGTTGAGTATATGAATGAATCAAAGTTGAGAAGAGAAGTCCTCGTTACAGAAATCACCTGGTAAATTACTCCCAGGACAAATGTTTCTCGAGTCCCGATGTTCTATTAATATAACTCCAAAGACTGTTGGAGCAGACAAAGCAGGGGATTTAGTTAGTTAGATTCTGATTTCAAGACCCCACCCCATCCCCAACTAATCAGCTAGCTGTATGGCCTTGGGCAAGTTCCCTAATTCTTCTCATCCAAAGAGTTCTCCTTGATAAAAATGGGACTCAGTTGAGCTTCCTTCATGGGGGCTGGAGGATCGAAGATCAAGTTCTGTGGAAATTTCTTTATGAACTGCCCAACGGTGTAGCGATGTTGGCTATTCCTGCGGGAATCCGTTGTCAGCGTTAGTCACTCTGGTCTTGCAGTCTTTCCTTTCTCCCTTCCTCGTTTTCCTATTTCCTTCTACTCACTAGTTTATCCCTGCCTCTGCTAAAGCCGGCCGGTGGCATCCAGGGTACTTGGCTCTCTGCCCCAGTGGTGGCTTAGCAGGGTGGATTTACCTTTATGAAACCCTGGTCTATTTCATCAGGACTTTAAAAAATGGAATCTGGTGGAGCCGCTGCATGTCGATACAGGGGACTGGCTGTGGCTTTTAAGTGGTGATTGTTTGCTTTTATTTTGTTTACTGCTTAATCTTCTGGGGTCAGGTTAACCAAACCTCTCTCTACAGAGACAGAATCCTTGCCTGGATTTCCGAGGGAATCTTGGTCCCCACACGGAGACTTTGGGCGAACGACCTGCCTGCCCCCCTTCAGTTCCCTGTGTGCCGCCTGATCGGCATATACCATTTCCTCACGTCGCCTCTTGTTATTCTTTTTAATTGCCCCTTCATGTACTTTTTTTTTCCATTTAGGCAATTTGAAGTAGAGGCATGTGCAGCTCTGCATAATAATGTATTATAGGAGGCATTTCAAGGAATAAATTATTAGGATTGTTTACATGCATGGTTCAAATTTACTGGCAAATTGCTCAGACCTCAGTTTTATGATGTAGCTGCCAGCGAGGCTCCTTCTGGGTAAAACTCTGCAGTAAGAGAAGTCGCCTTTGCTATCCCTCCCTGGCACTTCCCCTGTCTTGCTCCTGCCTTTCCGCGCCTCCCTCCTTTGCTGCCCCGACATAGCTCAATGGAGCTGTCAGGCCTTTTGCACCTTAATGCGAAGACATTTCATGGGTCCTCCCCAGACCTGCCCCCAATAAAGATGAGGTGCGCACAGGAACAAATCTTTAACGGTATAATTTTAGACACTGTGGCAACTGGGAAGGGTGGCTATTTTTGGCTGTGGGGCTTTCTCCTTGACCTGAGATGATATTGCCTTGCCTGCTGCTAGCGTGTCCGGCCAACCCGGCACGCGGTCCTTTTAGCAACATGTTTGCCATTCCTGGGGGGTGGCTTCTTCATTTCTCTGCTGAGCAGCTCTGTGCTCATCCGCAATTCTGTGCATTTGTACAAGGGTATGGATCTGTTGATGTGTGCCCACCTAAGCTTGTGCCAGGCAGACACTCCAAGGTGGTGGCCCAGGCCACCCCTGAGGGCTAGCACAGATGGAACAGGCTTTCTTCCACATCGGGGGCAGGGAAAATTTTCTGGTGCAGTCTCCTTGGCCCCCTCAGCCTCCAAGCTTTATCAGCTGCTCAGTTTTATGTTCTATGAGTCACTCCCTCTCTGAGCCGGGTGAGCCAGGGGGTCTCCAGGCCACAGTGTCCGAGCGTTGCCACCTACACTGCCTCATTTGAAGCTGCCTCCTCACAGCGATTCTTCTGACCACCCTGCTCGCTGTCTTCCCACTCAAGCTCCTGACGCAGCTGCTGTCTGCAGACCCCCTGTACTGCCCGGGGAAGTGAGTCGGAACTCCTGCAGCAGATGAGCAGATGAGCGGAACAGCTACAAGAAGATCTGAAGGTGGCCAAAAATAACAGCGCTTTCCAGATGAGGGTAATATTATAGCCAAGATCATCACTGGGGTAGGGTATCTTGTTCTTAGTTTTACAACCTACAAAGTACACAGAAGACTCGAAGATCATTCAGGAAGGAGGGATAAAGTCAGTAAAGAACAGGGAAATGGGAACGGTTTTTTTTTAAAAAAGAAATTGGGTTTCTTTATGCCAAAAGAGAGAAAACAGAGGCCTTTTATAGATATGGAAAGAGCCCTGGCTGTCTGCATGGTAGAGGTTAGCTCTCTTTTTCCAACTCCCCTGGCCTTAAAAGTGGGAGAATTTTGGATTTGTAGAGAGAGGAAGAGAGAAAGAATGAAAGAGAGAGAGAGAGAGAGAGAGAGAGAGAGAGAGAGAGAGAGAAGGATATAAGCAGAGCCTGACCAAGGAATAGCAAATAATGGAAGGTAAGACAAAAAGGGAAAGAGCAAGAGACAATATTGCCTTCCCTTATCTGCTGTTGAATTAAAGTTGGTTGATATTTATTGAAAACCAACTACATCTGCTCTAGTTATCTATTTCTGCATGACAGATCACCCTAAAATTTATTAACTTGGAACCACAACAGTCGCTTTATTGCTATTTGTTATGGTTTTGAGTGTTGACTGGGATCACCTGGGTGGTGGTTCTCATGCAGTTTTTCACAAGGATGAGGATGAGGCCTGAGAGCTGCCAAGGCTGGAGGCTGGAGTCATCTCTAAGGCTTCCTCGCTCACACGTCTGAGGGCTGACACTGGCCATTGCTGCAACCTCAGCTGGGGCTGTCAGCTGTGCACTTGGTCGTTCTGTGGAATCTGAGCTTCCCCCCAGCATCTCTTCCCTGTGCTTCTGACATGGCCGTGCAGGGCTCCAAAGAAGAGTGTCCCAAGAGAACAAGGTAGAAGCTGAATTATCCCTTTTGGCCTAGCCAAGCCACATACTCTATTGGTCCACCTGTCACTGAGGTACGCTCAAATTCAAGGGGAGGTCACATAGACCTCCTCTGGATTTTGAGGAGTGTTAAAGGATGTGTGGACATATCTTAAAACTGCTATTAATAAAATGTCCAGTTATGGTATCAGCTACTCCAACCTCTCAACCTCCAGGTGCTTCCAATCTAGTAGGAGCGATATAAGTCAATTAAGTATTCTATGAAAAGTAATGACATAGCCATCCACCAGGTGAGTGAGATGATAGAAGAGTGTGTACCAAGTGGGGTGCAAGATGAACACTTGCACGCATACAGGTCCTAGGCAGAGCACAGTTAGGAAGGCCTGTGGCCACTTGTCATTTGGAGGACACTGAAGGCAAATGGGATGGCAGTGGCTCCATTCCCTAACTCTGGAGTGGGTGTGTTGCTAGCTTCATTCAAGCCCTATGTAAGTTCTCAATGACTTATTTTCTCATTACCTATTTTCTTTTCCCTCGCCTCACCTTTGCTACCACCAACTGTCTTTTCTTTCAATTGGATTATTCTGCTATAGTCCTACAGCTTTTCCCCATACCTTTTTGTCCCTTGCTCATGACTTTATCCTTTCTGGGCGTGAAAAAGACTTACCTCCTGTTACCCTGCCCTACTTATTTGCTACCCCGTCACCATTTTTCAGACCAATGAACTTCCCTCTCTCCTTCCTTGCCTTGTTCATTGATTGATTGCTTGAAATATGTATTTGCATGAATTTTCCTTCTTTGTGGCTACTGTCTCTTGCCTTCGAAAGTCATATTTTATATTCCAAGTGACTCATCCCCTTGTTCTCTGCTCTGACTTGTCTTATCCCAGGAACCAGTTGCCTGGCACAGCATCACAGGACAATGGGGCCCAGTGCACACAATGCCCAGCATCTCTGCTGGATACGCCCTCGACATCTTCATGGTGAGGCTTGCTCCAATCCAAGGACTTGCAGGTCAGGTTTGCTACTCAGCTACTAACCTTTCTTTGCTAAGCGTTTCCTATATTCCATCATCACTAAAATTACTTTTCTTTTCATTAGGGCCTTTAGTCTCCAAATACTACCACTTTGGATATTCACTTTTAATCCCTCTCTAGGTTGGGTCCTTTTTTATCATCTTAGTAGAAAGTGATATATGTCCACTATAGAAAGGCAAAAATTAAAAAAAAAAAAAAACAAAAAAACACACTCTAAATAGAAACATTGCTAATAACTTAACATGAGCCCTTTTCATCTTTTTTCTCTATATTTATGGTTTTTATATACCAAAAAAATAGCATCGCCACTTAGATGGTCAGTGCTTTCCTCTGAGCCGCTTGCTGTTTTCTAGAACCAGTTCTATGGACCTCTCGTCTCTGGTCCCAGCTGATTGGAAGAGAGATTGACATCTGGCCCCAGCTGGGCTAGTACCTGCTCTTTTCTTGGGGTTAAGACAGACAGTATGTGGAACTGGAGTTATAATGTCACATCAACATGGAATTAGAATTTGTACCTTGAAACCTAAAGCTTTGCTGGAGAAGGTAGTTTGCAAGAGATGAGCAGAGGGGACAGTGAGAAGCAGAGGAAGAGACAGCAGAGTTCTAGGGGCAGAGAGTCTTTATATCCTGGCACTAATTCCTGCAGGGATTTTTGTGCGATGGCCTCGTCTCCTTACCTCCTGTCTGTCTCCAATGGAGCAGTGTCTATGGGATTCTGATGTTTCCCCCTAACAATGCCTGTGCAAGATGACACTTTTTAATAACATGCTTTTTTCACTGAATAATTCATCATACTTTTCTCTATATCACCATATATTCTCCTAGATTATAATTTTGATGGGTGCACAGTGACTACTGTGTATATTCTGATATTTATGGGAGAAGTGCAATTTGTGGGAGAAGCTTGAGCTCTGGTATTAAATAGCACTGAGTTCGAAGGCCCACCCTGACACTTGTTTGTTATGTGCTTTGGGCAAATTATTTAAACGCCCTTTGCCTCAGTTCCCTCATCTGTAAAATGGGCACAATGATAAGCTTAAATAATATAATGAATCTTAAATTTCCCAGTACATTATCTGTCACACAAGTCAGGACTCAGTAAATTTCACCTGTCATTATTAATAATCACAAAACCAGTGCTTGCTATTGCTCATATAACAGCACCGCTGCATATGAACGTTAGAACTGCAATGAACGTCCTTGTAGTCAAGTATTTGTACATGACTATTCTTTGGAATAAATGCCCAGAAGTTGGATTATTGGCTCAATGATTATGGGCATTAAAAATGTTTTTAAAACATGCATTGTCACTGCTGTCTCTGACTCTTCTAAGTTGTCCGCCACCCCCAGTCTTTACTGTCTTCTTCTTGACCACAGGTTTAGAGACATGTTTCTTTCTGTGTCCAGGATGTGGTCTATGTTCACCTTCCAACAAAATTAAAATGTTGCCACATCTGACATGTGAGTTGGGGCTCTTTCAGGTGAATTTGAATTAATTCATTTAGATATTTGCTTACGTGTCAGGTGTAGATTAAGTTTATATACAGACGAGACTTATAGATTAGGTTTATATTTTGAGAGCTGACTTCAGTGTTGCTTACCATGGAGTGGACTTTTGCAGCAGTTGTAGGAAGAGTTCCAGATGGTTCTAAGGATGTCAGATATTGACTAAGGTTTACAGTACTACAATATCTTTCCTCTCTCTAGAAATAGGGACATTTGGAATATGAACACCTGTATCCTTTGACCTGCCTGGAATGACCTCCCATCTGCAGACCCTTCCTTGGCTTCAAGGCCCAGGAAAATACTGATATGAAATTTAGTGAGATGCTTCTTTGAGCCACCCACCGTGCCGGGCACTTTGGAAGGACAAAGATAACCATACATGATCCTTGTCCTCAAGGAGCATAGTCTTTTGGGGAAATAGATGTGCAAACATTTAGAGAGAAAAGTTAAACTTTCCAGAATGATGGTGTGCACCTGTAAGGAAATCCCAGAATAAGGTGTCCCAAGAGCCGAGGTCTGCAAGCAGTCAGCCATTTGGCCCCCAGGGGTTTTTATGTGGTCTAAAGTTATAGCATTTAAACATTTTTTTTAGTTGCCTACAATGAACAACTGGAGATTTTATGAAAAAATACAGACTGCTGTCTTATTTGAAAAAATAGAAGGATTGGTTATCCTGAGCCCTCATTCCACCATGGCAACAGTGACGAATGGCTGACCATTTAGCCAGGGAACAATTTCTCCTTTTTTACCACAGTCTCCACCACTCCCTAATGTATTAACCTGTACTGCTTCATTTATTTATGCTATCTGTGTGGGCCATGTGAGTTTAGGGCCATGGCCTAGTGGAAAGAGTCCCAGTATATCAGGAAAGGCTCAGAAAGGGGAGACCCGCAAGGTAAGCAGGAATTTGCTATGTAGAGAGGTGGAGGGTGGAGTACCTTAGGCAGAACAGCACGTGCAAAGGTGTGGGGCTGGAACACAGGAGGCCTGCTGGGACGACAAGCAGACAAGGATGGTAAGGGAGTAGGGTATTCAAGGGAAGAAATCGAGAGAAAGAACTGGAGAAGTTTGCAAATGCCAGCTCATGGCAGCGTGGCATCCCAAAATGAAGACTTCAGATTTGTCCCATAAAAACTAGATCAGATGATTGATGCTCTAACAGCTGAAAGAGTTTCTGACAATGCCCTGACTCCATGCTGGCATCATGTGCCATCCCCTCACTAAAACTGTACTCCAAACACATGAGACATGTACTCTTACAGGTGGGAAAACACAGGTAGGCGTAAATTAGTTAAGAGGCTTCCCCAAGGTCACAACCAGTAACTGGCTACGTGGGAAGTGGGCCCCAGGGCTAACTGCAGAGCTTGTGACTTAATCTTCTGGGTGCCCTGCTTTCCAGATGGACCAGTGTTTCAGAACGACGGTGCCAGCGGCAAAGCTAGTTGAGGTTGCACTGGGAGTGAGTACAGAGAGGTTGAGAGAGCAAAGCTGCTGGAGCCACCGCAGCGGCCACAGAGCAGGCGGCCTTCACCAGGGCAGCCTTAGCGCCCTGCAGAGGACAGGGTGGGCGTGGGAGACGTTGAGCTTGATGAATCAGTGGGATCCTCCTTCCCGGAGCCTGCCAGCCACGGCCTTTTCTCCCCCCTCTTGCGATTCTCAGCGCACTTTGTGCCTCTTTCCCAGGACTCACTGCGCTGTGACCCCATCCTGCTGTGAGCATCTTATCTCATCTAGTATATTTTGAGTTCCTTAAGGGCAGGAGGAATTATGCTTTATTTGCCTTAATATATATATTTTTTTGCATTGCTGAGCACAGTGCTTTAGTAAATGAACGAATTCCAAAATTATCTTTTTCAGATCATTTCTCCTTATGTATGCATTTTAGAAGTTAGTGGCAAGTTCAATACTTTTTCTTTTAAAATACGAAAATAATTTCCTTACACAATCTACTTTAAACCACTTTAAAAATATGAGGAAAAGTAAGACTAGGAAGTTGTTTAAAAACAGCAAACCCTTTAAGAGTCAATGTCACATTTATTGCTATGAAATATTTTTCCCTCTCTGTGAGACATCTGGTTCCCATTACGTACAGTGGTGGGTACTTGAGTTCACCAGCCATTTTGCATACCAAGCAGCGTGCAGGCAAAATCCCCACCAACATCCAACAGTACATATTTGCACCATGTAATCCTTACTTGACATTTGTAGACAACCCTTCTATCACTAACTTAATTCTTGCCAATACATAATTGAAGTTATTATGCTCATATGTACCTGAGGACCAAATTGCCTATGTCCGACAAATGAAGAACTTCAAAACCCTGGAGTCTTTGCTTTATGTCATTGTATGGTCCAGCTATCTATAATCTAGCACCGACGTCAATGAAACATCTAAATCTTAAGTCTATATTTCCTAGTAACATTGACCCAGAAATGAGAAACACAATATGGAATGTTTGCTAATGAGTCATGAATTTCATTATAATTGCTTCCACATTCAGGATAGCTCCCTTAAACCATCTAATCTTGACATATCCTGCAACAATCCCATGTGTTGTAAATGATTTTGTTTTATTTCTTAGGTTACTGCTAAGGGCTTATTTTCTGGTTCATTTAATTTTCTTAAAGAAAACCACACACGAGTGTGCCCGTGCACACACACATTCAGACACACACACACACCCCCCCACAGCAGCTTTTGCTTCAAGTTGTATTTTTTTGAAATAAAATAATTATGAAACAAAGAGGAGCCCTCATCCTTTGGTTTGGAAATAAAAATAAACACATTTAGGAAGAAAGTTGAAATACGGTTTATTTTAGAGTTCTAACTTAGGTCTCTGAGAATTAAAGCCAGAAATAGGCGATGGCTCAGCAAGCAGCAGTCTCTACTTTTTCTGGACTTCAGATTCTGGAGCAGAATGGGAAGACACAACCAGCATTCAGTACAGTAATAATGGAAAATTAAATACGACTTTTAAAAACTGCTCACATTATAAAGTGATCTATTAGCATTATACGACTTCAGCACTTAAAGTGACTGATTCTAATTGCAAGATTTGGCCCATAGCAAGCATTTAAAGAGCTACAGGATTTTGAAGGTATTTTATCTCTTTTGGGATATTTTAAAGTGGATTTCTTTGGAATAAAGCTTTATTCCTGCCACACAAAAGATTGTGTGACATCTCTCGGTTCAATAGAACCAGAGGTAATTATAGTTTTTTCTTCTTCGATTCATGAATCAATATGCCAAATATTAAGAGCATTCTTGCATTTATTCTCCTTTTCCTTTACTAAGTAAAACTCTGTCTTTACAGCTTATGAATGCCATCCTGACGGATGCCCTTCTCTGATGAGACTGTCTAGCAAGCAGAGAGGCACTCTTTCCCGGCATCTGGTTGTCACACTGTGTCCCTCGGACTCTTCTGGACAAGCTGGTGGGTCTCTAAGATGAAGCTACCATGCCGTACCTTGAGCTAAACTTAATTTACATAGGTTATCACAAAACTACAAGGACTTCTGAGCAGGTATACTTCTTAGATGTACCTACTACAGAGTTTGCAGTTTCCAGAAAAAGGGAAGAATATGGAAGAATGTCATTCACCTTTGAATTTGACTTTATGTTTATGATATCTACAGGCTTTTTCATGATTTTCATTTTATTGACTATAGGAAGCGTATTAATTGAATAGTATTGGAAATTGCAGCTCTTTATGCTAAGAGAGTCTTTGCTGAACTTACATATTTAGGTAGTTTAAGATACATTGAAATTTTACCATAATCTGCATGTATATGGATTTCTTGGTGGTGGTTTTCAGATCTCTCAGATAGAGAAAAATTGCCTACCATGCGTCACATGTTTGATGTGATGACCCACATTGTTATCCATGTAACCAACAGTGGGCTCTTGAACACGTAATTTAAAAACTCCAGTCATACGATTGGAGTGTACACTCCAACCTTATTTATTGAAAACCTCTCCCTCTAAAATTGGCATTATATTTTTAAAAGACAACACTAGGTAGAAAGAAGTTTAAAGGCACTCTGACTTGAGAATTTTTCACTAACAGTTCCCTGTAGCTTATAATCACTTCCTCTCTTCCAAAAGCTAGAATCTGCAGAAGAGAGCAAAAATACTTAATATTGACCTGAATTAAGATAAACAGAAAAGAGAAGGTAAGATCATAGTAGTTGGCACTTTGTTTATGAAAACATCATTTGGAGAATATGCTTGAATCAGGCAAAAGTAATGCATCTCTCTCCTCTCCTAGCATATTTTAAATGCCAACCTGGCCAGACAAAAAGAATAGCACCCAGAACTAGGGCACTACCTTTCCCGTATGCTAATGTAATACATGGTAATATCATGTAATTATTACTATTTTTAGGTACCCTGGAAATACATACACAAATAAAAATATATACAAATATAAAATTTAAAAAAAGTGTTTGTTTAAAAATTATCACATTTTATTATGAAATAGTCTGACTCACAAGAAGTTGTAAAAATAATTCAGAGAGATCTCTTGTATTCTTCACTTAGTTTCCCCTGAAGATAGCATCTGGACCAGAGTACACTGTCAAAATCAGAAAATCGATTCAGTATTGTTAACTCAGAGGCCTTATTTGGACTTTTGTATGCACCCCTTTCTGGGGCGTATATTAGTATGTGGAAATGTATAAAACACTCATATTAAGAGAGCATCTCTTATCAATGAATATTAATGGTATGCAAGATTCTCAGATGATGTGGTCGTGTGTATCTTGTGTTGGACTAAAGGAGAGGTAGAGTTGGTTGCATTAATGAAGGTCTTTTATACATGATTGCTTTAGCCATACATTAATTCACTAATAAATTAATTAATCCTATATCAAGTGCCAACTATGAGCCAGCCTCGTTGATAAAATGGAAGACATAAAGATGGAGACGTAGATTCTACTCTCCAAGAACTCACAGCAGATAGAAAAAAATTAACAGTTATAACACAGAGCGTTGCACACCATAGCACAAATGAAATAAGCCAATATTCCTAAACTTCTACAAGTGCCTGGCACTGTACCAGGCATTAGGGATAAAGTGGCAAATAAGGTGCATGCTTTTCCTGGTCTGTGGAGCTCACTTTTGAGTGCGGGAGGCAAGACCATTGACAAGTAATGACAACAAAGCGTTGTAATGGGGGCTGTGGTTCAGAGTGGGTTAGGCCTTAACTGGATGAGAGGACATAAAAAAGTGACTCAGAAGCAGGTTATGTGGCCAAGGGCAGCATCTCAGGATATTAAGAAGGACTGTGTATGGACCAAGCTCCTATTCCATTTCATACAGACCCTGTCAAGCCTCTGCTAGTTCTGCTACAGCGTTTTGGCAGGTAAGTGGTTTGCTCTCCCAAGGGCAGTCATTGTTTTTCAGAACTGACTCAAAAGCTCTTTGATAACATACCAGGTAGCAGATCTTCCCCATTCATTGCTGGCAGGCCTAGTGTGGGGCTCACACAGGACGTGGGATGCAGAGGGCTCTGCTCTCCAGCAGCAGAGGGGAGGTGGTTTCCTAGAGCATGGATGGTAGGTAGCTGGTGTTGGAAAAACATAACTGTTGTGTGTTCCTTCCCCAACAAATTGAGGGTTTCTTATTCCGAAGGGAACAACACTATCGCCCTCTAAACTCTTGCGGATCTCCTCCCTTGCCTCTCCTGCTTAGGGCCCTTCAGTTCCTTTTCACTGGACTTAAAGTAGCATCCACAATTCCTGCCTAAGGGTGTGGTCTTCAAGGCCCTACATGACGTGGCCCAGCCTACCTATGTCCTCACTTCAGGTCACCACAGTCCTTTTTACTCCCGCATCTTAGTGGTCCCATCGCGCTGGCCTGTTTAATGGTCCCTTAACTTGCCAAGCTGTTTTCCACTCCTGCACCTTTCCACATGTGGTTTCCAGAAGCGCTTTCCCCTTCTCTGCACCTTTATCCATAACCTTCTTCAGGCTTCTATCCTGAGACTTTCTATAGTGAAACACTTGTTTATATCAAGTCTCCACTGTAAGTCCCACTTTATTCTTTCTTACACTTCACGCATATACATATTATGGTGTGCAGCTATGTATTCACTGGTGTGGTCATATGATATTGGTCTCCCCCTTAAACTGTAAGTTCCATGAGGGCAGGAATGATGTCTATTTTTATGAGGATCTCCTCAAGGCTCAATAAGTATTTGTTGAATGAATGAAAGAAAGAATAAATGAAAGAAATAGTGACACATATTCATATTCCTCCTGTAAGTTTAGATCATGCCACATCTGAGATTTGAAAGGATTTATACACTATTTTGGGCTCATTTCTGGAGTCTTTTCTTTCTGAAGTTTAGGTAGCAATAGTTTCTCATAAGAAGTCATGGCTGACATGATTTTGTCTTTGATTTTGTCTACTCCAGTGGCTTTTACTTTGGATGTTTTATTTAGTGCAGTTGTCATCTCAAGGCTACTCCAACAAGGGCTAACTCATGGGTCAGGTGCCTACCCCTGGTTGAAATAGTGGTCATTCCTTCGCAAAGAACAGCCCAGAGCTGCTTTGCTAATTCTAGGGCTCTGAGCAAGGCTCCTTGCCTAATAGGTGGTCTTGAGTATATGCGGTACCTTGGCGGACAGGTCCAGTATACCCTTGAAAGAATCTGTATCTATGGAGCTCTAGATCCAAATCCTGTCTTCACTGGCTTCAAGAAGGGAGAGGCCATTACTGGGATGAAGGAAGCTCACTGGTAGAGAGTAAATCAAAGAGGCATTTGGAACAGGGATAAAAGGATAGAAGTCAGGGAAGGTCTCCGAGGAAAAGTGATCTTTGAGCTGAGTCTGGATTGGTGTTCAGGGTTGAGTTACTCCGATGGGAATCCATCACATGGTGTCACTGAGGGCTGAGGCAATGGCATCTGCAAAGGCCTGCAGAACTATTTAGGGGAAAAACTAAACCAAATCTCTGGACATACAAACTGTGTCTCTTGGGACCTTCGATTCACGGACTGCGAGAAGAGTGGGCATCCCCCTGCCCCTCACAGCTGTATTATCTAGATAATTGCTTCCATTTTGTGGCTGGTATGTATCTAGTCTAAGCATATGTTTATTATTTAACATAGATTAGCTGTCTTAAATTAAGGTAGTTAGGTAACAATGCAGTGTGAATTCCATTATTTTCTTTGTAGATTTTTATCAAAATGTGTGTGTGTGCACATGCATGTGTGTGTCTTTAAATTCATTTGCTAATCTTGCCCAGGTATAAATAAAGATCACAAGACTTGTTTATGTTAAGAGCTGTGAGATTCCGGAGAGCTGCTGCTTCTGGTGAATGAGTACCTAGTGGAGAGGCAGCGTTGCGTACCAGAAGGAGCTCGGATCTCGGAGTTAAAGGCCTGGAGACAAGGCTCGACTTTGCATTTAGTTTGCAAGTCACATACAGCACCTCTCTGAGCCTCAATTTTTTTCCCCTCTAAATTTGAGGTGATAACAAAATTATTTGGTCCATTTATCTCATAGTATTATTTATATAAGGTAATTTATATGAAAAACTTCAAACATGATAATGCTCTGTGTAAATATGAGGCATTATTATTATAGAATAAGTGTGCTTTTAAAAAATGTGACAGGCTATGTTAGTGAATGGAGAAGACCTTCCCAAGCTCGATATCATTTGAAAGTTGACTGTAGCCTATTTTAAGAATGGCAATGTGGCTAGACATTCAAAAATGTCCAAGAGTAATGAACGTTTACACTCGCTATGTTGCAGGTTTATAATTTAGGAGGCAGTTCAATGTTCTAAAAATTAAAAGGAAAGCCAGCCCCCAAAATAAAGTTTGCTAAAAACTTTTGATTTTCATCATGGAAGGTATAAAGTGAATTTTCATGAAATATTTTTTTTTGTAGCTCATTTTGTAGTATTTTTGAAAAGTATGCAACATTAGAATCACTTTCTGGAATATAGTAACAAATTTTCCCCCAAATGTTTTATTTAACCAAGACTAGGGAAATGCAAGCACATTTTATATGCGGCAAAAGACCACCTCAAACATGAATTTCAAAATATGACAAATCTAATGATATACATCAAATTCAGTATTTAAAAATATTGAGATCCTTTGGTTATAAAAATAATTTTCTTCTTATTTCTAGAAACTCAAACATGATTCATATTAAAGAAGACAGGGATGGATTTGTTTAGACAACACATGCCTAGGAAGTGTTTGGTGGGTAAAACAAACCAGGTTATTGATGAGTGGCAGGGAACTGGAATGTAGAATTGGAACAGTAATTAACATCTTGATAAGTAACCCACCATAAACCATGTTAGACCAAGATAGATTTTTGTTTGTTTTCTTTGTTTCTTCTATTTTTATTTCTCCTTTTCTATTTCTTTTCTTTTTTCTATATCGCCATTTGGGACACTTTCTTTTCTCTTTGATTTTGAGATCTTCATGAATGAAAAGAGAACAGATACTAAAATATTGCATATGAAGAGCACAAATGGCTTTGGTAATGCACCAACTACAAGTGGATTCATTGGCTCTCTGGTCAAAACCTCTGTCAGTTGGTGCGTGTAGGAAGCTGAAGAATGTTTTCTCGCCAACTTAAAAGAGTAAAGTTTTGGATCTTGAAAAGGCAGGACTTTTTTTTTGAGGGGAGGGGGTTCAATCCTCTAAAACAGTGGCTATCTAACATTTGTGTAGGAAGAGCTTCAGCCACCCAAGAGTAGAGACTGAGGTGGTGTTCCACAACTAATTGGGGAGACGAAGGACACAATGTAGTCAGATGGAGGCTTGCTGGGCACAAAGTCACCACAGGACACTTTTTCAAAGTGCCCCGCCCAGTGTCTTCACTGATCCTTGTGCTGGCACTAGTACTTGTCACCTCATCCATCCCAGAGCAGCCCCAGCGGCTAGATGCCTTTTGAGCATAAGTATCATGCTCTCCCCCTACCTGGGACGTTAGTTTTCCTCTTCTTTAGTGGAGAGTCATTTGCATGGAGGTTAATCCACAGTTAGGGGTTGCTTAACTCAAGCCTCAGAAAGCACACACTGCATCTTTAAGAAATAGTTTACTTGTGAATCAGTAAACGTACTAGACAAAGCGGCCATTACTTATGCATTCCTGCATACCCGGCAAGGTGAAAATAATAGAATAAACATCATATACTTCATTATGATATCGGTTTACACTTCCAGGGTACACAAAAAGAGGCCATTTCATCAAGCTAATTGCCTGAAAGTAAAAGAGAGAGAACTTTAGCTATTAGTCTATTATGGGGCTTTTTTCTTAATCACAAATAGGGGCCGTGTGTCCCTGGGGGGATGTGTATTCTAATTTACAATTGAACTACAGATCAGAGCAATCAATCTTGGGCAGCACTTTTACAGTGTAATTGCTGCAACATAACAAATAAAAAAAAAAAAAAGAAGAAGAAGAAGAAGAAGAAGGCCTAAGCTGAGCTCCAGCATGAGGTGGAGGTATTTCCAGGCACTAGTTCAGGGTGGGAGGGAGAGAAGAAACACCACAGACATGAATATGCAATGAGGGCTCATTAGCGGCCTAGTGTTGCCATGACGAATGGCATTATCCCCGGCCTGGTGCTGCCTAAACATGAATTTTATAACGACCCATTTATCATGACTTGTCATGGGTTGAGTACTGTACTTTCTTCGAGCTCACACACCTTTCCCTATTATGACGGTAGAAATCTTTCTTTTTATTGTTATTGTTTCCTTTTGTATCGATTTCAGGCTCTTCGATGCAAGTATTCAGATACAGCAACATGCTAATGAGTGATTTGTGACTTCAAAGTTGAAGAACTAAAACTTGATTATTTATTCCATCTTCTCTGTAATCATATAACTGAGAAAAGACTTAGGCTAACCTTTGAAAGAAATTTCCTAATGTGTGAGTTTTTGTTTTTCTTTTTACTGTCACAATCTGACACTGAAGATTTGTTTTTAAATTTAAAATTAACTAGGTTATCTTCCTTTCGTTTATTTTATTCCCTTTTTTTGTACTTCCTGAATCTTTCACTATGTTAAACGTAAAACTCAATAGTTTGATGTCTTTTCCCCAAATCTTGGAGCCATCACAAAAATGTGCAAGACTAAAATGTTTGAAAGATGTTTCAGTGCTTAGCATTTTATAAGTGTATGAGTTGACTTCTAACTTAGAAACCCTCTTATATTTTGGGGTGGACTGTTGGCCAAAAGCTTGTTCTTTGATGACAATTTCCTAGGATGTATGTTTTACTAATAGGGAAAACCAAAACAAAACAAACAAAAAAACACAACGACTTGTGAAAGCTATCTCCTGCAATAGAAACCATGAGGTCTGTTTCAATGCTCAGCAGCCACAATTTGTTATATGCAAAGTCTTTGCCACTGTTCAGGAGGGAGGAGGGTGTGTGGGTCCATCAAAGTTCACCAGTCAGCCAAGAATAGGGTCCTAGATCGGCGGAAGTATCCTATTGTAACCTGAGACACAATCGGCGGGCTTTACTATTAATCTATATAGTTAGCATTAAAAAAGTAGGGCTAAAACTATTTCTCGGACTCAGCTTGGTGAGGTGCAGCAGCACAAAGGAGTGGACTCTGGTATTGTTTTGCACATCCAGGGATGATAGTCATTCCTGTATATAATTTGTAAACAGTAAATAGTTTACAAATAAGTAAAAAGGTCTTTTTAGTGTGACTATCTCTACTCTGCACCCCTGGATTCCATAGTAATAGTAATGACACGTTTACATAGTAATACTATTGAGGTAAAACTAATATGTAAAACTAATGATAAAATATTTTGTTTATTTATGATAATTGTATATGTGTAAAGCATTTGCCCTTCCCAAGTTCTTTCACCAGCTCCTCAGGTTCACTAGTAGTGGGATTATTATTTCCATTTTAAAGAAGAGAAAATTGAGATTCAGAGGTTAAGTGATTGACTCAAGGTCATATAGACCAAAGAAATGCTAGGGCTCCACATGCAGACTTTAGATCCTTAAGGCCAGTGCTTTAATCTACCCAAAGTCATAGTGCGGAAATTGTTCTTAAAATGCCAAGTAGTCTGTTTCAGGATTCAGTAATAAGTGAACACATTGGGAATAGCGGCCATCGAAAAGATGACCATCATTTACGCTTGAGAGCCTGTTAGTCTCTGAAGCTACTTCCGAGCATCGAAATTAGCACGTGCCTATCAGTTAAAATTAAGTTACCATTCCAGCCACTGAAGTTGAATTTATCTTTTATCATTTAAAAATGCAGATTTGAAATTGTTTTTCAACATAAAGACTTGGGCACCATTCTGCATGGTGTTCTTGCCTTATGAGTCCACTGGGCATTATATTTTTGTTTCTGAAGAAAATATCCTTGTGTTTTCCCCATGAATGAATTAGTACGATTTTTAGAGATAATTTCGTGAAAAAGAGATTCAAATATTGGCAAATGATATTAAAGAACACTGTGATTGTGACTGAACAGATTAACACTGTGTCTACATGACACCAAACATCTGGATGAAAATGGGGAAAAAAAAGTAAAAATTCTTGATGTTTTATTTACTTGACACCATACAGCTGTATCTTTCAAAACATCTGGGTTTTTGACTCTTTTCTCCCCCAAGGTTTCATCTGGGTATTCAGCATCATGTACAGAGAAGTGAAAAAGAAAATTTAGTATGAGTATTACTGAATTAGATAAAATTATTGTATTTAATTAATCTGCAAATATTAATTAATTATTCTATTTAACATAACATGTAATGAATATAATTCTCCACTAGGCAAATACATATAGAAAGAAAGATGTAATTAGGTGATTTGACAATAAAACTTGACTTAAAGCATATTTAAATCTTGGTCATAGTTTACTGAGATCAATTTCCTTGGGCAAAAATCTTTTTAGGTTCTCAAACAAAAATTTTCTCTCCTGAGAAATAGTTTCCCATGTATTATGAGGATCTGTTAATTTACAATGTGTTTTGACAACAGTAAAATTTAGTAAACACTTAGTAACATATGAAATACATCTAGTAATAGACATTTTCTTTGCCAAGTGAATTATCCTGGGCTGATAAAATCAGTGTAAACCCGCTCTCAGAGTAGCCTTCTGACATGCCGGAGGCTGAACCCCAAAGAGGAATCAACTGTAACCAGACTTCAAAGTCTTTGTTGCAATGAAAAACACCTTATGTGACTGACGTTTTTTGTGATCTCATCTAAAAAAGTTATCATAATTATTGAACATTTCCTCTGTAGCTCACTCTCAATCCAATCAGTTATAATGAAAATAGTCTGCTTGCTTTTTATATTCTCAAGTTTTTGAAATGATCAGTGTTTCCTTGAGATATACCATTAATTGGACACACAACCCAGATGAAAAGGCTGAAACCCAAGAGTATATAAAAAAACATAAGGTTGTTGTAATTTAAGTGCCTTCAAAAGATCTCATTTGATTTTTAAAAGCAATTCAGCAGATGTGAAAATTAAAGGCACGCAGAAACAAGATATAGTTTAATGAATGTGTAGGTTAAGAAACATTTAGTGGTTTCAGTAGCCGTACTGTGATTTTTTTCTTTTTTTATTTAGCTGTTGGGTTGGAAAGAGTGGGTCCACAACACAATAAAAATTGCTGGATTTTATGGGTTGCTATTTCCTTTATCGAATTGCCCCGTTCTTCCCCAACATGTTTCTGAAGCAACTTGGTATTTATGTCTGCAGATTTTCAATCTCAGCACCCGTCAATCAGATTTCACATTCTAATAAAGTACAAGAGTCTCTCCATTTGGCTTGTCTTAGCTGCTTCCTCAATGAGCCCATCCCCTCCACAGCAAACTGTACACTTAGTCCCACTTAAAAACAAAGAGAGAAAGAAAATTTTAAAATACCCTTCCCACTGGCTCTAATGACATCTTCAGTCATTAATGAGTTAATAAAAATCTCAAAGTCATCTGGGCTAGATAAGAGGGAAGAAAGAAAAGTATTGTACTGTAATGACAGGCTCTCGGCTGCCCTCTGAGATGTCATGGGTCAGTCATGTTAAGAATGTGTGCGTCCAATCATCTGCTGATTTTTATCAGCGAGCCCTCCAGCAGGAGCTGACAAGGGCTAGTTTGGGAGTCACAATGAATAAACAATGACTTTTTGGACTGTTGGGGGCTGTGTAATAGAGTGAGGGGTTTATATATACTAAAACATGATGACATTAGCAATCAATATACCAATTACTGGACAAGTTATTGGATGAGGCATTCACGTGTCTTCAGCCTTCTTGCACTTTGAGGAGCCCTCTAGTAGGGGCAGACCCTGTGCTCAGAGGCAGGCGGGGGTCCAAGCCCTGAAGCCCTGATCTAAAAGGCAGGCCCCTCTTCTGTCTGAAGTAGTCCAGGGCTGGATGATTTGAATTGTCTGGGGAGTTATTCAAAATACAGATTCCTGACTTTCCTTCCTAGCCATTCCATCTCAGGAGTATGGGGGCAGGGTTGGCGCTTGGTGTTTTTCACCAAGTTTCCTGGTAATCTTGATCAGGCAGGTTAGGGAACTGCAGTACAGCTATGAGTCCCAAAGTGATGTCCCCAGACCAGCAGAATCAGCATCCACTGGGAGCTTGTTAGAAATGCAAATTCTCAGGCCCCTTCCTAAATCTGTTAAAACAGAAACTGCCTGGGCATTGGGCCCACCCATCTCGTCTGTGTTTTAACACAGCCTCCGGGTGACTCTGATGCACTCTATAGTTTGAGAACCGCAGCTGCAGAGCAAAGATCCTCACCAAGGTGTTGCAACACAGCTCTGTCATCTATCAGCTCGGAGGCCCCTCTTGGGTACTGTGTTACTCATACTAGTTAAAGAGCTGAGGTTTGCAAATGATTTACTTAAAAAATTAAATTAGAGCAGATCCAAGATTAACTCCATAATCATGTCACTCTCATTCACTTGCACATTACTACTTTTTCCTGAATGATCTTGATGGATGAGTGACTTTGATTATAGAATAGGAAGAATAAACTTAGCTTCTGTTGATTATTTAAAATAGAAAGAGTGACTTTGTAAGTAGTCTTAAAAGAAAAAAAAAGAATCTATACGAAAAATTGATGTATGTGAAGCTTTTATTTTGCATATATCTGATATTCATCTAGGCATTCAATGCCATTTGTGAAATCCAGGGGCCTTTGTATAGATTAGTGAGGGCTACTGTTTTTGTGTTTTTATGGCTGTAGAACATGCGACATGCCTTCATTGGGAGAGGAGAGTGTGCATGGCCCGAGGTTGGCATATCATCAGAAGAGGAATGGCGAAGGCCTTCTTGCAATGGGGTTAGGGCCTTGTTTTATTTGGCTGAGTCTCCTAAAGTGGCAGCTCAGAGCTGGCTAAACATTCACCTCTTTGGTGGACCAGTCTGTCAGACAGGCAGTAGGTTTAAATCAGTGTTCCCCAGAGTATGTTTCAAAGAACAATTCCATGGTTCTAAGCATTATTACAAAAAAAGGTGTCTGGGGTCAAGTGAGAAACAGTTAAGTTTCTGTTGAGTTAAATAGGATTGTTTGCAGCAGGGCTCTCCAAACTCTCTAGCAAATTGCTATGCACTATGAATCTCTAAGAGAGGCAATGCCTAGTGGATTTGATCACCAAAACCCTTTTTATAAAGGATAATCTTGAAGAATTAGTGTTCCCAGGAATGAACTTTCAAGAGACATAAATTCATGTCTTTTAAGAAGGCAAATGCCTGTGGGTAAAAGATAGTTCTTCTATGTGCTGTATATGTAAGGAACCTTTTCCTTTATTACAATTTATTAAGCCCTCTGTGTCTGGCATCAGGATTAATTATGTGGTGGCTTGATGCCAACAAGAAGGTTCATGTAACCATCGCCAAAGAGTTAAAAGTTGTCCAGCTGTTGATGGTTTGGTTAAATCATCCCTGAATTGCTGGCATATCTCCCAGAACAGGTACTCATTAAAAAAAAAAAAAAAAAAAGAAAGAGAAGAAAGAAAGGAAGAAAGAAGAAAGAAAAGAAGGAAAGAAAGAAAGAAACCTAGGTTTTACTAGTGAGATGACATGTTTTCATATATGATGGATAATTCCATTGCAACTCCTCACATGTTCCGAGGAATTGCATGCAAAAGCAGATGTGCATCAGACTCTGCCTGCTGTTGGAAAGTACTTCTGTTCCCTTCATTGACAGTATTGCCCGGGTCATTTCTACCTCACTGGGTTCCAGATGCCCATGGCTGTGGCAGCCATCTTTGTCCCCACACTGGCTATTTCTGAAGGTGATAAGAGGTTGGGGATGGGTACTACAGAGGTCAGGCCAGTAGGATAATTTTAAGCACATTGGTTGGTTTTAAAATTTCTTCTCTTGAAGTTACGGCTAGAACTGTGTGTTAATGCCAAATGTTAATTCTTGCTGGGGACAGGATGTCTTATAAACGTTATGAAAGAATATCATTTTTCCTGTAGCATTACAGGTACTTCTAAGGCCATGTAAAGAAAGGGGTTAGTTTCCCAACATCTGCAGGTCACCTGCTTGCCTATAAATTGCTTCTATGCTCGTATCCCTCCCAACTGTTGCACAATAGTTAGAAGAAATTCTCACATGGAAGAAAGAACAGAACTTAACTGGTGTTTGAAAGATGTGTAAAGATTAAAAACAAACAAAAAAACCCAAAATAAAACAATCCCACCACCCATGCTAATGTTTGTCATCTTTTCTACACAGTCCTGCAAGTCTGTGCAAGACTCAGAACTTCTTAGGATGTGTCTCTGAACTAAAAATAATAGAGCAGATTCAACTTGGGGAGGTCCTAAAGCCCCCTTCTTTGTCTCCTTTGTAAATATATCCCTGTTGACACCACATGTGCTTCCCAGCTTTCCAGACACAAGGTGTTTGTGTGACAGGATTCACTCTACACCCTGGCAGAAGAGAGCAGAAGTTCAGGATAGCTGACTGAGGTCTACTCACTGCTCGTCTGGTTTGTTATGTAGTTGAATATTTCTCCCCTTTATATTCTTTGAAATGTTTTGAATTAAAATAGCTTACTCAAGGTCACTGAAGGCATATGGTCCTGCTCAAAACTTTAAACAAAACATTAGTTTTTACAACCTTTTGTAATTTGGTATTGTATACAACATGGTTATATGCAGAGTTTCTGTAATCTTTTCAGTGGGTGACAGAAATATGAGAAGCAAATTTATAAGCCATTTAGTGAAGCATTTAATCAATTTCATGCATAGGAAATAACTCCGATTGCTTTGCTTTATCAATCTTTCTCTCCAGCAGAACTCCAGTCAACACGATCTCCAAACACTGCCCGGGTGGGGGAGGAGCTGGGGGAGGGGTGGAGAGCACGCAGGCACCTTCCCTGCACACGAAATGTCAGGGACTTCTAAAGTCTGCCTAACGGGCTTGCCAGCATCTATGAGCCTTCTGGAGGCTGTTAATGTATTTCAGAAAGAAAGCATGGGTCTAATGTTTAGAGGAAGTTTTCAAGGCCTTTTACTGTGAAGTTATTCATTAAACACCCTTTTCCCAGAGTGGCTCTCACATGTTCAGCAATGCAGACTGTGTTCAACTCTAGGCTCAAAGAAATATTTTTTTAAAAAACCATTTCAGTAGTTATTGCTTTTAAACACATGAAAAATAAAACAATTCACATTAAAACTTAACTTCTGAATTAAGGAATCCGGATAATGTGACTGAAATCATTGAAATCCACCCAAGTGCCCTGTTAGAAGTAGAGCCATTTTAGCATTTTTCACAATATTTGAACTGTCTTTTAGGGTTCATGTTCTGATTCTCTTTTGAATTATATGAAAGATTAATCCAGCTCTTGGCTACATAGTGGTTAATATTTTCTTTTCCGTCATGTGTTAGAATCTCTCTTACAACACTTTACCCCAAACACCGTCAAGTTCTTAAGTGAAAAAGTCCTAAGGGAGCAAAAGATCTTGCTGATAATCATTATCTGCTAAACTGTATTAAAATTGCATTCCCTCTATCTTGTCCTCTAAAATTGGAGCTGATATAAAGGTAAGGTACACATAGTTTCTAGTTCAGAAAATAATTTGCTTTCACTGATTTTTAAACCTGGAAAAATATTTCAGTGAATAAATTTCAATCTAGATTATTTAGTTCTGATTTTAAATCAGCTCCATTCATGAATCTCATCTCAGCTTCCTGATGTTTCACACTTCCTTTTAAATATGACATATGCAAGGATTTTCCTGCAGTGGCAATTCAGTAGCATGCCATTTGATATTTATTTTGCCACACTATTTAAGTTGTGCAGTCCCCATGATTATATTGAACAGAGTGGCTGTGGTAAGTTTGCAGAAAATCGGCAGCTTTCATGGAGATTGGCCATGGAAATAACTTGGCTGGTTTATCTACCTATCTATCTACCTACCTACCTACCTATCTATTGTTATTCAACCTTTAACTCTTGGATTAAACCAGTGCCTTACTGACTTTTTTAAAAAAAAGAACCAATCATTTTGGAGGAAAGATATCTTTGGTCTATAATCAGATATTTGATGAGGGAAAAAGCAACTCCCTAGGACCAACGAATTTAACATTTTCAAACAAATTTAGAAACATAAAACTATCACCATATACTTGTGCTCTCCTTGTAAATATTAAAGCATTGGAGGGTAAGACTAGAGTTCTCCTTGCCACTACTTCCAACCCCGTTACTTTCTCCACCACCTCCCTTGATGAGACCTATATTATCAGAGATGTGCACCTTGCCAGTCCCATCCCTTTTCTATCCAAACTCTAAAACATGTGTCATGTTGTACATATCATGTGCAGTTATATTTTTCTTCATTAGCATCCTGGAGTTCTTGCCTTGCTGGTAGAAACAGGTACACCTCATCTTTCTAACTGCTCCAAGAATTCCCCATGGTATGGCTAGATCAGTGCTCACTGAGCTGTTCCCATACAATGTGCAGGTAGGTTCCTTCCACCCATTTACCATTATAAACAGCACTTTAATAAATACCCTTGTACATAATTCCTTATATACTCCAGTATTTCTCATATGCTGATACGCATCATACTCAGAATACTCATATGCTATGAGTATCTCTCTAGCACGGGCACTTAAAATGAACCTGCTGGGTCATAAGTATGCATATTTTATGTTTTACTAGTTATTGCCCAATTATCCAGCAATTTAAATTTTAAATGTAGGTCCTTCCGTAATCTCTGATACAACTTTTCTCAACTCTACTCAAACCTACAATTCACTCCAGCCACCTTTCATTTTCTGTTTATAAGTTGTCTCTGCTTCTCCAAGAAGACAGAAAACATCCACAACACCTTTCCCACTGGGTTTTCCTTCTTCTAGGACAAGCTGGGGCCAGGCAGCCAAATCACTGGAACATAAACAGATATTTAGGAACTGGCTTCTCAGGCCACAGAGGTGGCCAGACATTTGGAAACTGAGGAGCATCTGGTCAAAAAACAAAACCTATTCATCCTTTTAAAATGCGTTGATACAGTCAGTGGCACATTTCCATTTCAATCATAGCACTGGTGTGCAAATTCAACAAATTTTTCAGCCAGTTTTATACCTGAGGACTACATATTTTTTTTGTTTTCGAAGACAGCCTTGGGAGCAGAGAAAGAAAGTCTGGTAACAAAGTGGTGTTTTAGTAGGACTTAGGGCCCAGGAAGGGGATTCTCCTCAGAACAACTGTCCAAGAACAACTTTCCTCATCCCCTTCCCGCAGTGACTTTCTGTTCTTCTCTGCAGTGTCTTACACCATGTCCTTTGCATTCTAACCACTGCCTCTTCATTCAGACCCACCTTTGAACCATTCTGGTAGGGCTGCATTCATTTCCCTCTGCCAGGTTCCTTCTCTCTGCCATCCATTTTACCCTGGTATATCTTCACGAAGCACAAATCTGGTTTTGACTGGTTATTGCTTAAAATAGCTTCCTGTTATCCATACTCTTTATCCTGCCAATCAAAGTCCTCCATGATTTGTTACCCAACTTGTCTGTTAAAACTTATTTTCAGCCCTGCACGGTGTCTCACTCCTGTAATCCTAGCACTTTGGGAAGCCAAGGTGGGAGGACGCTTGAGGTCAGAGTTTGAGACCAGCTTGGGCAAGAGCGAGATCCTGTCTCTACAAAAAATAGAAAAATTAGCAAGGTGTTGTGGCGCACACCTGTAGTCCCAGCTGCTTGGTAGGCTGAGGCAGGAGGATTGCTAGAGCCCAGGAGTTGGAGGTTGCAGTGAGCTATGATGACACCACCTCACTCTAGCCCGGCTGACAGAGTGAGACCCTGTCTCAAAACAAAACAAAACAAACTTATTTTCTCCTAGTCCTTTATGTATCTTTTACTTAGCAAAACAAAACGGTCCATGTTTCCCTCGACTTTTGTGCCTCTCTGCTCTTCCCATGGCGTGGGATGCACTTTCCTCAGCTCCAGAGAAATCCTTGCCTTCAAATCAGGCTACTCCATGAGGCTTCCCCTGTCTTTCTCACGTTCCACCAAATGAGTGTGACCATTATTAGGGGGACGACAACAGGTATTAAAACAGGGTAGGGAAGACAGAAGTCAGAAGTTGGGCTAGTTCTAAGTGAAATGGCTGAACAGAGTAGAATCTAAATAAAGGGTAAACAGATTCTAAGTGATGGATGTGTTTTTGATTCCACTTTCTAAAGCAGAATGTGAGACTGTAATCAAATTGTAACTGTATTAAAATGTTATGCTACAGTTAATTCTCTGTTCAGCTCTACTCTAGTGCAGGCATCTAATCAGGAAATGGCCTTACTATGTAACCCATGGATTGCTTGTAACTCAGGACCTGTAAGTGCAATGAAGTTAACCCGTATATATTAATAACATATTTAAACTATGTTATTTATACAAATTCAGAGATGAAAATGATACTTTTGAGTCTAGTAGTAGAACATGTACTTTCAGCTGATTTTTTAAGATAAAAATAATCAGTTTTCCCTTCGCTTTCCTGCCTGTTTGCTCTTGTGACTAATGACATACACTTATGAGGAGTCTAATGGAAGTTCGCAATGCAATACTGGCCATGGGTCAGCTTTTCGTTTTCTTTAAAGATAACTGTCACTTGTTGGGATTGAATCTCTAAAATTAGCTTTCGGAATTTATTTCTAATAATGAAAAATTGGAATCCAACTATATGTCCAAGAGTAGTAATTACATACATACAAAATTTCAATATTGAAATATTATGTGGGCATTAAAATCTATAATGACATTTAAAAAGGCTTTAATAAAATCTTAAGGAAAGTTAAAAGGCAAGCCTGTGTGTAAAGTCAACTTTTAATGTGTGGACCATGAACTTGTCAGGGTGGTAGATTTGGAAGTAATTTTATTTCTTCAAAATTTCTTTTTATGTTATAATAATGAGTGGACATTGAAATCCAAGCATTATATCAGCTGTATTGCTCCTAGTTGAGTGGGAAGAGTTGAACTAGAGGAAGACAATTCCTTCCTTCCTAACCCCAGAAAGGCAACTGGAGAGGTTCCCCCAAAACTGGGGTAGAGCACATATTGTCTTGCAAACAAGGACTCGGAGATGGGCAAACTTAGAAAACACCCTGATTCCACTTGAGGAGATGCATTTAAACAAAAGCCTGTAAGAGGAACCTCCAAAAACGCTTTTTTTAGAGCCAGGTTCTTTACCACAATAATATATTGTAGTAACTCTGGACAGTGACCTTCAACCCCTCAAAACTTCTCAAAAACTTTTTGAAAGTGACTTTTGGAAATACTTGAAATACTTGATGGTCCGTGAATTAGATGTTGAGCTTCTGCAAAATTTAGGAGAAATTTTCATTTGGATATTTTGTAATCCTTTATCAGAGGATGATGGACATCTAGAACATTAGACTAAGAAGAAAGTTGGAAATAGAAACAGCTCACTTAGATCCTTCATGGGTTCACTAAGAACAGTTTTTGTCATGCTGACTTATTTTTTCTGGTAAGGTGAATGTATAACAGGAAAGGGATGCTATAATCCAGTCCTCCTCAAACTGTAAGGTACAGGGGAAAGCAGATGGGGATCTAGTTAAAATTTAGATTCTGATTCAGTAGTTCTGGGCTTGAGTCTGAGTTTCTGCATTCTTTAGAGGCTCCCAAATGATGCTGGTGCTACTGGCCTATGAACCATACTTTGAGTAGCAAAGTTTTAGACCATGGGCCCCAAATACAGCTTGCTAAAAACCAGGTTTTTGTGCTCTATGTCCAAAGTTTCTAATTCAGTAAGACAAGATTCTATTTTTTTCCCCAAGCATCCGAGGTAATTCTACTGCACAGTCCCATAAGGAATAACAACATTAGACACTACATAACCAGTCATCATATCATTATAGTTTTTACAGTTAGCTGTAACTAGTTGACCCTTTCTCAATCCTAGATAAAATTATTTCCTTCTACCTCTGTACAACTGCTTTACCTTGCACATTATTGCATATTCATTTTCTTTTCTTGCACACCTTAGCTCCTGGTACTTATGGCCTTCTCCTCACCAACACTCCCCTGATGGAGTTTGTATGCTTGGGTTCACAATGGGTTTGCACAACATAGAAGAGGGAAGTTCCCACATACCTTGGGGACAACAAAGTCTGGAAAAATATGATCCTCAACCAAAATTATGCAAAGGAATGGAAATTTAGCATTGTATCAGGTGAAAATCACCTACCAGTGAGTGATGCTTACCTATTAGAGACCCCTCTAACAGACATTTATGACACACTGCTAATGCCAAGTTTGTTTAGCACTTCATAGTTAAAACATTTTTATTTTGGTGAAAGAGCAATGGTCAGAGACCTCGAGTGACCTGTCTGAGGTCATGTCACATTTGGCAGAGAACAGCCCAGAATTTTTGGACAGAATTATTCTATATCCCTGAGCTTCAGGCTCTCATCCGGTTAATGGATATGATAATACCTTCTCTATCTACTTTGGTGAGATCAAATAAATCAGTAATTGTAGGTTCTCAGCTGAAATTCCTATAGTGAATTTCAGAGAGAAAAAAATACAGATACAATTTTTTTTTAAAAAGTTATCCTACCTACATGAAGATATCTACTGAAGAAAGTCCAGCTGACTGCATTTAAATATGAATCCACAAAGACCTAGATTAATAGAACTTTGAGCAAGAAGAAGGCCGGAAATGGCAAAGGCAACTGGGCAGTGGTGGGTTAAGAACAGGAGCTCTGGAACCAGATGGTACGGGCTCTTGTTCTGGCTCCACCTCCTTCTGTCTGGATAATCTTAGGTAAGTTAGCTCACCTCTCTAAGCTCTGGCTTCCTTCTCTGTGCAAAGGGGATTAAAGGTGGCAATTGATTCTGCTAGAATCCATACTTGACAGGAGCAGAGAGTTTTTTTTCCTCCCCAAAGTCCTAGAAGTGCCTAGAAAAGTCCCAGGCACATAGTACGTGCTCAGCTGATGTTTGCTGAATAAATAGCTTTCTTCCAAAATGACAAAAATTATGTGTTTTTCCCTAAGGTCCCTCAAAATTTTTTTCCATGTGCCTTCCCTGCAAGTGATCCTTCACTGGAATGTTTTTGTTGTTGTTGTTGTTCGTTAACAGTTAACTCTAGCATTTTGTGTATCAAACTAGAGAAAACCAGGGGCACAATTAAAAGTCTAAACCCTTTTGTGGACTTTCACATCATCTAAATCTGCAGGTCCCAGCCTCCGGGCCTCAGACTGGTACCAGTCCGTGGCCTGATAGCAACAGGGCTGCACAGCAGGAGGTGAGCAGTGGGCAGGCCAACAAAGCTTCATCTGTGTTTACAGCCGCTCCCCATCACTCGCATCACTGCCTGAGCTCCGTCTCCTGTCAGATCAGCAGCGGCATTAGATTCTCATAGGAGCAGGAACCCTACTGTAAACTGTGCATGCGAGGGATCTAGGTTGCCCACTCTTTATGAGAATCTAATGCCTGATGATCTGAGGTGGAGCTGAGGTGGTGAAGCTAGCACTGGAGAGTGTCTGCAAATACAGATTATCATTAGCAGAGAGGTTTGACTGCACAGTAAATGTAATGCGCTTGAATCACCCTGAAACCATCCCAGTCTGTGGAAAAATCGTCTTCCATGAAACCGGTTCCTGGTGCCAAGAAAGTTGGGGACCACTGATCTGAAGTATTTATTGACTTGAAGTAAAGTATATGCAACAATGTGAAGCTTCAACCTAGTCTTTTTTTTTGTCTTTTTTTTTTTTACTGTTTACAAAACAAGGTATTTTATGGATGTAATTTATACTTTGAATAGAAAGGGGCTATTCCCAATATTATCTTTATCTTCTAGACATAAATAACAAACAACTCCAGTAATCGAAATTTACTGCAATTGTAATAGGTTTTGGCAGAGTTTATGTATTGTATGCAATGCTAACATAATGCTGACTTTCAAGGATAGAGGCCAGGATTTCCAGTTTGGCTTTGTTAAATGGAAAAAGAATCCACTACTGTATTTGTAGATTTTACTACATTCAAGAGATTAATTCTCATAAATAAAATTGTTTATACCAGCTTCTAATCAGAAAGTTGAAATTATCTGTGGCAATGTAGCCACTAAAAACTTGTATACTATGAAAATATTTCAATAATTAATGCATGCTCCATCTAGAGTAATTGACAGTGTGGCCATAAACGTAATGGACCATCTGTGTTTGATTTGTACATGAAAATGCTTAAAGGGATAGACAGGTAATTCAAGCTTCCCTGGAAAGGAAGATTTGTTCCAACTTCTCCAAGTAGCAGAGCTGTTTATTAGGTCTTATTTTTCTTTTTTCTTAAAGTTTTTTCCAGATTTCTACTTGAGCTACATACTTCTCACTGCTTCTCATTCTAATGCAAAAATCTCTTTTGGGTTTTTGATGTACATGTTGCTCACAGTTATCCTTAACAAGTCTGCTTGGCTCTCCTAACCATCTCAATGGCAACTTGAAAGCCAGAGGTCTAATTAACAATATTAGAGGCTCACTCTAATGGCTTTAATTCTTTTTCTGCCTACTTTAAAAATTTATTATTGCAAGTTTTGCTCTTCTGTCAGTAAACAAAAAATTAACCTACCCTGCTTATATGTGTTAACAAAGAGTAATAGGACCATTGGGAAACCTAGTAAAATTTTTGTAACTCACCCTTTTGGGCATGCACCAGAATCTCTGTATTTCTGGATATAATATATTCTTAGTAGACATCAAAGGAGATGCTAGGATTTTCTGTGCAAGAAAACCAAAAAGCATTGAATAATTGCTGAGATCCAGACCCATAAATGTGTCCAGAAACACATTTATGGAATTTACATAAACTGGAATTTACTGAGCATTTATCATCTGCCAGGTACTGTGCAGCCTGCCGAGGATCCATTGAACTAACCAACAAGGTCCCTGTCCTCGTGGATCTTATATTCTAGTAAATACAGCTTTCCCCTTAGACATCTTAGAGGTACCATAAACTCTACAACTAGGAAGCTAAGTAGATTATCTCCTCTGGTAGCCACTCCCCACCCCCCAGATCTATATTTTCTCCTGTATTGCCTGTTTTGGGAAAATGTACCATCATCTACCCAGTCACCCACGGCAAGAACCCAGGTTTATCCTAGGGGATTCCCATCCTCTTTCCCCTTCACCAAGGTGATTCACGGATTTTGTCAGTGCTAACTGCTTGTCACTGCCTGACTTCTTCCTTCTCTCTATCCCTACATTCACACACTTAATTCGGTTCCTAATTTTTTTTTTTTTTGGTCTGGAATATTGCAACAGCATGCAGTATTAATTCCTTACCAATCTATTCTCCATACTGCTGCCCGAGTGATATCTTAAACATTAAAATGCTTATAGGATTATGTCATTTCTCTATAAAAAGTCCTTACTGCAAGCGTTCTACAACTTCCTCAGAGACAAAAATCCAAACTTAACATGGTGCACAAGGAAGATCTTTGCTAACATGGCCTGGGCTCGATTCTGCAATGCCATTTCTTGCCGCAAATCTTGCTCTCTGGTCACACGGAAGCATATTTGCTGAGCAAGTACCTCTGGACGTGCAATTCTCTTTGCCCAGTATCCCTGGCCTTCCTTCTTTTATTCACTGAAGCAATCTCCCTTCACCCATCAAACTTGACTCAGATAGATGTTGTCTTTTCTGTGCAGCTTCTCTTCTTTGATGGTTACTAGTGGACTCTTTCCAGAACACCACAAGTTCATCTCCACAGCAGCATGGTGCAGCTCTGTTTACCTGCCTCAGGTAAACCACACATTGCCTGTGTATGGGAGGCGTGCCAGATGGGAGGTGTTGAAGGATGTTCACCATGTGTCCAGCACCATGTTTTGTTCCATCTGAGACACGAAGGAACTAAGGACAATTCTCATGAGTTTTCATCTTTAATCAGGGTTGGCAACAAGGTGGTCGCTCTCTATCATCCTATTGTTTATTTGGAACCAATTGTTAAATTACCCTATTCTTCACTTTTCCACCTTGATGTTTCTTAAAAGTGTTTTAACTTTCAAAGTAATCCCTAATAGTCAGCCATGTCAGTTCTTACAATTCTTACTTACAAACATACGCCTTTTAATAGCTTTACCCTGTGTCCTTTATGTTTTACAAAGGTACCTGAGAACAGTACAAGCAAAAATTTAAATTCATTTTATCCTAATTTTTGGAGTAGAGGGGAGCTTTTAGTTTCCATGTGGCATTCTACATAATGCCAATCAACCTAGCAAAAAGCAAAGCAAACACAAAAAGCCATGCAAAACCCAGTTGTTCATGTATCGGATATTACAAAGATGTAATACCTGGACCTGAACATTTAACTGAAATTTTCACTTTTCAGAAACATTTTTGATTTCTAGCAGACACAACCCCCTCTCTTTTTCTCCTTTAAAAGTAAACAAAATACCAGCTACACTTCTGATTTTAATCAGGAAAATAGAAATAGAAATAAATATAAAATACAAATTCAATAAAAATATAAATTCAGCTCTTTACTTTTTCCTGAGCCTGGGTTCATTAGCTTTCAAGTATGTAAAGTGTTCTTCTAGAGTGAAATGAAAAATGAGAACTTTGAAAGTTGTTAATGAATGTAGGTACATTATGTATTGAAGCAGAAGAGTAGTTTAAGAAACAGTGTCTAGTTATACCAGGGAGGAAATATGGTGGGGGGTTAGTACCCTGCATCTGTGGTTGCCGTAAACATGGCCAAGGGCTTTCAGGGTGCCCTGAGTCATAGGATGCTGCTGACCAGAGACACAGGAGGAAGACTTGGGCCAGCCTTTGTTTCTCCTCGTCAGCCAAGCTCATGAAGTGGATTGTGCTTTCAACACATATGATTGGTTGTTCTTGATTTCATCCTGATGATCAGAGGGTTTTTATGTAGTTTATATACTTTTATACAGTTTTATTCAAATACTAAAAAAAAAATTAAACAGCTGTAGATATTGTTACCCAGATGTTAAGATTTCAAAGCAAGTAACAATATGGTTGGCCAAAGGCAACTGAGCCACCTATCAGATCAAACACACAGTCTGACGAGATGCAGATGGAAAACCGAAAGGGTTGAGTCAGGATGGCTTCAGCTAGTTGAGATAAGTGTCCACCTGTGTTTTCCACCAAAATGTAGTTTCTTCCATTGCTTTTTGATAGTATAAAAGTGATGCATACTCATAAGAGAGAACAATTAGAATATACAAACAGCAAAACTCAGAACACCAAAAAATAAATTTTCCCCTTTGTGATCCCATTGTATATATGTTTGCAGGTTTATAAAATGGCGTGCTATTCCATGTATGTTTTGAAACTGGCCTTTTCCTCTTATCATATCAAATATATCCATATCGTTAGACCTATTTAGGTTTATGTGCTTCAATAAGAAACTATTGCTTGTTTGAGAAGGCATATTGCATGCTGCAAATCAGCTCACATACCATCTCTGTAAAAACTTCAAGCATATAGACAACTGAGATACATTAAGTTAGCATGAATCTTTGTTTTAAACATTTGGGTGATGTGCCCTGTAAATAAATCAGCTCAGAGTTGAAGAGTAAAAGAGTTGATAAGTAAAAAAGTTTGGAAGGTGAGGTGAATATTTTAAAAGGATTTGATGTAAGAGGATGAGACTGGGCTTCAAAGACAAATGGATGTTTGAATCCCAGCTTTCTGGATGGGGCTGGGCATAATGCCCTAAGCCCCAGACTGTGTGTAGGTGAAAATACCTAGCACTGTGGTTGACATGTCTTGGGCCGGGGAAGAGTTGGCACCCATTTAAATTAGCTGGAATAAGCAGAGACTCGGGACACGAGAATGGAAAGGCAATGTGAGTGGGGAGGGGGCAAGAATGTGATGAAAATACCAAAATGACTGTGTCTCAGAAATAGGGAGAGCTTGGTGGTGGAACAAGAAGAGGAAAAAAAAAATGCCACCAAGTGCTACACTACAATAGAACCCCTGAAAGACAGAGATGGTGATGATGTTGATGATGGTAGCAGCCAATGGATAGTATTTCCAATAATAAGGATAACACCAGATCGTCCTTACGTAACACTTCCCATGTGCCAAACAAGGGTCTTTAAGGCACTTTGCATATATTTACCATTTAATCTTTACAACACCCTATCTGACCTACCTTCTATGGCTGTTATAAGAATTAAATGAATTAATATTCATAAAGTCTTTAAAATAGTGCTATATCAGTGTTTGTTAATAAAATCTCCTTTTACTAAGGCAAGGAGAGGTTAAATACCTTACCTGAAGTCACACAACTGGACAATGGCAGATATGGAGTTGGAACCTGTAGAAATGTCAGGCTATTACTAGAAAAGGAATCAGATCTCCTTAAAGAACTAGGGTGTCAATAAACCTTGGAGTTAAGGCCCTCTTTTCTATCCTTTTTCCCAGTTCTTTTCTCCATTCCTTGCTTTTGCCCCTCAGCTATTTACCACCCCATCACCCTCTCCCACTGTAACAATAATGGTAATGACAATAATGCTGTTAGCTCATAGTTACTGAGCTCGTACTACCTGCCAGACACATTGATTCATTATCTCATTTGATCCCCAGATCAGCCTTGTGAAGAAAGAACCATTTTCTAAACCTACTTGATATGTGCATAAATCAAAGGTCAGAGAAGGAAATCACGTGGTTGGTAAGTGCAAAGACTGGAATTGGAACTCAGATCTATCTGGTGTAAATCCAACACCACACTTCTCCTCAGCCCCCATGTACTGGCACCAACTCCATTAAGCATTCAGTTTTCCTGAGTCACCTGATTCTTAGAAGATGTGTGAGTAGATATGCACGGGATTCCCCCAGTGAGCTACTCTGGCAAGTTTTGCATATGGAATTCCAGCCATTTAGATTGTGATTTTCAGCCATGAAGGTTATGAAAGGCACCAAATAAGATCACAGGATTTGTTGCCAAAGCCAGCACCTGTTTATTGAGTGTCTACATATGCATGGGGCCATTTGTGATAGCTGCAGAGAGAAATGCAGAGACATAGAGAATGCAATCCTGCTCCCAAGAGACTTACCATTTGAAAGGGAAGATGAGATTGACTCTTATTAGAAAAACTTAAGGAAAACTTGGTGGAGTGTGGGGAAGGGTCTGTGGGGATAGTACCTGAGTATCCACCCCTGATTCTTTTCTCCCTTTCCAGCCCCTTTGAGCCATGGAGTATCATGGACACCAATGGGATAGTGAATTGGATGCTGAGGGTGCCCGGAGACCTCTGAGGGTTGAGCTAGAGCTGAAGGAGCAGAGAAAGAGAAGCTCAGCCTCTTCTCAAGGCCTAAGAGAAGACAGCAGATTTTTGTCTGCAGAAGAAGACCTTTCATATATCTTCATCACGATGTGGTCCATGGAAGGCCCTTCTGTTTCTGCTGATCACAGTGTCCTTGAGGAGGGAGGCAGGCATAGCAGATGAGCTTCTGCATCTGTCCAGCCAGTCTTTTCAGTGCCTCAGCAGATACTAACAGGTAACGTCTATGCTTTCTACCAGTTTTCACACTCCCCTCGCCCCAAACCAAACATTTGATCTGTACAATTAATAGAATATGACCTTCAAGGAAAACCACAGCTCTTCAAATGGGGTTCAGGAACTAGGGGAAAGACATCCAAACAGCTAGGACAAATGGCTCATTGCTGAGGTCAACCTAAGGAAGAGATGGAGAGATGAACATGAAAATAATGAGAATCCTCAAAGACATGTCACTGGAATACCATGAAGGTCTTACAGACCTTCAACCATGATTTCTGAACTAAAATGCCATTAAATGAGTCAAAAAAGCATAATTGTTGCTAGCAATTGAATTAGAGATACAAAAGATTAAATAAGAGGAAGCACAACATGCCACAAAGACAAGAAGACATGAATGAAAAGACAGATGATTTAGAGCACAGACCTGCAAAATTTAACATGCAAATAATGAGCCACCCAGAAGAAAAAAGGAAAAGATGGAGAAGTGTTTATCACACCCAAAAGGAATGAACATTTCATTGAGCTAAAGGAAGATATTAGTTTTCTGATTACAAGGGCTGAGTCCAAGTAAGAATTAATTAAGACAAAACAAAACAGACCCAAACAAAAACGTGTAACTGGACATATCCTCATTAAATTCCCGAATATTTAGCATAGTGGACACTGTGGAGTTCCACCTGGATTCTCCCTCCAGGACTGGGGCACTTTAGTCCCTTACCTGCTGCTGTCCGTATCCAGTGACCAGTTAATGTGCAGATGCAAAGGACTCATCGCCATGTTCCCGTTTGAAAACTCAAACTCAACTCCCATAAGATCAGCTGAGTCCTGTTAAGGCTGTACCGCAACTCAACTTTTCTCTTTACCCAATCCTGCTTCTTCATCCGTTATAAGCAATGTTCCCAAGAGCACGCCGGAGTAAAACTCCTGCTCACAAATCCCCATCTCAGGGAAACTGACCCATGACACTAAATACTAAACAAAGCAAAACAAAATGAAACAAAAAATCCAAACATTGAAAACAAAAACAAACAAACAACTAAAACACCCTTCTCAAGTCTCCCAAACCCGTGAAATTTTCTAATAGAGCAATCAGGTTAGTTAAAAATAGAGGAGAATTTGACTAGCATTATGCTTGTCCGCACTATTGAAAGCTGAAAGATGGTAAAATTACGTGTATTGAGAAAAGTCTACTGAAAGCTAGAGATGGTGAAATCAAACCTACTGTGAGAAAAGTTCTGAAGTCAAAGAAGCATATAATCAAGAAAATATTATTTATTTGGTTCAAAAGAAAATTATGTGGGAACAAGTGAGGGCTCAGAGTGTATATTACTCACATAGTCTTTCTGATGGAAACACTACAAAAGTCCTCTAACCAAATGACAACTGAATATAATGGAAATCTCAAGACCAAAAGGAGTGAAAACAATGGGTCATGATCATGATATAATTGAGAATTTGTAACAATTTGAAGAATATGGATTATTGGAATAGAAAGGCTGAGATGTTGGGAAGAACTCTGGAGCTAAGAGGTGTGGGTGCATATGATGTGTGATGGCAGAGTCTGGAAGTGAATGTCACAGTGGGAGGGAAATCATTATTCAATAATGATAGACTAAAAGGGGAGTAAAACTTAACTTCAATAGTTGTGGAAGGAAGGTAACCGATAACACATCTGACAAACAAAAATGTCTCTCACATTACCAGAGGAAATAAAAAAATGAAGAGAAACCTAACTAAGTCAACAAAAAATAGAAAAACAGGTAAAGGAGAAACAATAGCAAAATGTAAAAAGTAAAAATTAAATATAAGATGGAAGAATTAAGTCGATCAGTTATTATAAGAAATATGAATGGATATAATTTCCTATCAAATGTTTGATTAGGTTAAAAAATAAAATCTAGCTATGTGTGACTTAAAAAGAGTTATACCCACGACAAAGGAAAATACTGTAAATTAAGGGTTGGGCAAAGATATTCCAGACAACTGCAAATAATAACAATGCAAAAAAAACCCCCCAAAAACCCAAGGTGTCAGATCAACCAGAATGCAAGTTTGAATTCATAAAAACTTCAAAGAAAGATACTATGTAATGACAGAAGGCATAGTCCATTAAGGAAATGTGATAACCACAAAATATCATGGCATGGCAGACAAATACATGAAGTAAAATTGCTAGAATTGTGATAAAAGAATACAAGTGTAGTGAGAATATTTAATAAGCCACTTTCAGAATCTGATAGATTAAGAAAACAGTGAATAAGGATATAGGGGATTTCAATAAGACAGTTATAACCTGGAATGCATGCATTCACACACACAAATACGTATTAATGGGTGTGTGCATATGTGTATGTACCCTACAGGGACTTTAAATTCTTATCTTGTGTCCATGAAATGTTTGTAAAAGAACTTGGCCACACAAAAAAACCTAAATAAATTTTAAAAAGTAGAGGTTTTATAGGTTACATTTCTGATCACAACCCAATAAAACTATAACAGATATAAGCATAAATAATTGACAATACATTCTTAAAATTAAGATGCACCCTTTTAAATAATCCTTGGATCAAAGAAGAAAACCAAGTTAAAGTTACAAACTATCTAGAGTAATAAAAATAGAAACACTTCATACTACATAAGACATTCAAACTTTGTACTCAGACAAAAATTTATATCCTTAAATTGTCTTTATTGTTAAAAAAATAAGGGTTGCAAATAAAACTTAAAATACTCAACTTAAAATCACAAGTAACAAGATAAAACAAGAATGTGGAAGGAGGGAATTAAGATAAAAGCCAAAACTAACAAAATAGAAAACATAAAAAGGGGTAAGTAAAATCATAATTAAATTCTTTGAAAATATCGATGAACTAGATACAACCCTGTCAAGACTGATATGTGAGTGTGTGTGTGTGTGTGTGTGTGTGTGTGTGAGTGTGTGAGTGTGTGTGTGTGTGAGAGAGAGAGAGAGAGAGCTCTACACCATAGCTATGGGGAAGATGATAAAAGTTTCTGGTAGATATTATATACAACTCCATAGAAATACATTTATAAATCTAGAGGCAATGGATAATTTCCTGGTAAAAATACAAACTCTGAAAATTAACTTAAGAATACAGGGGTAGGAAGTATGAATAGACACATTATTACAGAACAGAATGGAAAGCGAATGATCTCTCATTTAAAAAGGCACCACACCTAGATGGTTTTACAGATGGCATTACAATCTTTGAAAAAAATAAATTGCAGTGTTATATAAAATCTATTTGACCACAAAGAGGAATTGTTCTGTGAAGATAACGTCTAAAGACAGTACAAAATTTGAAGACCAATTTCAATAAAAAATTATAAACAGAATATTAGCAAATAAAATCCATTGGTGTATCAAAAGTATGAGATACCACTTCCAGATAGGGTCTATTACCAGAATGCAAGAATGTATCTTAATCATTATAATTTTACATAAATTGCGGAAAGTCTTCCAATTAGTTATAATGGGTGTGATGGCGTTAATGAATTCATAAACCCTGTTTCTGCATAGCCTAGCAATTGCAGGAGCGAGGTCAGGGTGGAGGGTGGACACTGGGGAAAAAGACGGAGTCACTTAGCTTTAGGCAAATGCGTTAGCTATTTGTGCTTATTTATTTAATTTGTAGGATGTAAGCTGAAGAAAGGAGTGAAAAATAAGAAATGAAACTGTGATGAATACCTACCATATTCCAAACCCTTGACTAGGGTGCTTTAAATGCATACAATGCCATTTAAAGGTTTAATCAGGTCCGGGTTAATATGCTGAGCACACACTGATATCAATAGAATGCCCTGTAGAAACATTCACTGACTAAGGAACAAAAGCCAACAACATATCATCTCAAAAGAAATTAGGTAGGGGCAGCTCACACCTGTAATCCTAGCACTCTGGGAGGCCAAAGCAGGAGGATCACTTGAGGCCAAGACTTCAAGATCCCACTGAGCAAGAGTGAGACCCTGTCTCTACAAAAATTAAAAAAAAATTAGCCAGGCATGGTGGCTCACACCTGTAGTTCCAGCTACGCAGGCGGCAGCAGGATTGCTTGAGCCCATGAGTTTGAGGTTGCAGTGAGCTATGATCACGCCACTGCACTCTATCCAGGGCAACAGAGCTAGACTGTGTCTCAAAAAAAAAAAAAAAAAAAAAAGAAGTTAGGTAGGGAAGTAGCTTATTCATAGAACATTATTATTGAAACTGGCTGCAAATAAACACTTTAAATATTTTCTTGACAGATATCATTCATTAGACAAAAGATACAGCAATTTTAACTGATACGTGAGTTCATAGATCTTGACATGGCTGGTTGTAACCACAAAGACATAGATACTTATGCTGCAAAGACATCCGCACTCACTTGATTTTCTCAGGCTGCCTTAACAGGGTGTCTGCTGGTTGGACCATCTCTGAATGGAGAATCTTATAACCTCACAATGCCAGGGCAGATACTTTCTTTTCTGTCCAGCATAGCTCTGTCTGCAATTCCTTGGGCTCCTGGGGAGGTAGGTAGTTTCCAAGAGAAGGGAGGAGACTTTTAGACATATTTTTGTCATGAAGCAGTTTTCCATCCCTCTTTGAAGACACTTCCCGCTTCATGTGTCTCTGGCATAGCCCAGAAGTTGCTTTCAAGGATTCCTCCTTCTGTTTGCCTTGGGAAGGAAGATTCCTTGGTACAGTTATGAGGCCTTGAAAGCCTGGTGCCTTCCTATGGGGAGAAGAGAAATTTTTCTCATACTGCAGAAAGGCAACAGAGCAGAGAGCTCTGGCTAAAAGATGCTGCAAAGGAAATTTAAACAAATTAAACCATGGACACCTGAGATGCAAGGCTTTTTTTACTTAACAAGTTGGAGTCATACCTACTAGGTCAGTGACTGTAAGTCTACCCTATAAGCAAAGATTATAAGACTTAAACAGAGCTTTGCCTCACAGCAATTATGTCAGCAGCCAATGGTGAGACCTATTCTGCCTTTCTGCTTCATCACTTAAAGCGACAGTATCCAGCTTTCCACTCTGCATCTATCATAAAGACACATTGATTTCCTTTCTGGAGAAACACATATTTCTTTTCTCCTGCTAAAAAAGATAAATCTGACAGATTTTAATCAAATATAGTTGTTCAAAACTATAGAAATACATACAGTGCCACATATGAAAACAAAAATACAACAGCTCCTAAAGGAGCAGGAGTTTTGTGGCCAAGTTTATTTGTAGAAAACACTTGTATTAAGGCACACACATGTATACGCACACATTGACGTGGCAATAAAGCCTGAGAGTTGGCTATTTTAGTATTTTTTAAAATACGGTATTTGTTTGTAGTGACATTAGCAAATGTTGGTCTTAATTAAAATCTCCACTAAAATGATAATTCTCTAGACTTTTTGTTTAACCCTAAGATTCTGTAACATTGGGTCTTAGTCTTTAAAAATAAAGTCTTTCCCCAGATGAAATTTGGCTTTTAGAGGAAACACCATTTGAGATATTATGGTGGAAAATGAGGAATCTTTATGTCTCTTACTCAACAGAACCTCGTAACTGTATTTGTTCAGTACTTGGCTATGATTTGGGCAAGTATGTTATGGAGGATTTGCATTATTTCATATAATGATTCTGAGTAGCTCTTGCTGTTACTCTTTGAAATGTATCTAAGGAGACTCAAGATGTTATATATACTAAATATATATAACATATATACACTAAATATATATAACACACACATATATATTGCCTTCTGAATTTAGGTAGACATTTAAATTGATTTTTCTTAAGATGATATTTAAAAGTCTACGGGAGAGGGACTTAAAATCAACAAAGTTTGATGTGTTTTACATCTCATTCATTGATTTGATTCTTGTCATTATAGGTTGTGCATGAGCTGATTTTTTAAAGGCAATTCTCAAAATATTTGAGGCTTTTGCATGTTTTGTCTTTCCTGCTAAGTAGAGATATGACTGATCACATTTTCATTAGGATAGAGAGTTAGGATGTCTCTTATTCACACCTAGTGACAACAATTTCCTGTCCAGATATCTTGGCATAATGTATCTTATTTCAACTTATTTTCAGAGGTAAAAATAAAAAGAATCTACATCATGAATGGAAGTACAGAGATACAGTTTTAATTGATCATCAATCCAATCCTGTCTTAAGCCGTCCATCATTTCAATAAAGCTTTTTTAAAAATTTTATCACCATAATTTTGAGTATGATTCAAGAAGAATCATATATTGGAAAGAAGAGTACTGAAAGGAAAGTTATTTTCATAATCCCACATAGTGATTTATAGTGTATATACATATATAATTCCTTTCGATGAGCAATCTTTCTCTTCTTCAATGTGAGCTTTAATAAACTTCCCTTCAGTGCACTCCCATTGTCATTTCTAATTCCCTAAAAGTCACAAATATTATTATCTGTGTGATCATATGCCCTAAAGTGTCCCACAATGCATTATTGGGTTAATTTAGACAACCACTTTGGTTTGAGAAGGATCTCACAACTGTGATATTTGTCCTTAATGTGCCATTTTGAGATATTTTATCCTGAAAAGCACAGGGTGATATGGGAAAGAGACAAGATTAATGAGTGGCCAGATCAGAAGTTACCTTGTGAGAATAATATTAGAAGAGTTAGCATTTAAATGGTAAGAGGAATAAATTAACTTCCTAAAGTAAAAAGTAAGAAAAAGAAGCCAATAAAAGTGGGTGAACTTATTCACTTGGATATCATGGTGTCCTCATTAAGCCTCAGCCAAGAAATCAGTGGTTAAAAATTTGTCCCAATTTCCATCTGGTACTGGTGTCATTTGAAAATTTAGCCCGAAATGAAAGGCCATCTTGACACAGGAGATATGTGATTCTCTCCTGAGAGAATATTTGTGGTGCCCCAAACTACAGCCACTAGAAGATATGAAGGCAAGCACAAAATATTACCTGGATTGTGATTTATACATGCTGAACAGACAATAAACTCACTGCACTCCTTTGCCCCCACGGAAAGTGCTTGCAGCTAGCTATAACTCCAGTACAGTACTTCGAAGCAATATTTCCCAAAGTTACCAAGATTTTTCTTATTTACAAAAGAAGCAATTCATTTTGTAGGACATTTCAAACTGGCAAATGGCCAACAACAATTTTGACCAAAGCTGGGTGCAAAAGGTATTGCAAAACACAAAGCGAAAGGATATTTAGGAAAGATGGAAACAAAAAGGAAGATTATTCATCCTTCCATATGGCTTTTTAAAGCCATTTACAATTATGCACCGTTTATGGTAGTTTCTATAAAATTTTCTCCATTGAGAAGGCAGAAACTGAATATGTTTGTGAATGCGTTACAAAAGAAAGAGAAGGACTCAGAATGACAATGGAATTTAGCTGATTGTTTGAGAATCTGCAGCGTGATAATGACACTGTTAACCAGGAGAATGGAGAATGTGATCTCATTTGCTTTTCCAGAAAGGGATTTCAAGAACTTAACGGAAAATTAAAGTTGCTAGTGAAAGTGTGAAAAGTAAACAATAACAGTCCTAACACAATTATGCATCTGATTGAAACAGGTACGGTACATCAGAAGTCTGAGAACTGGTGTTTCGTTCATCTGCCTGCTATGCCTGGAAATGTACTTCAAGATAAAGGAGAACGTGTGGGCTTTCTCAAGGTGTATTTCGATAACTTTATACAATACGTAATTTAGACCGTGTGCCATGCCACCATTTCATATCCTTGACCTCTTATGAAGAAACTGTAAGGAGATTTATAGCCGTTGTGGGCTAAATGGGATTCTTGGAGATTTCATAGTTCATTCCATATTTGCCAAGTAAAGACTTTCTTACACAATTTCAGCTAAATTACAAGAAATTTTATTTGTCAAATTATTTACAGATATTCACTAACGATCCCATTCCTCCTTCAACACCACCGCTTGACAAGTCCTAATCTTCCGTTTTAAAGAAAATGTAATTTCATAACCTTTTTGGGGCTGGCTTTCCATTTGTTTTGAAGATAATTTTTGGAACTCTCTCAGAATTCTGTGTAGCTCCCTAAAATTGGGGAGCCGATCCATGGCATTTCCTTAGGAGCACATTCACTTTGGACACAGAAAGACCTGGGGTTGCCTCTCAGCTTGACCAGCTATGAGATGTTTGACCTCAGACGAATGACTAACACTTTTAAGCCTTAGCTTTGTCATCTGGAAAATGGAAAACGCAATGCCTACCTCACAGAGATGACATGCACTGATGGAGGGGAGTGCTAGCATAGACAAGCTTGCTAAACAATATCGAGCTAAAGACAGAACCGGAAGGAAGGACTTCACCTGTGGCTTTTAGACTTTCCTCAGTGTCATTCCCATCCTTTCATTTCTGCTAATTTCATCAACAGTGCTACAGATCTGAACACTTGCCAGATTCTTGTGATTGTTTCTTATTTTTTTACTGACATACTCCCTGCTCATCTCATTATAGACCATTCTAAATTTAGAACCTCAGAACTTCAAGAAATTAATTCTGCTCTGAAACAGAGTGACTTCTCCTACAGAGGAAGCCACTACTCTTGGGCATTCCATTTAGTGGAATACTACTTTGATACAGCAAATGGTGCCCCCAAGGCTAGAATTAGTGAATCCTCTGTCCAAAGCATCCAGCCTTCCCCAGGATTAGTCACTTGGCCGTCTCACTATGTAGCTAGTAATTCAGAGATAATCATGTTACCAAGGTGCCATTTAATCTGTATTTGGCATATCTCAAGTTTTCATCTTCATTAATAGAGCCATCAAAATTTCCCTGGGCCTGACCGGTATTGGTCACACCAGTGATTCACCCGGAGGGAGGGTTTGCAGTTCGCATGGAGAGACTGTGCTGGCCAGATGGCAGCTGTTAATCTGCTTGCATCAGGGGTGCGAGGTCTAAGCTTGCCTGGCCCCTAGCCAATGGGGCTCTCCCTCACGTCTGATTATACAGTGGCCTTGTGGCAGGGTCTGTTCTCTTCTCCCAGCAGGCCTAAAGCCACTTGGGGGAATGGATACCCGATGAAGGGAAGGAACTTTTTCTGGACTTCTTACAAGAAAGATTACTCACTGAGTCCTCGCTGTCTGTGGCCTGGGCCGCTGAATCATAAGATCCCTGCGGAAGGCAGTGTGGTACAGCGGAAGGATGGGAACCTTAAGAGTCAGAGAAACTTGGCTTTGAATCCTGACTCCGCCACTTAACTAGCCATGCGAGGTTAGGCACGTCGCTTAACCTCTTTGAGCCTCAGATTCTCCCATTCACATGACACGAACCTGATATTGTCACCATAGTGCTTCATAGAGTGCTCAACACAGGGAAGCCAGATGGAGACCAGTCCGTGAGTCCCATGACCTGGCTGTCCCCCTCCTGGGAGCAGAGCCCATCACAGTGCTGTCTGTGGTAGTGAGGGTGGTGGCGACTGCAGCGTTCAGGCGTCCATCCTGGGGGGATGGATAAGAGATGTCAGGGAGGCTGACTGTGTGCAATGCCATGTGACAGTTTGAAGCAGCATAGACCAAACTTAGACACTGCGCTAGGTGCAAAGAAGCAGAATAAAGTCTGTGGACACCATTTATGTAAATGAAAACATACATACAAAGGGTACACGCACACACAGAACAGGGAAATTCTGTGTGTCTTATGAGAATACATACAAATTCAAGGATGTCATCAAACACAATAGTGCTTATGGGTTGAGGGCGGGAAAGGGAAGGGGAGAAGTGGATAAAACGTAATAAACAGATGAGTTAAAGGCTTAGTACCGACTTATAATGATATTAACAGTGTACTATGAGTCGAGGAGTATGATTTAATGTTTTGCCCCTGGGTCTAAAAGAAAAAGAAAAGTTCAAGAAAAAAGTCACTGAAGGGGGAGAATATAATTCACAATAGTGCTGTGGGGACTTCAGAGTTTGGGCCTGAGGACGGGCACCTGCGCGGCTGTGGAATGGCTCTCCACTGGGTCTCTCTCTCTCATGGGTTTTGGGAAAAATGTGAGGCTGGAATGAAGCATAATGGCCCAAATACTCATTTCCTCTTGTCTGAACTCTGCATCTCTCAGAATCCAGTTGCCTGAAGGCACTTCCCTAATTTTACCCAATTCTCAGTCCAGACCCTATTTTTGTGCCTTGGTCACTGCGGAGCTTTCAGAAGGTGTGGTGCTCATTCTTGTTGGACCAGTTGAGAACTTCCTGGATCCCCAACCCTTTGGCCCTGCACAGAAGTGTAGCTGCTCTTCCAATCAATGGGACCTTTGTGTGCAGCAGGACAGAAGGATGTTACTATGTGAGAAAAGGCCACAGGGAAACTCCCATCATTTTCCTAGAGTCTGAGAAAGAAATTATAAATGCGTAATGGGGCACACTTTGTAGTACCCTTCTGTTAATTTGTGATTTTAACAATGAAAGTGGATTTATTGGAATGATACAATTAAGTGTCACTGTGGCATTGATCGTAATTATCACCAAGTACAATGAAGCAGAGAAAGAAACAATATCCCTCCTAAATGGCATCATCTGTATAAGCCTTGCCTTGTTTGAAGCTCTGCATCTATTTTCTTTAAATACAACAAATAAGGCAGGCACAAATAAAGAATATGCTCTCAAGAGGAGGATGGAATGATCTATTATTTACTTACAATTTTTTGGAAGCTAAACTTTTGAGAGAGCATTTGAGATAAAAATCAGCAATATTTCTCTGGGCTAAGAGAGGCTACTCTTACATCATATTTCCATTTATCACCATCATCTTCTATGTATTCTTCTCCTTTTTCTCCCTTTCTTCTCCTCCTACTTTTCAGTTGGCCAGTCAGATGCCTTATCCCTTTGAAGGCAGTGATTGGTTCAGGGGTAGGTACATGATTCCAGGCTATGTCAGTCCAAAGCTTCCCTGGGATGTTGGTTAGAGATATAAAGAAAGTAGTGCTCTCATTTCTAGAATAGCCAAATATAAACCAATAACTGCTGGTGAAGAGAGCCTGGCAAAGAAGGAAGCCAAGCGGGGTGGGGGTGGGGGGGAACAAAGCAGCACAGAGCAGGAGCAGCAGTGAGATGGGCATGATGACATTACTTGAGTGCCTGGATCCAGCCACACCTGAAACCCGAGCTCTCTAGGCTCTTCACTTATTGCAACTAATCCAGTCTCCCTTTTGGTTTTAGTTGGTTTGAGTTGACTTTTTGTTCCTCGTAAACCAAAGATTTCTGAGCAATGCACCAAGCAAGGAAGGCAAATACTGCCACACTGAGGAGTATGTACCCATTTATCAAATATTTCATACATGCTGACTTTACAGCAAAAAGAGCCTTTGCAGAGAAAATCATATGACTCATTTTCAAATAAAGAGAACAAATGTATGTGTTAGTTCAAGGATACCTGCCATATCATTGGGTATCTGAATAAGTTTGTGTGTGTGTGCTTTTACATCAATAATTAAGAAGTAACATGGCCATGTGTTGGATCACCTGGATCAGATACTATAACCAGTATTCATGAGTCCTGTGCCAACACTTTTGTTTGTGACCACATTTGCATGAGACATGAAGAACTCCTTTAATGGTCATAAGCTGATGAGCTGTGTGACTTTAGGCAATTTATCTCTCTGTGCTTCCAGTTCTTATCTATAAAGTAGAAATAATAATAGCGTCTACTTCAACCAATTTTTGTGAGCAATAAATAAGCAAATACATGCAAAGTGCTAAGAATGATGGCTGGCACATAACATAAATCACACAGTAAAAATGATAGCTATTGTTATTAATGTTGCTGATATTATCACTATCATCATCATCATCGTAATGTAGGAAGCTTCACCAGTAGTTTGAATAACTTACATATGTCTAGTGCTTTATTTACCATTTATAAACTAGTTTCATATGCATCATCCAATTTGATACAGTGAATCTACACTAGCACACAATATACATTTCACAGTTTGGCTTCTTGCAGCTTGATAAGAGCAGTTTTTTCAAAGGTTTGCGTAATATTTTGCAAGATCCACTGAATCTACATCTGATGGACTGAGAAACACATTCGATTCTGCAGAAAAATTTGAAAAAATTTTAAACACAAATGTGGCCTGGTCCTGAATGTCTTTAATCAAGATTGGAAGTTTAACTGCTTAATAAAACTTTGGTATAGCTCTTATACTTGTAAGCAGACCTAAACATGGGCAATGAAATGTTATTTTGACAAGAGTTTCTTTCTTTATCTTTTCCTTAACACATTACTGATATCAAATACAAAAGTCTGAAGCAAACTCATTTTCTTATGTCATTGGCCATTTAAAATATTTTTAAAGTTGGACCTCCTGAAAGACTTGGTGTGTTTCATGTTACCAACATAAGCAGATTGTTGAATTTGACACATCTAAAAGTTTTCTTTGTTTATGGAATTTCTTCACAAAGGCATACTTTCAAAATGCTAAAATATGCATCCATAGAAAGATCTTTTTTTGTGCAGGAAAATATTTTTAAATTAACAACTGGGTAGAAATCCTTGATAGTATTGTTTAAGGAGATGCTACATTTTTATTCTTATTCAAATTTCTAGAATTTATCAAAATTTGCTAGTAATTCTGTCTTTTGATTTTGGATCTGGAGGATATTTTATCCGATTCAGGGAAAATTCATCTGTTCATCTTCTTTACTAACTGCTAAGGGGACAAGGGTGATGTGAGAGGAAAGATTCGTATAATTTTACAAGTGTAAATTTTAATAATCTCTTGCATAGCAAAACAAAAACAAACTAAAAAGCATATAAAACAAAACTTTCTTTGGTGTTTAGATTATTGCTTCATCAGAGGTCCTGCCAGAAGCTGGAAGAAATAATTTCGTTCTGAATTTTTCTCCTCTGTTCAGGCTACTCTGTTACTAAGTGACTTCTGATGTTGCAACATTAAAAGCAAACAAACAAACAAGAAACCCAAAGCAACAACAAAAACCACAAGAAGTGTTCCTCACTTGTATCGTTGATTGACTGTGATGTGTTCTCCACCTCTATTCTTCTGAGCAATGCTCCAAGCAAGGAAGGCGAACTCTCCCAGGCTGGGAGCATGCACTCATTTATCAAACATTTAGCACAAGTTTACTTTATAGCAGGAAGAGCCTTTGTTTTCAGAGTACTTAGTTCTCATTCTTCATTGTGCATTACAAGGTGAATGACAAATTCTAGACTTACGTATTGACATTCAGAATTGTGGACACCAATAGTTACATGAAGAGAAACCATAATTTTTACGTTTTATGAATACTGAATGCATTTTAAAGGACAGGGAGCCAGATTCTTCCAGTGCTTAAGCAGTTGACTTAAATGAGTAAATTAGGTGCCCTTAGAAGCTGTCCTAGGATACGCTACAGAATTGTACGGTAATACGCAGAAGAGGTATGTCAGTGTTGATGGCGCATTTGTAGAGAAAGGAGCCACAGGGACAGGCTTCCTTATTCAGCTTCATACCATCAATGAGCTTTTAGGTAACTTATTGCCATGTATTTCTGAAATGATGCTCAAATTTTAAATTTAAACTTAGCAAATATTACTCATACATTTAGGCTCTTGAGAGCCTCCCATGGACCCCAATGGGACCTCCTGTGTATGCTTGTCCCTTCCATCGCTCCATTGGGGCTCCTCTGGGCTCAGCAGTTCTCCGCTGTGGTTCCTGGAGGAGAGTCAGAGCTTCTGTGAGGGGCAGGAGTGTGGAGTGTGTGGGACAGGTCCCTCGGTCTGTGTGTCATGCTTCACCACTTCAGCCTGCAGGCAGCACAGTTCGGACCAGAGTCTCACAGTGGCTTTCATCCAAATAGCCCCTTTAGGTCCATGCCTCAGAGTCTCCCCGAAGAGAATATCAGACCAAGTTTCCAGCCCTGCCTGGGAAACACAGCATCCTCTCCCAGCTGTCTAGTTTCCCATGGCTTCCTGGAAGCCTGTGCTGCAAAGTCCTTTTTCAGTCCAAACTCCCAACAATGTTGGTTCTATACTCATGCAAACAAATATTTTGGGTGGTCAAGGGACAGGGATTTGCAGCCCCACATGTTTTAGTACATTTCACTACTGTTAATATATCTCATTTGAATGGATGGCTGAAGAGTGAAAATTTGGTCTCAAAAACTAAATAGACCCAGAGGTTTTATAAAAAGCTTCTTTTGTGATTTCGTGGTTATGACTGTATTGGATTCAAGAAATTTATCACCTATAGATGATGGCTTTAGATACAGAGACCATCACAGAAAGTGAATAAGAACTTAAGAAAATCTGTGAAAGATCCAAATAGCAGGCTCGCCATGACGTTCCTCCCACCCCCCGGGGATGGTTCGGATATTGAAGAGGCGTGTCAGTGACTTCTGCATGATATTTGCATAGAGAGAACTTTAAAAAGGTTACATTTCTTCCCTACTTTCATATTTACTTTGTGTTAAGGTTATAGGATCTCCTTGGCAATGTTGCTGATGCTATTTTTGTAAACTCCAAATCAGTGTTCAAATGTAGTGGGATGGAAATTTTGAGCTACGGCAACAATAAATATATTTTATGTCTCCGTAACAGTCGAACTGCTGTATGTCTGAGAGTCAGTGAAAGTTGCTCTCTGCCTTGAACTCTGAAGCAAGAAAGAAACTTTTGTTTACAAATTTCAGAGATTTTTGTTGTCGCGCTTACTGTAAAGTCAAGTGTAGATATAATCCACTTGAAGCGGTTTTGGCAAAATATCAAGTACGCTTGTTTTTTTGATAAGGGGAGAAAACCCCAGATTTTCCTGAATACAAGTCCTTTACTTGTGTTGAAGATACATGGCTTCTGTCCACCAAGCTTTTGATCTTGTGGATCGGTACAAGCAATAAGAGGCAGATACGTGATCCAGGCTATCTTTCTGATCCGTTTTAATACTGTCTGATTCTGAATTTATAGAATTTCACATAAAAAGACCCTATTTATATATTCTTTATCCCTCTCTTCTAAAGATGTAAAACTTTATATACTAATTTGAGTGAAATGGTCTGAGAGTATTCAAAATCAATCAAACAAACCTTATTTAATATGTGCTTTAGTGTATTCCATATTGGATTTCTTTACAAGAATATTTGATAACAGAAGAATTGTGTGTGTGTGTATGTGTGTGTATGTCTGTATCTACCTTTCTATCCTTTTTTTCTTTTTCTTTTTGTAACTCACCACGCTCCTGCACTGTAAGCTTTTTAAAGGGCAGGGTGATGTTCATTTTGTTAACCTCGTAACACTTAGTGGAAAGCTCTCTAGAAATAAAACACCAGTTTATAATTGTATCAACGTTGCATTCTGGAATATATCTGTCAGTGACCTTCTTACGGTTCTTACACCCATCTGGTGGGATGGATCGGGCAAGTCTTACAACTGTTATTTTAGAAATGATGAAATTGCGTCTCAGAGAGAGTAAATGATTTATGAAACCCTCCATGTCTTTTGCCCCATCCGTTTCTTGTGGTCTACAGCCGGACACTGTATTTCGAGGGGAAGGAGCGTTACCCTGTAAGCTTGGCAGGGAAAAGGGTTGCTGACAAATGGTGTGTTTGAATTTATGGAGTTAATAGAAGCCGTCCTACGGAGACACAGGACTTCTCCAGCACCAGCGGCATCTCGCCTCCAGGACCAGGGTGAATTACCAAACTGCATTCAAGACACCTGTGGACAAACCTCAGCAAGATTGGCAATGAGGTTTCCAAATGGACAGCAGTGGAACGGGGTCTCCAACCCAAAGGTGGTCTCCAGGGTGCCTATAGTGTATAGTAGTTCTCAACTTAATCCTCCGGTTCAGCCCTTGGGTTGCTGGACCATCTTTAACTTTTGCCTGGTCTTGTTCATTGTGCACAGAGTTGTCTCTCCGACCAGCAGGAAGTTGTATTAAGAGGGGATCAGCTACAGCAAGTTTGACATACTCAGCACATGCTACCTTGTATCTTTGGGTGGCACCTTTTTATATAATAACACTTTCTTATCTCTCGGAGTCATAGATAGAAGCTTAACATTTAGGTAAAGTCCTGCACTTAATTCTGTGATGAACATTGTAACAGTTTGGCTTGTCCCTTGGCATTGTGCTATGTGCCGATACATTTCCATCAAATTCAACAAGTATTTTCTTGAGCACATATTACATGCCAGGTGACTGTGCTCATGCTGGGAATATGGCGGAAAATGAGGCACACACAATCCCTGCCCTCATGGAACCCGTGGGGCAAAGAAAGGAATGCCAGCGGAATTACTGTGATGGAAGAACAATCCCATGACCTAGGAATAGCTTTTTCAGAGAATTAAGCATTCTGGAACTTTCTGGTTATCTCAGATCTCAGATTGCCCAAACTTCTTCATGCCCTTACAGGTAGGCTCTGGTTTTAGTAGCTCTGAAATATTGTGAAAGTTTCATGACCTCTTGGGACCATAGTTTCATCATCTGTGAAACATAGAAGTTTAAACTGGATGACTTTAAAAGCCTTTGCAATCCTAAAGGATTGTTACTGTGTTATTGCTGACATTGATTGAAGGCGGAATATGTGCCAGGTACTGGACAGGGGGCTCTTGTAGGCATCATTTCATTTAATAAGTGATTTTGTGGATTTGCTGTGTAAACTAGGCTCCAGGCAACTTTGGGAGGGGCGTGGCAGGTACCATGGGGAAATCTAACCATCAAGGGAGCAGATGGCCTTGTCTAGGTACCTTCCTCAGTTTAGATATTTTATATCCTTATGGGGGGCAGTTTGCATCGCATGTATAAACATCCATGTTATAGTTATATAATGTCTGCATGTGAACTCTTCGCTATTGTTTAAAAATGATCAAGTTGATGCCTCAAATAATTCTTTAAAAGTCTAAAAAAATCTCTGATGACAAAAAAAAAAAAAGCAGTTTTCAAAGCAAAAAAGAGTCCTTCCATCTGATATAGTCATTTATTTAAAGGAGGAGGTACATTTTTAATGCCCCATATCCCAGCCGTCTCCATCAAGGATCTCCTTTTGCAGAGTTATTTAAGTCTTTTTGGAATTCCTTTGTGCCGTTTTCAAATGTTTTTGAATTTAATTGCTGCATGACATTATTAGGCAGACTTGGTCTTCAGCTACCTGCCAGGGATTTGTCCACATTCCTTTCAATAACGTGAGAGCAGGAAAATGAGCAACATACTTTCAATAGGCTCAAAAACACATGTTAGGGAAAAGAGAGGAGCTCTTTGATGTCCCACTAACCTGGCAATTTAGTTAACTAATGATGATGATGATGGTATGGCCATGATTACCATAATGATGGAGGAGATGATGGTGGTAGTGACGGTGGTGATGATGGTGGCTAATGTGTATTGACTATCTCAGAAACTTGGAAAATTGGTGTTCATTTAATCCTTACAACCACCGTTAAATGAAGTAGATGTGAATATGCCCATTTTACAGGGACGAAATTGAGTCTCACCAGTTGTGCTGACCATACTGTAGATCAGTCAGTCAGTCACTGGATAAGCTGAGATTTGAACCTAGGTCAATCTAATTTCAGATCTCAGGTTTTTGGTTTCTGTGCAGTGCTAGTTTGAGACCTTCCTGCTAGGATGTCTTTCAAAGAGCCAAAGTGAGTCTGGTATACTATCTTTAATTCTCTTAATATAATGACATAATGAACTATTATTACTTTAATATTATTAATAAATTGGGAATAGTCCTAAAGTTTTGAACAATTGGAAAAGTGAAATGTTGCATGAATGTCATGAACCTTTAGCGGTTCATCCTTTGCTCTGTGTGTGGGAAGGCAGTGTGGTGCAGAGGATAGAACCTGGGCTTGGGCTGCTCTGGGCTGCGTTAGAGACCTGGCCCCACACTGCTGGCTGCATGTGCTTGGCCTGTCACTTACCCTAATTTCCTTGCCTACAAAGTGGGGCTAAAGATATCTATATTGAAAGGATGTTAGAATGGTTGGTGACCATAAGTTATGAATGTCCATGCCTAGCAAGGAAAGTGCCACATGGCTCCTGTCCAAAAATGGTAAAAAAGCTCTTTGGTAGTAATGATCCTCCCACTTTCCTACTTACAAACCACCCGTGCCTACCACAGTTGTGGGATAAAACTCTACCCTAAAGGTCCTGCCTGATTTGATCCCTGCCCATGTCACCAGCTGCATCTTTAGCCATTTTCCTTTTCACTGGCTTTTTCACATTCCTCACATGGGCCAATTGTCACCCTCCCACCCAGGGCTTTTGAACATGTCCTTTCCTTGGCTGAAAAATAATCTTTCATCCTTGTATTAACTCACGATTCTATATTGTCCTTGAGGTCCCAGCTTACATGTCCCTTCCCCAGGGGAAGTCTTCCCCAAATCCCCAGAGCATCAGGCTCCCCTTATGTATTCCCAGAGCACCGTCCCATTTGGGAGACTCCTCCCAGTGGTAATTAAGTCCTTAGCTCATCATTAGTTGTTTCATGTCTGTCTCCATCACTAGCATGTGACCTCCAGCAGGGCAGAGGCCACATCCGCCTATTCATGCTCCATCCCCAGTTCCTGGGATTCGGAGCGTAGCTACTAGTTGGTGTCTGATGAATAGTCATTGAATGAATGAATAAGTGAATAAATGCTTTGGTGAATAAAGGGTGGTCTGGTTTCAATCCCTTTACGTTTCCTGACCTGTTTTTGTTAAAAGAAGACGATGTGATATGAGCCATGGAAACTTTCACCAAATTTTTTCGCCCAAACTTGTGCCTTTTTCACCCCTCCTGAGAGCGAAACTTCCTTGGGGACCATTTGTTACCTGTGGCACAGCAGCCTTGTGTACCAAATGAGCTGCATCCACTCCAACCAGAGTGCTACACTGGATGATAAAAAGATATCACCTCCCTGAAACAGATGCTTCATTTTACGATGGAAACGGAGGAGCCGAAGCTTGCAGGTGCCGGGCTGACACGCGCTCTGCGGAGAATCATTAGAGCCTCCTTAGAGAACCGGGTTTTCTCTGTTTAATCAGCCCCAGGCAGGAGAAATGGCTTCATTTCAGCTCGATGAGAGCCAGATCACAAAAAGAAGATAGATGGCCAAAACGGCTCGTCACTGTAAGCATATTGTCTTAATTTGAAGGAACAGCCTGGCACCCGTGCTAATCAAGAAGCAAGTGCAATATGGCTAGCACTGAGGGCCAGTCGGTTTAACTCTCAGTGCGCCCCTTAAGGAAAAGCTCTCATTTGTTTTCTTAATTAATATTTTAAGGAAAGTGAGAACCGTTAAACACACGACTCAATCACTTCAGAAGTTCCACAGCTTCGAATTTAAGACGCTCGAGGAAGGACTTTTCATACCCGAAAAGTCTGAATCTCTTCCCTAGAAAAAAAACATTGCAGCCAGTGAATGAAGTGGCTTAGGAAAGGCAGGGTGCTCGATTTGCTGGCTGCTGTGAACACACGGTCGTGTTTGCCCGTCCATCTGGAAATAGCTACAGATAGAGACTACGTTGGGTTTATAACTTGCTGGTCACTTGCAGGCTTTCGCTGTTACCGGCCGAGTCCTCCACTTCCCTCCCCTACCTTTATGGAGGTGCAAGTGACGAAAAGGTCCGTGTACATTGTGAAATGATGACTACGATCAAGCTAATTAACATATGCATCAGGTCACTTCTTTACCTTTTTTTTTTCTTGTGTTCAGAACATTTAAGGTCTACATTCTTAGCAAACTTCAAGCATATAATACAGCATTATTAACTAAGTTACCAGGCTGTACATCAGATCTCCAGAATGTGTACATTGGGAATAACTGAAACTTGTACCCTTTGACCAATACTTCCTCATTTCCCCCTTCCCCCAACCCTTGGCAATCACCTTTCTACTCTCTGTTCCTCCGCTTGCTTTTGGCTCTCCAGATCTCACCTTGCTGAGGACTGTAAAATAGATACTCGGTTCGGTCATAGTCAGCTTCTTCATTGCCCCAAAATTCCAGAAATGGGATTTGAAGCTTGTGAGGCAGCAATCACATATATCTGAATGCAGTGGCCTTGCCAAACCTCTCTTATTTGTAGGCAAAGCAGGTGATATGTAGTTTGAGGATGTACAAACAAGTGGATGTTTTGGAATCGTTTGGGGTGTGTCACATCCATGTTTTCACTATATCCCCTGAGCCTTGCACAAGGAGCTCTAACAGCCCTTCCGCCCCAGTGGCTATTTTCCAGATGTTCTGAAACAACACCAAGTGACCCAGTTTACCCCTGAGAGGTTTAGAAAGGTGCATGTATGGAGCGACTGGATGAGGGAGGCTGAGATACTCGCTCAGTAGCTTAGTCCTAGATAATCTCTCATGAACGAGATATCGAATCTTGCTTTTACCTAAGGCACATTGAGTACGGTTTCTAGAAAATGATATGTGAAGCACTGAGAAAGTAAAGAAGAAATTTAAGAAGCTTAACAATGGATGTAGAAATATTATCATCAGCTATCAGGGTAATAGTACCAGTCATTTCCCACCTACAGGCACAAGATTTAGGCTTAAGCAGATGAAGACAACACTGCGAAAGTGTGTGGTCTCAGGGTGTTTAAATATCAGCGAGTCAAGGGGAAGGGCTTTGTTAACACAAAACCCAAACATGTGTCCTTTGCTTTTCATGCTGAATAGGATGAAAACTTCACAATTGCAGGACTGAGGCATACCAAGGCTTTGTAAGACCTTCATTGGGAAGCAATACCACTGAAACAAGACAAGTCATCATGTGTAGACAAGAGGTTGTTTTGTTCTTTGTGGGTGGGCAGCAAATATGAGAGTAGTCCCTGAGATCAGAACCAGCTCTTTGCCTATGTAATGGAGGGGGCCATTTCTCAAGGAGAAACAATATGTTGCCTTATACTGAGTCATATGAAAAGAGCTACGAATTCCCTCCAAACATAGGCATTAGGCAACATGTCCAAATCTGGCAAGAAGGTGGGATAATTCTTACATAGCACATCCTCTGTGGGTAGATGACATCAAGTGGCATAGGCACCCCCCCTCCCCAAACCCCAAAGTAAGCAACATGCCAAAGCCCTGATGTGGAAAGTACTTAATATTCTCCAGTGCGTCAATCACCCAATGGCTGCCAGTGCAGAATGAGCAACCTTGCTGGCATGACTTCCATTATCACTGACACGGAACTCACTGCAGTCATCCTATTGAGATACTTTACACATGAAAGGGAAAGTGAGCCCATGTGAGAGGCTCCTACAGATCTCAGAATGCCTGCTGGTGGCCTGCTGTTTAGCAACCATTTACACCAGACACTCTGTTGTGTTGCCACACATCACTAGCTAATGGATGACAGTCCTTTTGCTGAGTTCAGCAATAGACACCTCTTCATCTCTTGCAAGGCTGGGAAGTCTTGGTTCACACTGACATGTTTGTCTAGCTCAAACTTTGGTAAAGAAGTAAAATGCCAGCTTGGTGGAGATGGATGTCCACTTGAGATAACATGATCTACTCTTTGCTTTGAAAATTTGTGGTCTAGAACATCCAAGATTGATGATTTCCAGTCAATTGTCATTGCTGGTTTTTTTTTTTTGATCCCTGCCGCTAAACTGCTCATAGTTAGAAACATGAGTCAAATTACCCCCATCTTAAGATCTTTAACTATCAGTGTTGTTATTGGTCGTAAAATCAGCTGCTTCTCAATGGACATGGTGGCTCATGACTGTAATCCTAGCACTCTAGGAGGCTGAGGCAGGAGGATTGCTTGAGCTTAGGAGTTTGAGACCAGCCTGACCAAGAGTAAGACCCCCATGTCTACTAAAAATAGAAAAAATTAGCTGGGCCTGGTGGCACAGGCCTGTATTCCCAGCTATTCAAGAGGCTGAGGCAGGAGGACCCCTTGAACCCAGGAGTCTGAGGTTGCAATGAGCTATGATGATGCCACTGGCCACTGTACTCCAGCTCAGGCAACAGAGTGAAACTATCTCAGAAAAAAAAAAAAAAAAGAAAAAAAGCTGCTTCCCCTCATTTCAAATCCACTGAGAGTTTTGGGTGGTTTGAGTTGAGTGGGTTGAGCAAGGGGAAATAGACTATTTCCTCTGCCTCTCGTTGAGTTAATCTCTCATCCAGATACTGCTAAAGCATCTCTGTCAACAGCAGTCTTTATTCTTAGTTTAGCAGTATATAACTGTACAGAACAACTTTCTTCTTTAGAATGCTCCAACTCGAAGTCCAAATGATAGATGATTTCCCACTACTGAAGAAGACACTCAAGCACTTACATTTCTTTCAACAATTTATTCCAGTTTGAGCAAGACAATCCATTTCTCACGTAAACACGGAGCAAGCAGGTTATATGTATGTAAACAAAAATGTCTGGCACCTATTCAAGCATTGAGTGAAAAGAAAGACCTAGAAAACATGTTATAGCTAGAAATATTATTTTATCGTGCCCAGCATTTGATATTTGGGGGCTTCCCTCCTGTCTGCACAAATCTCTGTTCTTAAAAGTCTTATTTAGGAAGTCACAGGCTTCCCACCCCATCCCCTCACCAAATAGCTACTGGGATGCTCATACAGCCAAGCTGGCCTTGAATCTGGAAAGTATTTGATGCTTCATCTATCCTGATAAGTTTCCCCTTCCCCTGAGTAAAACATTTTCAGCTAACATGTTTTGTTCAGTGTGGTACATCTTAACTGCTGAAATGTCACTTCTGTGGCAAATATTTCTACAAGGAAACATTTGCAAACATCTTCAAAAAGAAGTCCTCATTCCTTACTCCAACAAAAATATAGCCAAATCAGCACATGTGTTTCTGGAATCCTCCTTCCTTTATAAAACTCAGCCTTTTTCTTCCTAACCGATCAGCAGGAAGAGGTATATATACCCATGTCTTCCACCCAAGGGCAAAACATTGCATATTTTGCCATAAGTACTTGACCCACAAAAGCCGAAAGGGGCTAAAACACCTTTGAGCACAGTAGTGATCATAATAATGTGACACGTTTTCCAACTGGCAGGTTTTGAGGGGACTGAGACCTGCCTCTTGTGTGGGTGCCTCTCAAGGGAGCAACGAGAATCAGAAGTGAATGATGCTGTCTCCGATAGTAATAGCATTTACAGAGACTCTGAATGCTCAGAATTCTGCCCCACGTAGAACTTGCTAGAGGGTTGAGCCCACCCTACATCTAGGGAGGAATCACCTCCACACAGAAAACTTCCATCAGCTTCCTTCCATGCTGTGTGAACATAAGACTCATCTCAGTGAAGTGTTATGAGAAAATTCATGCCTCATCACAAAGAAACAGCTGTGCGTTGCCACAGTCATTAACTTTTGAAAGACGTTAAAGGAAGGTATTTGTTTGAAGCCAGTCACTTCAGTAGAGCTCTTCCTGCAGGTTTCCTTCTGGTTCTCTAAGTGTTACCTTACTTCTCTGATAGGAGTGAGGGAAACCAGGACCGGAAATTTATGGCTCCTATTAAGAGCCTGGACATCTGGACAATATGTCAATAATTATTTCTAGTGGGGTCCTAACAGTGGAGGAAGTGTCTTTCTTGAATGGCTTATTTTAACAGAAGACAGATATGCCTGATCTGGGTTTTATGACAGATGTCAAATATATCGAAGTGTGTTGTGAAGCAGATCATCTTATTGGCAAAAAAATGAAAGACCACCAGGAAGATGGATGGGAAGCTTTCCTTGAGGGTTTTCTCGTGTCTTTGCGCAGGTATGGCAGTGAGCCTGAAGAAAGGCCAATGGGCAGGGGGGAGTGGTGACTTTGGTGAGCACTTTGAACTCCAGCCTATTCATGAGACTTGGAAAGAAAAGCCCCCAAGCCCTGTAGGTGATGGAAAACTGGTGGGGAGAGAACAGGGCGGCTTGCACAAGAGCAGCATGGGGACCAGGCCACGAGAGAGAGAGAGAGAGAGAGAGAGAGAGAGAGAGAGAGAGAGAGAACCTTCTTACAGGTTTTCCCCTAGGTGTCTGCTCAGGAAATGTTCGTTCTCTAATCTTCCTTCTTGAGTTCAGTTCAACGAATATCGGCACTATGAGCCACGCGTTGCGCTAGGCATGAGAGATGAGTGCGGAAAACACTGGGTTTCTGCTCCAGTTCCCACTCTCCTTCCTCTGGGTTTTTCTACCCTAGTGTCATGAGAGGACACCAGGTCTTGGGGATTTATTAGCTGCTGGGGAGCCTGGGGCAGGTTACGTTCATTTCTCTGAGCCTCATTTTCCTTAACTAGAAAAAGGGGCTCAGGACCTGCCTGGTGGAGTTGAGAGGATTGAACAGGTCAGCATCCTGATGCTCGGGCCGTAGTCGGTGTGGGAAGGGCCATAGTCGGTGTGGGGAGGGAGGGGACGGGAGCCCATCTGTTCTGAGTGTGTCGGACACACAGCGCTTCGTGTGGCTCTTCCAGTGCTCGTTCGTTTCCTACAACAGCTATGGGAGGTAAGCATTATGATTCCAGTTTAAATCAGGAAGGCAGAAGCAGAAACAGTAAAGAAAAACATTGGTCTGTTTAGAAAGTGGCCACCCAAACGTTGATTAGATACAGAAACTACCAATGGGAAAGTGACCACCACCCAACTGTTTGTTTGTCATCTCAAAAGGACTGCTTCTCAGGTAATTGATGTCACCCTGTACTGAAATTATCTTCCATTAGGTTATAAGCTCCCGTATCCCCTATACCCTGGGTTTCCTTTGTCAGATAGGGTTAGCAGGAACTGTGCCTCTTGGGGCAGATCAATAACAAAAAGGCCACCACCCTTCCTCTACATCAGTGTGTTCAGCACCAGGGTGTTGGGCTTTGGAGGGAGTAGAACACAATGGTTTTCAGCTGCCCCTTCGACTGGGCGCCTGTGTCTGGGCATTACCTACAAAACTTTCGTAGTGGCCCCACTAGCACCTAACACAGTGCTTGGCCCAAAACACACATTCAGTAAATGTTCTCAAACTCAATTTATTATAGTCACTGCTGCACATAAAATGATGACATATATTTTCAAAAAGATTATTTAGTTATTGGAAAGACGTAGTAGATAAATTATGGATAAAATGTAAAAAGTCACCACAATGGTATTCTTTTGTCCTCTTAAAATGTTTCTTACTTTGAGTCAATCATGGAAAAGAATATAGTATTTCATTCTTTCTGGATTTGCTGGATATAAACCATTAAGAGATTTTTTGGTTTTTTGGGGGGTGTATTTTGAGGGCCCATGAGCTACAGTTATGAGAAAAGTATGGGGAAACTGAGCAGCACAAATGATTAAAGAAGGATGTTTTTGTCTGTACGTGTATGGGATTCCCCAGGGTTAGGTAGAGGAGATGAAATAGAGAAACCGAGAAAATCTCACAGGGAAAGTCAGCTGTGATATAGAATATGGCTTGTTTTAACTATTTTTCCTTCTGCTTATTTTTAAAAGATGGTTTAGATGCTAAGACCAAAATCCTTAATAAATGGAAGAGCTGTACAGCCTCCTGTTTGGTTTGGATTGTAGCTTCATCCCATTTTGCATTAGCGTCTTTAAGAGAAATCCTTAGAATGCAGATCTTGTTTGCTTGCCATTTTTTTCACTCTGATATCCTGGGTTTTTGACCACTTCTACCTGCAGAATGGAATTTGTCAGAGGGGAGGTGGGATGTAAACTGTTTTCTTAAGGTTTAATCTTCCAAACCAACTGCCACAGTGGTTAAGCGCTTTTTTAGGGAGCAGAGAGTACAAATGTCCCTAGAAGGAAAAAAAAGCAGGATCTGATTTTATGCAAAAGAAAGGGGAAGGGGACAAAGTTTGAATGAAAAGCAGGAATTGCTCCAGATATGAAGCAGCTGCCTTCAGTAAGATTCTCAGAATAAGCGTTGTCTCTCCCAAGGAGACGGGTGAGTCGCCGAAGTTCTCCATCTCTTAGGCTGGAGTGGAGTATCAAAGGAGAATTGATTTTTAGCTTGAATCTAGAAAATGTAGAATCTATCAGTTGGCAGAAGGAGGAGCACATGGCTTTCCAACCACAAGAGTATTTCACAAATTCATATTCTTTTCTCTTCATTCTGAATTTTTCTCCCCCCGCCCCCGCCGCTCCATTTATTTCCCCTTGAATTTGTATTAAATTCCTTACATGCTCTTAGGGTGAGAGATTCTCAAGGGTTTAATTGAGGTACAAGATGCTATGAATAAAAAATTTTGGGGGGTGGGGAGAAAGTCACCATTGCTTCATTGAACTAAACTATAGTTTATCTCAAATGCTTTCCCCCTTCTTGGAGAAAAATGTACCTTTCTCCTCCAGGAAGCTCTAAGTCTCAAAGGCCTTTATTAACTTGATCTTTGGGAATACTGTTTTAATTTTTTCCATAATCATCATGCAAATTGATCATGATTATCTCAGGAAGGGAAAATAAGTGAACTGAACCAATGGCCTCATTAACTCCAATGCTAGGGGGACGCACGTTCCTAAGAGCTGATGCCTTTACCCCACCGTGGCCCAAGCCTTCATTGTGTGTGACTTGGTCCAGTCCCCAGTGGGAGCTGCGGATCGTTCCCTGCCTGGCCTGTTTAAATTGCCTCATGCATTTTACTCCCTTACAAAGCAATAGGGGAATAATACGAAAGGTCCCAACCTTACAAAAGAAGCATTTGCCTTCTGCTCAGTTCCAACCAAGACCTCTTACTCTCCTATGACAGAACCATGCCACTGATGCATGTGTCTCACCTAGATCTTACCTTAATGACATTGAGGTCTCAAACTGCTAGACTTTGGGCAACAAATTGAGTTAGTCAGCATTAAAATACGCAGCTCAGGTGCATAATTCTGAATGCTATTCTGCTGAATTACGAAGGACTTTTAAGAGCCTATTTTAATTTTAATTTAACACGGAGAATGGCAGAGACAAATAGATCTGCCCAAAATATACTTAGTAACAGATTTTTGAGTTGGTTATTAAATTCATGTAAGTGGTCCCTCTTTTTATTTCTGTAAACTGTAAAATTCAGTAGAAATCAGAATCAAATGCAATATGCTTTTATTGATTGCCTGCTATGTGCCAAGCAAGGTGTTAAATGCTGCCTCATTTATCCTCATCTTACACATGAGGAACAGGAGGCGTGGAGAGGTGAAATAGCTGGCTAGCTAGAAAGTGGCAGAGTCATTTACAGATCTGCCTCATCATTAAAAAATATTTGATGCAACTCTTTGAAAATTAACATCTTCAGAGCTATGTACAGCTAATGACTGTTTCTCGGTGGACTTTGTACTACCAGTGAGTAGTAAGGAAGTGCCTTTAACTCTTGGAGCCACAGGGTACCGTAAACCTCTGGGCAAGGACAGTCACTCAGTGGGTGTCCAGGACCAGGCCTTGAACACACTAATGCCTTTCGCTGATTAACTATATCTGTGGCTGAAAAATATCTCTCCTCCTCTTTTGGAGAAGACTGTCCTCTTCTAGAGAGGTACAGATGCATCTGGGTACACATGCAGCTGGGGGTGGGGAGTAATAACAAAACAACGAGATGGACTAGCCAGGCGAATCCAGCCTCCCAAGACAGAGCAGGGCCACGTGCTTATCTCTCTCTGGACAATTCTTTTATCTCAGCTGCAGCGAGAGAGTGGGTTGTATGTTCTTTAACGTCACTTCTATGTCTCTGGAGAAATTTTATATAAATATGCATTTGCACCTACTCTTTATAGGGTATTGAATTAGAACATGATGAGATATACTTTCTATCGATATTTGTTGAGTGTCTGCTAAATACTGGCCATTGTGCTACATACAAAGATAAAAGGGCCTAATAATCTTGTAGGGAAGGTGGAGGTAAGAACAAATGCCTGCAAAACTAGAAAGATGACCCACAGCAGGGCAAGCACGAAGGAGTGACTTGAGGAAGACTTTAAACAGGCTTGACATTGGGGCTAGGTCCTGAAGTGGTTAATGAGATATTTTCCAGTTGAAAAGTTGGGGAAAACCCATGCATCCTATTTTGAAGGAACTTCATGCTTACCTCAACGAAGACAAAACAAGAGTATGTTATTGCCTCGGAAATAGCAACAAACATGGTGTGATTGATTTAGGAAGGTGATGCGCCATGGATAACAGCTGGCACTACAGTTAATTTATCTGGTAGGATGGTGTTTTCTCAAACTGTGCTTAGAAGAATACCGGTTCCTTAAGATGTCAATTGGTATTGTCTGGAAAAATGGTGAGTTTTTGAGGCTAAGTAAAATGTAAACACTGGTGTAGGTCAGTTACCTGGAATTCTTTTCTGCAGGACTTCTCAGAGCCTTTAATATGCTATTCTGCATCATAAATTTCCAAGATTTTGCCCTAAACCAATTTGTCTTTCCCTTTTCACGGCACATACAGGGTTCTGTGGCGCTCATGATGGGAAATGCCACTTTAGGGTAGAGGCGGCTGCCAGTAGTCTTTAAAAAGGGAGTGAATTCTGTTTCAGAAACGTAACTTTGGGCACCTTGGAGGAAGAACGCCAATGGTGACAAACTGGACCCAAGGCAACGTATACCTAGGGTGTTAAAATCTTCTGGGCAAAAGAACAAGAAGGGGGTCAGAATTAAGGCAGTGAAGATAGAAAGCAGGGATGGAAGCGAGAGGTAGAATGGACACTCTGTAACCACAAAGAGGGGAAATGAGGGGGGAAAAAAAGATTTGAAGGTGACTCCCAAATTCCAAGTTGGGAAGCCTGGACAATGAAGAATTGTGTTGGGTAGAAGATAAGAAATTTAAGTTAATTTGGGACATATTATAATTGGCCTGTCTGTAAGCCATACAGAGACAGGTGGTCAAGGCACAGCCGACAACTGGTGATACTAATCTGCAGCTCAGGGCACATATGAACATCATTTCATCTTTCTGTTATGTTTCAGGTGACTCTTTATTATCTTGCAGGGTCTTGGGGATGATTGTAATTAATATCAAGTGTTGTTTGGCTATAAGTGTATAAAAAAGGCAGGTTATAGAGAGTTGTGTTTAATAGAAAGCCAAATACAAATTATTCATTAACTATATTCATTGAGATGCTAATATGTACCTAGCACAGCAACAATATGTAGGGAAAAGCAAACAAATAAACAAAAAAAAGGAAAAATAAAAAAGACACAACACTTGTTCAATTTGTTTATTAGGTTACGCCTATAGAAGATATTACAAGCGGTCAGATGACCCATGTCAGGATTTTGACCTTTCACTTGCAATGTGACCTGGGACAAATAACATAGCTTTTTAAAGCTTAGGTTTTCTCATTTGTAAAATATTTGTAGACTATTATTAATAGTATCTTTCTCATTAAGGAGTTGTGAAGTTTAGCTAGAGTTAAACAAAAAATTATTTACTGCGTTTTGAACGTATAAAATAAATTTCTTTAGGAAATAATGTATGCATTGTGATCTATTTAATACACTTTACTATTATTAATACTTTATTTGGTTCCAGTTAATACCAAATAATCATCTGTTTATTTGCATTGCAAAAATAAAGCTGGTTTGAATTAAAGAAGTGTGAAAAATTCTTGAGTTGGCAAAATATATAACACTTCCATCAATTAAAAATAGGTAAAATGTGTTAAAAATAATGAAAAGTTCATACTTTAATTGAGCTGGCTTTTTTCATAAGCCTATATTTTTATGAAGCTTAATGAAACAAAAATTGAAATGTTGCCCATTATGAAATCTGTGTTAATTGTTATTATTCCCATAAAGGTCACATGATTTTAAAAAGTTTTGCAGTTACGCCAACTAGAAATGCACACTACCAACCTTTCATTTTCTCTGGATTTATTTTTGGTAATAAAGACTAATATTCACCTTGGCAAACAGAGCATTTGCTAAATTGAAAACTTCCTTTAAACACACCAGAAACTTTTGACATAAGATTGCCAAAATTGCAGGGTATTTTTGTCAGTCTGACAAAACTCTCTTTGTTCTTCCTGGCTTCATCAAGAGTAAGACTGTTTCTCTACTTACCTCCAATACTGTCATAATCTTAAGTGTCGTTGTGCTAGAAGGCACTGCAATATTAATTAAAAATACAGTCTAATTATTTACCCTAGTTGGTTCATACAAACCTCTATAGTATAATCAGTGGACTCCCTTAAGGGGTTTCACGGTATTTCGGAGTGAAACAGGCAGGTTTGTTACTGACTTGCACTCTGTTCACGAGCGTAATTAAGTATAACCTACAATTCACCTTTAGGCCACTAGATCAAATATAACTTATCTGGGCAATGTCCAAAGGTATGCCCTGATGTTGACTGAGCGCCGGCGGAGAACGTGAATGAATAGAACTTTTAATTTACCTCCAGGCGTCTCAGAGAACATTCCGGGTGTTTCTAAGAGACAGAGGGAAAGCAGGGCGGCCAAATAAGGTCATTCATTTTAGACAGTCCCCAAGACAAAGCGCTGTGAGCCAAGCTCGGGAACTGCTCAGATGGCTGAAGGTGTTTGGTGACAACCTCTTCCCACTTCTGGCTTTAGCACTAACCTAAAGTTAGTTGCAGGGACATCTTTTCTAGCTGTTGGAGGAGCGGTGTGAAGACTCCTGGGTGTGCCCGGGGCTGAATCATCAGGGGAGATTGCCCTCTGGAAGCAAAGCCGTGAAGTGTTTCCAGGCCCCGCAGAGTGGTCATATCCTTCTTTAAAATCTTCTGTCCTTGGGCTTATGTTGGTGTAATAAGGGAGAATTTTCTCTCTGAGAGAGACTCAAAGGGTGCATTGGTCTCCCCAGCAAATACATTTTAGAAACAGTGAAAGTAGCAAAACTGGCTTAAAGGCTTAAAATGCCCCCCACCCCTAACTTAAAATGTAAGATAGTGTCTGAAAAGCCCTGCTCAATCTGAAATGCCGAGTCGGCTGGCCCGAGGAAGACCAGAAAAGCACGTGGAACCCCGTACGGTGGTGGAAGAGTTTGGGAAATGGCATACAGCAGTAAAACTAAAATGATGTTTGCATCATTAGAACTCTGAGCAGCTGAACTATATATTTATTGACAGATACTGTGGGAATTGAGAAGAGAAAGGTTGGAGTTAGAAAGGGAAGGCTCTGAGTATCCTGAATGCTCCTTTGAAAAGTAGGAAGCCGATGGCGAAGTGTTACCTGCACAGGTGACCCATTAGGAAGGTCTCAGGTCATCCAGAGCTGAGTGGAAACAGGGATTTGATATGACATTCCCACTGGAATCCAACCCGCACTTTTGGCTAAGTTAAGAATTCGGAGTGGAAATGGACCAACTCTGCTTCATAATTCGACAGGTGTTAGCAGTCGGGAAGTTAAATCGAGATGGTGAAGGTACGTGAGGAAGACGGTAGATGATGCCTCCCTTGGGGTGAGCTGTGAGTAGGAAGAAAGGGTAAGGCAAGCAGGGCTGTGGCTTTGGGTTTCTGCCTACTGAGAAGTGACAAAAAGGATGCCGGCCAGCTGGAAGCTCTGATTCACAGGAACATGAGAGGTCACATGAGATATAAAGTCAAACAGAAAGGGCTATATATACAGTTGCAAGGTTTTATTTTATAATGTGTTAATCTCGATATTGGGAGACTAGACTGGATGTGGATGGAATCTACTGGAAAGCATTCTAAAACACATCACAGCTGTTCTGTGGGTAAGCCGTCCATCCATCCACTCAGAAATATTTATTGAGCTCCTACTATGTGCTAGTTACTGGGACAGGCAAAAGCGACAGGCCCCTGCCCCCACGGAGCTTACAGTCCAATGGAGCACCCCAGCGGGCAGCCCTTGCTGTAGTCCTTGGGCATGTGAGCAAAGGGAGCGGGGTGTGAGGTGTAGGACAGAGCTGGACATTGGCCAGTTCACACAGGGCCTTGTAGGCCAGGGGGAACATTTTATTTTCAATATTAAAAAAAAGGAGGACCCACTGAAGACCTTGAAGTGGGGAAATTATATGTTCAATCAGGTTAGCGTCTACATTTCACCCCACCCAGCATCATTATAGAGTTTTCTGGATGCTCGGTTGCTGCTGCTGCTCACATAGATGGGTTTTCTAACAACCTCAGAAGATGGACTAGGGCACAAGAGCTGTTGTGACAATGAGCCTGGGAAATGGAGAAGAATGAAGAGATGAGTTTTTTCGTTGTGTTTGGACCCTTGGCACCTTACAACTGGATCACACAGTAGCTCTCATTATTTGTCTGGGTGTGACACTTGCTTTTCCTGCCAGAAAAATCTTTTCAAACCACTGGTAGTGGTATATCCCTGTCTAGACCCCCCACCAGGTCTCCGGGGCTGTAGCTGCAGAGCTCCTGAGCGGCACAACCCTCCACGGAATGGTTCCTGTCCTCTGTGCTATGTGAATTTCGCACCACATCATTTCTCAAACTGGTTCCGCAGAAGGCTAATTTAATGAGATGTTAACAAGTGCTCTGCAAAACAGAGGATGGGGGTGGATCCACTAGTCAAATAAATCAGTAAAACAAACCCGAAGTATAATATCACTACTCTTCTTGGACTCACGATGTAGTTAACCCACATTGTGGCTCTGAGAAGTCCTGCAAGAATGTAATTTACCTGACACTTCCCAAGCATGAGCCATTGCAAACCCTTTTCTGCACATAACGACCATGGTCACCTTGTTGAACAGTTCAGGAAACACTGCCTCAGCTAAGCCTCTCGCTTTTGCCAGGTTAGTTTACTTAACCCCAAATATACTTTTTGAAATTCTCTCACCATAGCTTTCTTTATGCAGTTTCTCCCTTTGGGAAAAACTATCATTATCCTCTCTAACTTTCCAAGCTCATCTGACTCAAATGTTGCCTCCTCCTTGAAGCCCACTCCGATTGGCATTGCTTTTCTCCTAACTTTTTAGCTGGCTATTTAGCTAGTATTTATTTACTAGCTCATATTGTTCTTTTCACTATTTATGTTTATAATGTCATAATGCCATCATCTTTACAGTGATAAATTAGCTTATATGTCTCCTCCCATATAATGATGATTCTAACTTTCATGTTGAAGGAATGTGAGCTTTGGACTAAGACAAACAGTTATTTCAGTCACATTTTGGCTGACCAGCTTCCTGACTTTGGGCGAGTTACCCAACTTCACTAAGACTCAGTTTTCTCATCTTTAAAATAGGGATAATATTAATAAACTAACATGAAGATTAGATGAGACTATATGCAGTGTCTGACATATTTCGTGTCAGTTGCTATTATTATTATCACATCTGTTACTATAATACTACTACAAAATCTCTCTTTTTTATTATGGTAACTGTACATGCCCAATATTCTGGGCAATCAAAATCTCTTGGTATTTTGGCATCCAAAAAGGCTATCTCTCTCTTGCGAAGCAGAGAGAGATATGCTGTATGTATCTATTGTCTGGCAAGAAATCTCCCTCCCTCTCGGAGACAGGGAGCCTATTGCTGTGCCTGCCATGCTTCCTGGACTTTCTGGTTCATCCAGATTGCAGTAGTCAATTTCATGAGCAAACAAGGAATTAGCCCAATGCATCCTGATTTCTGGTGCGATTTGAATGCTGTGTCTTGTGTGAAGAGGCACTTGGTCCCTGCTTGTGGCTGGCTTGTCTGCCAGGTCTATGTGACCTGGATGTTGGCTGTAAGTCAGTGGCTGGGCAGATTTAGCACTTTAGTTGCTTTAGGTTAGTTTTTTCTTGAATACATGAGAATTGTCTCTGCTAGGATAGTTCAGCAAAATGAAATGTCAGGGGTCCTCTTATATGTTATATAATAAATATATATGAAATAAGAAAAAAGAATTTCTATTTATTTACTAAATGTTTATTGAGTGCCTACTATGTACTAGGCACAGTTCTAGTCATTATACAATAGTAAACAAAAGACAGAAGTCCTTATTGTAGTGGAGCTTAATTATGATGTGAGAAGACAGAAATCAAACAAGGAAGTGAATGAATATATAATATACCAAGTGACATATTAGGTGCTATGAGACAATTAAAACAGAGTATGGGAGGTGGAGAGTGGAGAAGGTCAGAGAAGATCTCTCTGTTGTGATGACATTTGAGCAAAGGTGTGAAGGGGAATGTGGGAAGTGTGTGGGCTAAGGAACTCTCAAAAGGAAAAGCACCACGTCGCCCTGGCAAGAGAAGGAAGCCAAGATAAGGGAAGAGGGGCTTGGATCTTGCTCAAGAAGCATGCCGGATTTTCTGGCCAAGTCAACAAGCATTTTATCTGTAAAGGACTTGAGAAGCCATTGGTGGATTTGAAGGAAAGGCGCTAAAAGTTTGTGTTTTTTAAAGATCATTCTGGCAGCGTGGAGCGGAGAATGTGTGAAGAGAGTGAAGTAGCTATGGAGAGACGGGTTAGGGGCTGTGGCAATAGCTTGGGTAAGAGATGACGCTGGCTTGGATTGGAGCCGGGTTTCTCAGTCTCAGCACTCGTAACATTCGGGCTGAATAATTCTTTATTGTGGGGTCTGTCCTGTGCACTGTAGGATGAGGAGCAGCCTCCGTGGTCTCTACCAACTAGATGCCAGTGGCCCCCTGCCCGCCGTTGTGACAACCCCACACCAATATTGCTGAACTGCCCTGCTGATAGAGATGGTTGAAGAGGAGAGACCTGAGCGCTTAGGAGGTAGAGTGGGTGCGAGGTGGTGCGAACAGGCTGGCAGTGAAGACAAGGAAGAGGAAGAGGAAGAGGGAGGAGTCCAGGTGACGGCTGCTGCTGCTGTATCCAGGCTAGCCGCCCTGGAGGAGGAGCGGGCTTGCGTGGAAGGCATCGGTTCTGCAAGGGCAACTTGGAGGCAGCCCGTGAGAGCCCTTCCAGTGCAGATGGGAGCAGCAAGTTGAATTTCCAGGTCTGGAGTACCAGAGAGAAATCTGCCGAGAGAGAGAGGTTTTCAAGCTGGAGGACCATGGATGGTGACTGAAGCCATGGTGGGAGTGTGTGGGGTCAATTAGAGAGCTCCTTGAGGAGAAAGGAAAGAAGAGGACTGAGCATAGAGCCAGTGGAAGGCAGAAGAACCAAGGCCTGCAGGCGGAGCCAGAAAGGAGGTCGGAAGACAGCCCACAGCCTGTGCAAGCCTGGAGGCTGCCCACGAGATGGCTCCGCCATCAAGACGAGGGGCTCTGGCATCTGCCTGGCTTTGAAGCCTGACCCTGTCACTCATACTTACATGACCCTGGGCACATTACTTAGTCTTTCTAAGCCTTGCAGGGTTTGGGGGAGGGATTCGATGCGGTGCTGTATTTAAAATCTTTAGCACAGTGCCTGCCTTGTAATAGATGCTCAGTAAAGTGGTCCATGGAACAAGAGATACGGAGAGGCCCAGAGATGCAAATCGAGGTGGAGATAGAGATGCAGGCATTCTCTAAAAACTTCAACTTGAAGTCCTTGGCCGTGTTAGCAGCAGCATCTCAGCTAGCATGCCTGAATAGGATCTGCTGTAACTCTACACAACCCAGAGCCTGTCATGCCCTCGAGTAATGTAATGAAAGGTGTTTTCCTCCCTTCAGAACAGGTGCTCAACTGATACAATTTAGAGTCTCAAATTCCAGAGCTTAATTGTTTGTTCTACATACAAGTTAGCCCAGCTCAGAACACCTGTGGACTAAGTTCTTTTGATGCACCAAAGCCTGTCTTTTATTAAGCTCTTTGCGAGCAGTCAAAATAAGACCAAATGTCCATGTGTCGCTGCATAGCCACGTGGACGTGAGACGAGCCTGCCAGCCTGAGGACTGCGCAGTAAGTGCTTAAAACTGCAAGTGAATCCTTGGGCTCCAAGAATATGGTTACATGATTAATGTAACCAGAGTTAGATATGAAATAACATTAAATATTTTATATGTATAGAAACTTGCCTACACACACATAAAATTCCCTATTAGTTGTACTTGAGGTTTAGCCATGTTGAATCGATAAAAAATGATTTAGAACGGCTGGTTTGCAACAGCTGGTTGTGCTTTCAGTCTTCCATAAAGAAGTTAAAATTAATTTTAATATGTTGATGGTGCTTATTGATGATAATATTCATAATAAATATCCATTGGAAAAATCCTCTGGCATATCTATGTGACAGAGAGGTCGAGAATGTTAATGACGACCAGGACTACAAAATGCAATTCAGTCAATTACTTTAATTAAATCTAAAACTACTTTATGTCTTCTCATTTATATAGTAAACTGATAGTGGAGGAAAGGACATCATTATCTGGCTCATTTTAGAGTCCAAAGATGTGGTCTCAGATTGTGTCTTAACATTTGTAGCTCTTACATCCTTGTGGAATATTCAAAGTAATTATAGGTCTTACTAGTACTGCTGCGGCTTCCAGAAGGGGAAGAAAAGGTGGCGATTTCCTTTTGAATGCTGTTTTATAGAAGGAGAGCTTTCCCTTCACAGACACTAATCTTGTATTTACAGACTGGGTTATACTGGGGAGAGCCAACATTCCAGGGTAAATGGTAGAAACGTCTACATTTCAGTGAATCCTTTTTAATTACATTGTTTGGGATCAGAAGTAAAAGAACACAGCGGTCTGAAGTTCTCACTACTGCAGAGGTTTAAGTGCTTATAACTCAGTCATTATAACCATACGAAATGCTTTTTTTAAATTAATTGTGGTGTTGTACAAAACTTTGCATTGCTTATGCATGTATGTTGTTAAACTTGGAGAATAGAAAGGTGGGCATTTTAGAAAATAAATCCATTAGTAATTCATGCAATTTTCAACCAATAGCTATTTAGTGCCTACTATGGCACATGATGTTGCAGGCATCTGAACACAGCTGTGAAGCACAGGACAAAATCCTGTCCTTATCCTCAAGAGGCTTACATTTTAGTTTGAAGGAAATGAGAAAACAAACCAAAAAAGTAAACTGAATAATATCGAATAGTGGTAAAAAGCTGTGAAAAACAAGACAAAAACCAAAACCAAAGCAGGATGACGTGAGGGTGACCAACTTCTCCTGGTTTGCTCAGGCAAGTCCTGCTTTGAGCACAGAAAATCCTGCATCCCAGGGAACTCTGCAGTCCCAGGCAAACTGGGATGATTGGCCACCTTAGGAGTGGGAAAGAAAGTGACTGGGAGTTTCTTTGAGATGAGTGGTCACTGGAGGCCTCTCTGGGGAGATGATTTTTGAGTTGTGATAGGAGCTGTCTTCACATCCTCACAGAACTGTCAGGATGAGGCTCATCGCCTCCTGGAGATGTTCCCAAAAAAGGATTCATGCTTTGAAAAGAAGAATAAACATTAATGGAATGTTTTCTGTGTGCCAGAAAATGTAAATATTTTATCTAATTTAATTCCTATAGCCCTAAGTGGTAGGTAGGCATTATTAGTCCCATTCTCCATGTCAGACATAAAGTGATAAATATTGTCCTAAGTCTTGAAGCTAACAGAGAATGAGGATAAGAGCTTTCTCTGCTTGAGTTCAAAGCACACACTAAGTAGGGTAAGAAGTGAGTTTAAACTGCTTTGGGGAGGAAGAACTTCTTTCTGCTTAGAGAGGAGAAGAAAACGGATCTTTTATCTCACAAAGTCCAGGCTCTTGCTGTATAGCCCATTAAACCTCCTCTAAGCAGGGTTAACTTTTACATTATTCTTTAACATTATTCTTTTACATTATTCTCTAGACCTGACAGCTTCTGGATTAAGCAGCCTCCAAAGATTGGGACACCTCCTAAAGAACTCAGGACCACTTGGGGGAATCGGAAAGGGTAAAAAGGTGGGAGTTGTAGTTTCTGCAAATCACAGATGAGGTAAGAGGCGAGGAATATAGTTTTTTCAACATTACCATGATCATGTTTTATCTCAGGGTTAGTGTTGCCTGTGGACAAATGGGAGGTATATATCTTTGTCATATAATTTAGATTCTGGGAGGTGTAGGTTCCTTAAATCTTCTCAGAGAACACCCCTGTATTATGTCTTTGGATTTTCCATTGAAACTAACATAGGTCCTTGCATGTAGAATGAAATCCATAAATATTGGCTAAAATTCAATTATTTGGAGGATCAGCATTGGTATGCTAATAAAGTTCAGATTATAATTTTTAAGTCATTTTCTACAAGAGAATTTCTGAGGTAACTCACTTCTGGGTTTGACTAACAACCATTTGGACCTCAAAAGGAACAATATCCCTTGCCATAGTCATATTTTGAACCAACCAGGCTATAATGGCAAACTTTGAAATTATAAATTTATTTAGCTTAAAATACAAAGGTGTGCAAAACAACTTCTGGAATAGTAGAGAGAGGCCAACAAAAAATTGACTCTTCCATAAAAGCAATCAGAGCACTGGAAGAAATTGTCAAAAGCAACTTTTTCAGAACTCTGAAAATTAATGAAAGCTTTTCAATAATCTAAGGAGTGTTTATTCAAGAAAAATGGCTGAATCTTGGTAAGAACAATGAGTATTTTGGTGTTTTAATTTGCTCTAGTCCCTCCTACTCTTTCCAGTTCTGTAGTAGCCTTTAAAACTAATAGCCTCGTAAGTATGGTAGCTCTGAAAGCAAGCAGCATAGCAGCCACTGAAGGGAGAAAGGGTTTTAAGCTACCCAAAAGCTCCATCTCCAGAAAGCCATTGTTGATATGACTCAGTGCTCAATTTGTATAAATAACCTTTTGCTAAAGTGTTTGTCAAAAACAATCAGTGGCAGTTGTTTAACATAGCAGCTGCCTGAGGTGGGACTATAGTAACAGTTGGGGCCACGAAATTGAGAAAAATCTTTAAAAAGGAAAAACTGGGGAATAAGATGTCCATAGAAAGCTTTGAAAAGCTCTCACATATTACTGGGAATCTAGGGGAATCTAGAAGCACACGTGCAAGTTCAAGGCTATGCACACACTCAGGAAAGATCTGAGGAGGCTCTAATCTCGTATTGCTGACTGATCTGGAGGTTCTGTGTAAGCAGGAAATGATGGTTAAGGCAGTGTTCTCAACTTCCTGGCTGAGCACTGAAGATGCCCCACCCTCCTCCGGAGCTCCTTGCTAAAGCTTGGGGGACTCATTGGTTCAAGTCATTTAAGGACATCTCTGTGAAATCACTAGCTGACCACTGAGTATTTAAACAGAGACTTTAGTAATCATACATGACAAAGACTAACATGTTACAAAATTAGTTCAAAAAAGAGACTAAAAAAACAAGCAACAGCAACAACAAAAACCTTCAACAACAACAAACCCTGGGGGAATCTTATTTCCAGAGTAACCACGTTATATATTTTTTAAAAAGCTCAGTTTTCAACAAAAGTTATTTGATATGCAAAGAAACAGGAAAAAATAAAACAGTTAATAAAAACTGTACCTCAAGAAGTATAGATGTTGGACTTATAAACACTTAAGTCAGCAACTATAAATAAGTTAAAAAAACTAAAGGAAAATATATTTAAAGAATTAAAGGAAAGTATGAAAACAACATTTCACAAAATGCAGAATATCAATAAAGAGGTATATATTAAAAAAGGGAATTCTAGAATTAAAAATGCAATAATTGAAATAAAAATTTGCTAGAGAGGCTTAATAGCGCATATGAATTGACAGAAGGAAAATTGGTAAACCTAAAGATAGTTCAATTGAGATTATCCAGTCAGGGAAAGAGAAAGAAAAAAAGAATGAATAAAAATGAACCTATGGGACACTATGTCATATACCAAAATATACATAAGGAGAGTCACAGAAGAAGGGGTAAGAAAAAAAGGGGTTGAAAGAATATTTGAGGAAATAATGGTTGAAAACTTCTCAAATTTAATGAAAAACATTAATCTGTACATTCAAAACTCTTAATGAACTCCAAGTAGTAAACTTAAATTGATCCACATCTAGATACACCATAGTCAAACTATCAAAAGACAAATACAAAGAGAGAATCTTGAAAACAGCAAGAGAATCACAGGGTCATCAATAGGATTAACAGCTGACATCTCACAGAAAACTATGAGGGCCAAAAAGCAATGGTTTACATATTCAAAGGGATGACAAAAAGAGCATTGATCGAGAATTCCATATCCAGAAAACTATTCTCCAAATATGAAGAAGAATAAACTGGTTAAAAAAATCATTCCCAGATAAGCAATAACTGAGAGATTGTGGCTATCAGACCTGCCCTACGAGAACTGCTAAAGTGAGTCCCTTAGGCTACAATGAAAGAACACTAGACAGTAACTGGCAAATGGAACATAGGTAAATAAAAAAGATAGTATAAATATATCTTTGTTTGTAAATCTTTTATTCTATTATTTAAAAGCTTAATGCATAAAACAAGATTTAGAAAACTGTGTTGATGTGTAAAAATATCTCATATGACAATAATTGCACAAAGGAGAGAGAGAGGAAATGGAGCTATGTTGAAGGAGTTTAGGTATACTGTAGAAATTAAACAGGTATTAATTCAAACCAGATTGTTGTAAGTTAGGATGTTGATTATAATACCCAGGGCAACCACTAAGAAAATAGCAAAATACATACTAATATGGTAAAACAAACAGCAAAAACATTAAAATAGTATGCTACTAATATATAATACCTATTTAACACAAAATAATGCAATAATGATAAATAGAGGAATAGAATAAGGCATAAAATATATAAAAAGCAAATAGCAAAGTGGCAGATATATATCTTACCTTATCAGTAGTTACTTAAAATAAATGTATTAACCATTCCAATCAAAATGCAGAGATTGGCAAGATGGATAAAAAATATGATCCAACTCTATGCTGCCTATGAGAGATACACTTTATATTTAAATACATATATTTATACTTATATTTAAAGACTTTATATTTAACAATAGATTCAAGGTAAAAGGATGGAAAAACATACCAGGCATAAAGTAACAAAATGAGAGCTGGAATGACTTTATTAAGATGAAATAGATTTTAAGACAAAAATTGTTAGTAGAGACAAAGAAGGATATTTTATAATAATAAAAAGGTCAATCATCAGGAAGACTTTATAATTATAAACATGTATGCACCCAGGCTGAAAAGAAGGAAATCTATTTGAAGATGATATGATCTTTTTTCATAGAAAATTTCAAGGAACCTGCTAAAAATTTATTAGAGCTAATAGGTGAGTTTAGCAAGGTTGCAGAGTACAGTATCAATATATCAAAATTAATTCTGTTTCCATACATGAACACTTAATCTGAAAATGAAGTTAAGAAAACAATCCCATTTTAATAGAATGAAAAAAGAATAAAATATTTAGGGATAAGTTTCACAAAGAAGTGTAAAACTTATACACTAAAAACTATCAAACAGTGAAAGAAACTTTAAAACAGCTAAATAATTGGAAAGACATCCCACGTTCAGGAATTGGAAGACTTTATATTTTTCAGATGGCAATACTACTCCCTAAAATGTTTTACAGATTCAGTGCAATCCCTGTAAAAATCCCAGCTGCTCTTTTCTTGCATTAATAACTAGCTGGTCCTAAGATTAAAATGAAAACACAAGGGTCCCAGAATAATCAAAACAAAGCAATCTTGAAAAAGAACAAAGTTGGGAGACTCACATTTCCCAATTTGAAAACTTACTATAAAGGTACAGTACTTAAGATAGTGTGGCTCTGGCATAAAGATATACATTTATATCAATGGAACAGAATTGAGAATCCAGAAATAAACCCTTGCATGTATAGTCACTTAATTTTTAACTGGGATGCCAAGATGAGTCAATGGAGGAAAGAATAATCTCAAGAAATGATACCGGAACAACTGGAAATCCACTTGAAAAAGAATAAAGTTAGACACCCTATCCCACACTATATCCAAAAATTAACTCAAAATGGATCACAGACCTAAATGTAAGAGCTACAACTATAAAACAATAAAACTGAATTAACTGAATTAACTGCAAAAGCAACAGAAGAAAAAAAATAGATTTGACTTTATTAAAGATAAAAAAATGTGTTTCAAAAATACCATTAAAAAAATGAAAATACAACTCACAAAATGGGAGAAAATATTTTCAAATCATATATCCAATAAGGTACTTGTACTAGAATATACAAAGTACTTTGACAACTGAACAAGGAAAAGAAAAATACTCAATTAAAAATTGACAAAGGATTTGAATAGACATTTTTTTCTGAAGAAAATATACAAATGGCCAAAAGCACACGAAAAGATGCTCAATATCATTAGTCTTTAGAAAATGCAAATAAAACCCACAATGAGATTCTATTGCACACCCACTAGGATGGCTAAAATTAAAAAAAAGAAAGACAATAATAAGTGGTGGTGAGTACGTAGAGAAATTGGAACCCTCGTGCATTGTTGGTGGAATTGTGAAATGGTGCAGCCCCTTTGGAAAACATTTTGGCAGTTTCTCAAAATGTTAAACATAGAGTTACCATATGACCCAGTAATTCCATGCTTAGGTATAATACCCAGGAGAGTTGAAAACATATGTCCACACAAAGATTCTTCAGGAATGTTCTTAGCTGCATTATTCATAATACACAAAAGGTGGAAGTAACCCAAATGTCCATCAACTGATGACTGGATAAAAAAAATGCAATATTCTAAATAATGGATATTATTTGGTCATAAGAAGGATGGAAGTACAGTATTCATATATGCTACAACATAAATGATCCATGAAAACATCATGCTGAGTGAAAGAAGCCAGACACCTAAGGCCATGCATTGTATGATTTCATTTATACAAAATATCCAGAACAGGTTGGTCCAGAACAGAAATTAGATTAGTAGTTGCCAGGAGGTGGGAGAGGAGAGAACAGTAGTGACTACTAATGGGCACAGGATTTCTTTTTGAGGTGATGAAAATGTTCTGAAATTAAATAGTGGTGATGGTTGTATAACTCTGTGAATATATGAAAAACCACTGAACTGTACATTTTTAAAGGGTACATTTTATGTTATATAAATTATATCTCAATAATGCCATTATAAAATATACTAATATGCTTTGTAGGAAACAGTCTATAAAAATAAACATCTTAGTAGGTCAATTTCTGCCAGATAAATTAACTGTGGCAGAGATTCAGAATTGCTCTCTGAGATCCCACTTTCTCCTACCTGTTTCAGGTGACCATAAGTCCATTTAACTGGACTCTACTTCCAAGCTGCCCTTGTAGGTAGGCGTAGCCATTTGACTGAATTCTGGCCTATAAGAATGAAATGTTTTGTGAAGCTATTCTGTAATGCCCTTAAAAAAATTGCCGGCCCTCTACTTCCTCCTTCCCATTTTGGGCAGGCTGAAGCATGCGGATGGGGGTGCTGAGCCATCTTTGAACAGGCTGTCAAGAGCCTCACCCCAGGAAGATAGATTTCTAGGCCACTTGAGGAGAGAGCCTTCTGAATCGCTGTAACATCAGAGAGAAACAAACTCTCCACCACATATTGGCCATTGTTATTTTGGCCACTTTTAAAGCACTGAAACCAATCTTCTAATTTATAGAGTAACATCTTTGGGGGCGTGATACTTTTTTTTTTTAAAGACTATGTTCTTTCCATGGATCTATGCTCAAATGGTTTCAAATAAGCAACTCTGAGGGTATAGGTGATAGAAGATACAATAAAAACAAAAGCACAGATTCCAGTGGAGTTGCGTGGAACTCTACTTGAAGTTGTGGGGAGCAAAGGAGGGCTAGAGGAAGACTTAGAGGAGGGAGCAAGGTATTGAGGCATCCACTTGGAGGGCAGGTGGACAACTTCTATAGGCAGGAGGGCATGGATGGGGCAAAGAGGAGAGGAGAGTGTGGTAGGCATTAGCCAAGGTCGGAATGTACCAGAGTAACTGAAGGGGAAAATGTTTGGAGATTATGCTGAGCTCTGCAGGTTGACTAGCCCTGCAGATACGCGGATTGAAGTTCAGGTCAGATGTCCTTGTCAGAAATTTAAATTTATGAATCACTGTGGTTGAAGAACTGGGAGAGGCTAAAACTTCAAAATCACATAGGTTGTTCTATAATCAGAATTACTTTAATTCTTTGTGTGTTCTTTATCTTCTTTTTTTAAGAAAAATTATTTTCAAAAATTAAATCATTTTGAATTATTTTTAATGTTAATAATTTTATAAATAGGAAAACAATGGTAAAGGTTTTACTTCTTATATGTATTAATTAGAAAACAACTCCACTGTAGGATACAAAAACTCAGTATAAAAAATAACATAAAATGGAATGAGAGATTGTTACCATCAAACAGCTACAAATGGTTTTTTAAAACTAGCTGACAATTTGTTAATTGAAAATTATACTTTGCTTTTCTCCAGTAATATTTACTTAGAATTATCTCAATGCCAATTTGGCACAATATCATTTTAAAAGTAAATTAGTCAGAGAAAAGGAGCAAGATGGCCAAACAGAAACCTCTAGCAATTGCCACTCCATATGAACACCAAACTCAACTATCTGTGCAAGTAAGCACCTTTAGAAGAGCCAAAATTCAGGTGAATGATCATACTACCCGGCTTTAACATTATATTAAGGAAAGAGGCACTGAAGAGGGCAGAAAAGGCAGTCTCGTATTGCTTATGCCACCCCCATCCCCTGGCAGTGCCACGCCAGTGCAGCGAGTAGAGAGAGAATCTGTGTGCCCAGGGGAGGGAGAGTGAAGTGATTGTGGGGCTTTGTATTGTAACTCAGGGCCACCCTGGCACAGGGCAGAATTCTGCTGGCATACATAGAGGGAGCATTTAGATCAGCCTGGGCAGAGGTAAATCCCCCGCTTCAAAACCTGAGTTGAAGCTAGCCCCACCACCCGGGAGAGAAAGAGAGAAAGAGCAGCCTGGGGCCTGGACTAAATTCTTAAGGGAGTCGACTGCAAAGGCTGAAGTCCTTGGGCAATTCCTGCAGCTGCAGCTGTGCTGGCTCAGAGCCAGTGGACTTGGGGTGCATGTGACCCAGTGAGAAACCAGCAATGGCAGTCAAGCCAGTGCCTGTGTCACCCCTCCCCCAAATACAGGTAGCGTGGCTCAGGGACTGTCTTCTTCCACTTGGGGAAAGGAAAGGGAAGAGCTCAGAGGACTTTGTTTTGCAACTTGAGTACCAGCTGAGCCACGGTAAAATAAAGTACAAAGCAGAACCTAAGTCCAGGTCCTAGTTCCTGGATGGCATTTCTGTACCCACCCTGGGCCAGAAGGAAACATACTGCCCTGAAGGGAAGGACCCATTCCTAGCATGATTCACCACCTGTAGACTACAGAGCCCTTGGGCTTTGAATAAACATCAGAGGTAGCCAGGCAACAGTCACCACTGGCTATTGGTGAGACTGGGCTGGCTTCAGATGTAACCTGGTGCTGATGGCCATGAGGGAGTGCCCATGTCACTCCTCCTCCAACTCCAGCAGCCCAGCACAGAGAGTGAGGGAAGAGAGTGAGAGACTTTACCTCATAATCCAGGGAATTCTCCCATATCTTACTCAAGTCCACCAAGGAGGTACCACCATGAATGCAGGAGTCACAGCATTACTGGGCTTGGGGCACCCCCAGTGCTACAGTGACCAGAGACTTAAACCACAACACTCAATTCCCTTTGATTATCTGGAAATCCTCAAGAAAGATGGATTCAAAAAAGTCTGGACTGTGACGATTAAAATAAATACCTAACTCTTTAATGCCCAGACATCGACAAACATCCACAAGTATTAAGAATATCCAGGAAGAGAGGACCTCATCAAATGAACTAAATAAGGGAGCAGCGACCAATCCCAGAATGATGGAGAGATGTGATCTTTCAGACAAAGAATTCAAAATAGCTTCCTGAAGAAACTCGATGAACTTCAAGACAACACAGAGAAGGAATTCTGAAGCCTCTCAGAGAAATTTAACAAACAGATCAAAATAATTAAAAAAAAATCAAGTAGAAATTCTAGAGCTTAAGAATTCAACTGACAAACTGAGAAATGCGTGAGTCTGTCAACAGCAGAGTTGACCAAGCAGAAAAAAGAATTTGTGAGCTTGAAGTCAGGCTATTGAAAATACACAGTCAGAAGAGAAAAAAGAAAAAAGAAGAATAAAGCATGCCTATGAGATCTAGAAAACAGCCTCAAAAGAGAAATCTAAGGGTTATTGGTCTTAAAGAGGACGTAGAAAAGAAATTATTATTTCAAAGAAATAATAACAGAGAACTTTATAAACCTGGAGAAAGATATCAATATTCAAGTACAAGAGGATCATAGAATACCAAGCAGATTTAACCCAAACAAGGCTACTTCAAGGCCTTTAATAATCAAGCTCCCAGAGGTCACGGATAAAAAAAAGGTCCTAAGGGAAGCAAAAGAAAAGAAAAGAAAAGAAAAGAAAAGAAAAAAACATATAAAGGAGCACCAATACATCTGGCAGCAGACTTCTCAGAAGAAACCTTACATGCCAGAAGAGAGTGGCATGGCATATTCAAAGTACTGAAGGAAAAAACCTTAACCCTAGAATATTATATCCTACACAAATATCCATCAAACATGAAGGAGAAATAAAGATTTTCCTAGATAAACAAAAGCTGAGGGGTTTCATCAATACCAGAACTTTCCTACAAGAAATGCTAAAAGGAATTCTTCAATCTGAAAGAAAAGAACTTTAATAAATAAACAATAAGAAATCATCTGAAGGTACACAAATTACTGGTAATAGTAAGTACACAAATACAGAATACTCTATTGCTGTATTTGTGGTATATAAAGCACTTATATCTTGAGTAGGAAGACTAAAAGACAAACCTATCAAAGATAACAACAATAGCTTTCTGAGAGATAAATAGTATAAAGAGATAAGTATATAAACAGCAAAAAGTTAAAAAGTGGGTGGGGAATGTAGTCAAAGTGTAGAATTTCTGTTAGATTTCCCTTTGTGTATTTGTTTGTTTGTAAACATAGCTGTCATATCTTCAAAATAATTGGTTATAAAATGTTTCTTGCAAGCCTTATGGTAATCTCAAATCAAAAAACCTACAACAGATACACAAAAAATAAAAATCAAGAAATTAAAACACAATGCCAGAGAAAATCACTTTTAACAAAGGAAGACAGGAAGGAAGGAAGAAAGAAAGAGAGGACCACAAAACAACCAGAAATCAAATAACCATATGGCAGTAGTAAGTCCTTACCTATCAATAATAACATTGAATATAAATGGATTAAACTCTCCAATCAAAAGACATAGAGTGGCTAAATGGATTTTTAAAAAGGAGCCAACCATATGTTGTCTGCAAGAAATCCACTTCACCTATAAAGACACACATAGACTAAAAATAAAGGGATGGAAAAAGATATTTCATGAAAATAGAACCAAAAAAAGAGCAGGAGTAGCTATATTTCTATCAGATAAAATAGATTTTAAGATAGAAATAGTAAATAAAGACAAAAAAGTCATTATATAATGATAAAGGGGTCAATTCAGCAAGAGGATATAACAATTCTAAATTTATATGCTCCAACGCTGGAGCACGCAGATATATAAAGCAAATATTATCAGAGCTAAAGACAGTGATAGAGCCCAATACAATAATTGTTGGAGACCTCAATCCTCTATTTTTGGCATTGGCTAGATCATCTGGACAGAAAATCAAGAATGAAACATTGGACTTAATCTGCACTGTAGTCCAAATGGACCTAATAGATATTTACAGAATGTTTCATCCAACACCTACAGAATACACAATCTTCTCCTCAGCTCATGGATCGTTCTCAAGGATAGACCATATGTTAGACCACAAAACAAGTCTCAAAAATTCAAGAAAATTGAAATCATACCAAGTATTAACATTTTCTCTGATGACAATGGAATAAAACTAGAAATCAATAACAAGAAGAACATTGGAAAACATACAACACATGGAAATTAAACAGCATGTTCCTGAATGACCAGTGGGTCAATGAAGAGAATAAGAAGGAAATTTAAAAATTTATTGAAACAAATGAATATGAAAACACAACATATCAAAACCTATGGGATACAGAAAAAGCAGTAATAAGAGGAAAGTTTATAGCAATAAGTGCACACAGCAAAAAAGTAGAAAAGCTTCAAATAAACAACCTAATCATGCATCTCAAAGAGCTAGAAAAACAAGGTCAAACAAACCTGAAATTAGAAGGAAAGAAATAATAAATATCAGAGCAGAAATAAGTGAAATTGAAACAAAAAATACAAAAGATCAACAAAACAAAAAGTTGGTTTTTCAAAAAGGTAAACAAAAAAGACACATCTTTAGTCAGACTAAGAAAAAAAGAGAAAAGATCCAAATAAATAAAATCAGAGATGAAAAAGGAGACATTACAACTGATACTGTAGAAATCCAAAGGATCATTAGAGACTATTATGAGCAACTATATGCAATAAGTTGGAAAATCTAGAAGAAATACATTTCTAGACGCATAAAACTTACCAAGATTGAACCAGGAAGAGATTCAAAACCTGAATAAATCAATAACAAGTAATGAGATAGAATCAGTAATAAAAATTCTCCCATCAAAGAAAAGCCCAGGACCCAATGACTTCACTGCTTAATTCTATGAAGCAGTCAAATAAAAAATAATACCAATCCTACTTAAACTATTCCAAAAAATCTAGGAGGGAATACTCCCAAACTCATTTCACAAGGTCTATATCACTGTGACCAAAACAAGGCAAAGATACAACAAAAAAGGAAAACTATAGGCCAGTATTTCTGATGAACATAGATGCAAAAATCCTCAACAAAATACTAGCAAATTGAATTCAATAATACATTAAAAAGATTATTCATCAGGATCAAGTGGGATTCAACCCAGGAATGAAAAGACAGTTTAGCATATGCAAGTCAATCAATGTGATACACCATATCAATGGAACAAAGGACAAAATCCAAAAATCATGTCAATTGATGCTGAAAAAGCATTCAATAAAATTTAACATCACTTCATGATAAAAACTCTCAAAAAACTGGGTATAGAAGGAACTTACCTCAACACAATAAAAGCCATATATGACAGACCCACAGTTAGTATCATAGTGAATGGGAAAAACTGATGGCCTTTCCCTGAAGATCTGGAATAAGACAAGGATGCCCGCTTTCACCACTGTTATTCAGCATAGTACTGGAAGTTCTAGCTAGAGCAATCAGACAAGAGAAAGAAATAAAGGGCATATAAATTAGAAAGTAAGAAGCCAAATTATCCTTGTATGTAGATGATATGATTATATCTACAGCAACCTAAAGACTCCACCCAGAAACTATTAGAACTGATAAATTCAGTAAAGTCGCAGTACACAATATTGACATATGAAAATCAGTAGCATTTCTACATGCCAGCAGTAAACAATCTGAAAAAGAAACCAAGAAAGTAATCTCATTTACAGTAGCTACAAATAAAATAAAATACCTAGGAATAAACTTAACCAAAGAAGTGAAAGATCTCTACAATGAAAACTATGAAACAGTGATGAAAGAAATTGAAGAAGACACAAAAAAATGGAAAGATATTCCATGCTCATGGATTGGAAGAATCAATATTGTTAAAATGTCCATACTACCCAAAGCGATCTACAGATTCAATGCAACTGCCATCAAAATATCAATGGAATTCTTCACAAAAATAGAAAGAAGAATCCTGAAACTTATATGGAGCCACAAAAGACCCAGAATAGCCAAAGCCATCCTGAGCAAAAAGAAAAAAAAACTAGAAGAATCACATTACCTGACTTCAAATTATACTACAGAGCTGTAGTAACCAAAACAGCATGGTACTTGGTATAAAACCAGACACATAGACCAATGGAACAGACTAGGGAACCCAGAAATAAATTCACACATTTATAGTGAATTTATATTTGACAAAGGTGCCAAGAACACATAGTGGGGAAAGGACAGTCTCTTCAATAGATGGTGCTGGGAAAACTGGATATCCATATGCAGAAGAATGAAACTAGACTTATCTCTTGCTGTGTACAGAAATAAAATCTAAATGAATTAAAGACTTAAATGTAAGACCTGAAACTATGAAACTACTAAAAGAAAACATTGGGTAAATGCCTCATGATATTGGTTTGGGCAAGGAATTCTTAAGTAATACCTCCCAAAGTACATCGGGAAACCAAAGCAAAATTGGGCAAATGGGATCACATCAAGCTAAAAAGCATCTGCATAGCAAAGGAAACAATCAACACAATAAAGAGACAACTCACAGAATGGGAGAAAATATTTGCAAACTACCCATCTGACAGGGGATTAATAACTAGAACACATAAGGAGCTCCAACAACTCAATAGGAAAAATTAAATAATCTGATTAAAAAATGGGCAATCGACTGAATAGACATTTCTCAAAAGAATAGAAACAAACGGCTGACATGTATGTGAAAAAATGCTCAACATCATCAGTCATCAGAGAACTGCAAATCAAAATGACAATAAGATATCATTTTACCACAGTTAAAATGGCTTTTATCAAAAAGAAAAGCAATAATGAATGCTGGCGAGGATGTGGACAACGGGGAATCCTGGTACACTGTTGGTGAGAATGTAAATCAATGCAACCACTATGGAGAACAGTGTGGAGTTTCCTTAAAAAAACTAAAAATAGAACTATCATATGACCAAGCAATCCTACTGCTGGATCTATATCCAAAATATGGGAATTCAGTATATCAAAAAGATATCTGCACTCCCATGTTTATTGCAGCACTATTCACAATAACCAAAATATGGAATCAACCTAAGTGTCTAACAACAGATGAATGGATACTGAAATTGCGGTACATACACACAATGGAATATTAGATAGCCACAAAAAAGAATGAAATCCTGCCATTTGCAGCAACACGGATGGAACGAGAGAACATTATGTTAAGTGAAATAGGCCAAACACAGAAAGACAAATCTTGCATGTTCTCATTTACATGTGGGGCTAAATATTAGAAATAATCTCATGGAGACAGAAAGTAGAAGGATGGTTAGCAAAGGCTGGGAAGGGTAGCGAGGAGAGGAGGATGAAGTGGGAATGGTTAAGGGTGCCAAAATATAGTTAGATAGATAGAATGAACAGCATTTGGTAGCACAACAAAGTGACTGTAGTCAATGATAAGTTAGGGTATACTTTAAAATAACTAAAAGAGTGGAATCGGAATGTTCCTAACACAAAGAAACGTTAAATGCCTGAGGTGATGGATACCCCAATTATCCTGATTTGATAAATTCACATTGTATGCCTGTATCAAAACATTACATGTACCCTATAAAGATATACAGCTATTATGTACCCATAATAATTTTTAAAAATTAATTAAAAAGTAAATTAATTTTTTTCTAAAACCTTTTATTTTTAAATAATTTTACAGTGGCTAAAAAATTTAAAATGGTACAGAGAATTCCTATATACGTCACCCAGTTTGCCCTAATGTTAACATCTTAGGCAACTGTGATTCTAAGAAATAACGACAATTAAATATAATGCTATTAACTAAACTCCAGACTTTATCAGATTTCGTCAGTTTTTCTTCTATTATTTGTCTTCTTTTCCAGGATCCAGCCCACAATCTAAAATTTCCCGTAGTCCTTAACTTTTAAAATCCTCCTCAGTCAGATTTAGAAAACATGGTAGTGCAGAGTTCCTCTCTAGTCCACCTACAGTCAAGAAGACTGGAATGAGAGCTACAAAGTGCCTGTTCAAGACCAGGATCTGACATTAATGAAACCCTAGACCTGTCCAGTGGATGGTTGTGAAGATCAAACACGAAAGTACTCTGAAAATTATAAAGTACTGGATTCCTGGAAGACCATTTATTCATTCATCAGTCATTCAGAAAACATTTCCTGAGTGCTGGCCATATCTTCGACACTGTGTTAGGCACAGGGGCTGTACAACAGACTCCAGTGACACAAGGGCCATCCCACAAAGACTCTAGCTTGCTGGCAGTTCTAACCTTGTAAGGCTGAACCTTAAGTATTTATCAAATGCCTACCACTGGCCCTATGGTATCAATTATTACTTTCCATTAGAGTGCACTCAACGACTGTTCCATTACAGGCTTGAAGGAGTTAATGTGCTGCAAATGCCTCCCCTGTGCCTGGGGAGTTCTGCACCAACTCTGCCCAGGCTGTGGATGCATTAGGCTCCAAGTATGTATTTTCCTTTCCCCTCTGTTTATGTCTCTGTTTTCTGTAATGTCTCCTAAACTGCAGCGGTATCTTCCAAGTTCTCTGACAATGTTATAAATTTCATTAAGAAGATGAAGCCTTATGGGGCAATTAACTCCAAAAGTGGTACAAAGCAATAGCAGGGAGATACCGGCCTGTAGTACTTAGCACTTAGCTCTGAAATTGAGATAAGCCCTATCAACCAGGGGTTGTGTTTAATGTTCACTGCCGCTTCCATACCACAGCTACAACCTAGCGGTCACTGTGTTAACACTCCCCAATATCTATTACAATTAGTTTTTGATTAAGAGGCCTAACATGGCTTTTGAAGCTTTTTATGTTGTGTCAAATGGCTAGTGATGGAGTGAGGTGCACAGACACCTCCCGGTAACAAAGCATATTGTAAAAGGTTTCAAGTGAACTATTTTATCATCCTAATGGAAACCAGATGACTCTAACTCCCCCCTTAATTTCAACTATTTACTGAAGAGTCCTTGTTTTGAATTACTGAAAGATTTATTCTTAAATGACTACCTCATGCATTAAGAATCGCTAATAACACAGCCATTTGGAATTTGGGAAAGCTTTTAAAGATGACTGAAGCAATTTTCACAGGGGATTTATTTTATTTTATTTTTGTTTGATTTTTAAAACAGCAAATGCCTTTGCCCTTTTCTAGTGTTTAATTATTATTTTAATTGTTGTTTATGAGGTCTTTCTCTGCCAGGGTTTCAGCCAATAGTCTTGGCTTGTGGTCTAAGAAAGAGGTCATGGTCATTTTGTGAGGAAAGAGAAACTTTGTTCAGTTATATAAGATATAATTCTGTGTGAACTGAAAATATATGTTGTTTTTATAAAGGTCTGTTAGATGAAACAAAGTGAAATTATTTAAAAAAATTTTATAAACTATTCAATAGAAATGTAATGAAAATGATATATACATATGATGGAACTTGTGGATATGAAACATTAGAGCCTTTCTAACCAATATACTTTTTTCTCTGGGCTTTTTTACTAATGTACTGTCTCTGGCCTTGCCCATGTACTTCCCTTCAAACCCCCAATTCCTCCTCTGTGATCTGGGGGTTGGACTCGGGGAGCCCTGGGTTTCTGCTTACCTTTAGAAGTCACTAGACTCTGTGATGTCAGATGTGCTGGAGACTGTTAGCTCCTGCAGTGTGAGAGTCTTATCCCAGGGGGACAGTGGGCTATACTGGGTTTGATCCCTGGCTCTGCCTGTTATTACCTGGGTGTCCTTTGGCACGATAACCAACTCGTTAAGAATCACATTCCTTCCATGTCAAATAAGGGCAATGTTAGCTACTTCATAGGATTACAAGAAATTACCTATGAAATAAATAAAATCAGGTATACAGAGTGCTGGTAAATGGGAGCCTCTCAATAATTTCAATTTCCTCTTTTTTTCATATTCTGTCCTATTAAATGGTGCCTCATACAGTTCGAATGAATGAAATTACCATGCCGTTGGTCCCGTACGTCATTATATTATAAACACTTAGTGAGCACTTGCTGTGTGCCGGATGTTGAGGTAAGTCTGGGAGTCCTGAGACTAGTGGCAGATTCCTTGCTCCTGTACAAACTGGGTCACAGATAGGAGCAGAGATTTTAACAGAGTCAGACAGAGATGAGCAGAGGAGGCAACTCTGATTGCAGACGGGGCTTTAGCATTCTCATACATGATCGCATACATCATTTCAGGGAATCTTCTCAACCACCCCCTCAGCAGCAAGGCAGGCATTATCGTCTCCTCTTTGCAGATGAAAAAGCAAAAGACCTGAATCATTGGATATTTGGCTACTGTTATTGATAAGATCCATTCAGAATAAAACTTGCTATCACAAGTTTAGCTGCAGTGAACATGTGCGAAGATTTAGACCAAGACAAAAAGAAAGCTGTAACAGATTCATTAATATTTCACTCATCAGAGTCTCTTCTCTAAGTCTTATTGCTCGGAGGTCCATTCGTTTCATCCATTTATGTATTCATTCAACATTCATGTGCTGTTTTCCAAGCACGGGGCTAGGTGGCAGGGGTTTGAAGATGGAAGCAGTACCCTCTGCCTTCAACAAGGAATGTGTGGTCCTGTGGGGAGATAGGCACGTGCACCCATGATTGTGGTGCGGAAGTGGGTGCTGGCCCAGAGGCTGATGGAGGTTTCTTGAGAGAACACAAGGGGGAGGCTACCTGGTGCCCCGGAGAGGGCTTAATGGGGCTTTCTGGAAGAAGAGACCCTTGCACTCAGCTGGATTTTATAGGATAAATAAGGGACAAACAAAAGTAAGGATGATGTGGAGATACTTCAGGCCAAGAGAGGCCAGGAGAGAGGAGGAAGCATGGCTCTCTGGGGCCATTGTCAACGTGAGAAGAAAAACCACGTGGTAGGGATATAGCCGTGGAGAAGCAGAGAGGCACCCAGTCATGAGGCCATTAGACCAACACCTGTCCTTCGACGAGAAACAAGTTCTCACTCACCTCTGCAGTTCATGTATGTTAAAGTCTTGTTTACTAGTAAACAAGCCTTGTCTCTGATTTCTTTCCATGTGCTATTGAACCCATCTCATTTGCTGCCTTTGGCTAGTCTGGGTTTATAGTCAAGCTTAGCAGTTGGTTAGAGGCTGTTATTAGTATAACCAACCTTAAATAATTTGATTTTCAGGTTGGGTATGTCACAATATCTCCTGTGGGCTCAATAGTCAAGCTACACGTTTATTTAAGAATTGGTTTCTTCACCTTATATTTGAAAGCACTGCTACTCACTCATCTGTAAACCATTAGGCCACATGTACAAAAGTATCTCATCTGACTTTTATTCACATAGTTCTGAGGATATGTTTTAGGTCCCTTGCAGATATACCAGTTCCCTATTAAGTCTATTGTCTTATTTTGTAGTTTTCCTTTTAAAACAATGCTATAGAGAACTGTGTATTTGGAGGAGAAGAGAAACTGTCTAATAAATTCTTATAAAAGATACACTCAGACTCTCCTCCTTGGCAAATTTTTGAGGATTCCTTGTTAGCTTATTTATTTATTTTTAATTTAAACTGGCCTGATGCAGTTTGCAGTTAATATGTATTATTTGGCCCAAGCAGGGTTTCAGTAAGTTGTGAGCACTATAAAGTCCAGAAATCTAGATTTTGCATAAAATCTGGCTCCTTTAAAGAATCAAAAGATATGATGCCATGGCTCCCTGGGCCTCCCTCTGTGGGACTCAGGCACATTCGCTCTCTGGTTCCCTGGGGGACCCACCTCGCTCAGCCTGCCTTTGCCTTCACATCCGTAGATCTAGATTTGACTTTTCCCTGGGAAAAACTAAACTGGGAAAATGCCAATCGGCAGGTGCAAAATGTAGCCCTCTCAGTTCAGAAGTTTTAACAGAAGGCACAGGCATAATAACTAAATGAGGAAGCTAATACTTTTAGAAAGACTTTGTAGATTAGTAATAAAATAAATTTCCTGAGCAATTTTACACATTGTCATGAAAGAAAAAACAAGGGAACCGTAAATGTTAGCCTAAGTAGAAGTTATCAAATACATCATCATCCAGAATTTTTTCCTCCATCATCCCACTTATTTTTTTATCATGTCTGACTCAAAACTGCTTTTTGGTGAGGATATGAGAAATGTAAAAAAGGGACAGTAATTTTTCTGCTCTTTAGCAACCGGAAATCCACACGGGATTTTTCTTACGGGTTTCCTCTGGCATCCACTTTCCTGAGCTTGGTTGAAAGTGCTAGTTTTGCCTGGTGTTAATTATTAATGTGACCTGTTTATGTACCAGTTATCCGGCTAACCATTAATATCTGTTTACTCATTGATGACCTTTGCAATTGCGTACCTGGCTCCTGGCTGTAAATGTCAACCTTTTTTTTTTTATATGTTAAATGTTTTCTCTGTATCTACTGAGTACCTGAAACAACTCCTTAACAAAGTAAAATGCTATCAAGCAACACAAATATAACCTTTATGTATATAAAAAAGAAGACAAGTACAATTGTTTTCTGAGGCAACAGAACTTTCCTTTTCGGAATGAGCAAGAGATGCACACAAATGGCATAATGCAAGGATCCCTGGGAGGAAAAAACAAAACAATCAGCAAGAAAAAAAGTTACTTCGGGTCTGTGCTTAGGTTGGGGGAAAAACAAGGAAAGGACTCTGACCTAGTCCTGGGGAATGAAACCCAATTTTACTTTTTCAAAATGTTAGTGTTAAGCCCTTGCACATTCAAGCAAGCTTGCAGGATTTATTTCTAGTTCCCCAGTCAGCCTGCATTAACCCTAACACGAGCAAGACATTTCCACTCCACACAATAGTAATGGCTAAAGCCGAGATTAAGCAATGCAGCTGGATTAGGGCTGCAACTGGTGACCTTAATTTTACCCATCATTGGAGCCTATGTACATTTGACTCTTCTTAATTGCATTTGCCTAATTTAAACAGACAATAGCAGCCCAAGACATTTTTTCACCCCCCCCCCCAATAATAAAAAAGGAAGAAGAGCTCTTTCTTAGAAATTAACTACAGAGCAGTCTTCCTCTGGCTGCTGCTTGGGTGGGTAACAAAAGCAGCTGTTCGTTTTTTCTTGCCCCATTAACAGACCAGCCCAGAGAAAGACCCATTGAAATATTATTATCTTTGCACAACAATACAGTTTTAAAGTCTCACAGCTCTTCTTTAGTGAAATATTTTAAAACATTAATACCATCCGAGCCATAAATAACCATTATGGCATTCACAGAGATTAAAGTTTTGAGATATGCCCTAGGTGTACATTCACATTTTCTCGTTCATTGAGTTCTAACTTCGGTAAAATTAGTTTTTTTAAGATAGAGCTCTGAACACTTGCTGTGACTGTCACTTCGTGTTGAATTTATCATATAGAATTTAAGGCGGAAGACTGGGGAGCAATCTGTCACAAACGATTGTGTTTGTAATTGTTGAGGGTTGGATGGGGGCTGGGGAGAATAAGCATTCTAGAGGTGTTCGTGTCCCCTGGACCATTCATTTGGCTCGAGTCGCCGCTGTGGTGAGGGGCTTTGCACAGGCTGAGGGTGTAATGTGTTTCCTTCAAGCCTGCCTTCGTGTCCAAGGCTGTGCTGTACTTCATGCACATAAATGCCTCTCAGGTTTTCTTGGCTAAATGATAACTCAGCTTGTCTTTCCCAGTGAATTCAGTAATAAATAGATATATGAGCTAGAGGTGGGGTGTTCTGACTTAGTTAGATCCTCTCTTGTCCTAGAATAGACAAGTGGACTTAATCATTGTGCTAGCAACCAGATACACGCTTCCCAAGGAAACACAGGGTTTTATCCTGAGTTTACACGATATGAACTGAAAAGCAATTCAAAGTCAAGGTTAGTATTGTAACCTCATGGCAGTCTAGGGCATCAAGAGGGGAAAAAGGATCAAAATGCATGTCGTTTTCTTTGCAAACTGAACATCTATTAGGGGATTTTTGAAATTACAGGGAAGTAGAGCAGTCGAGTTGCTTCTTGATCTCATTGAAAGTGTACATTTTGCTCTGGGAACTAAGTATTTTCCCAAGACTGCCATTCAGTGCTGTATTTTTCCTTCCTCTAACGTGCCAGGAAGGCATTTCTTCACTACCTCTGGATGCTGGAAGTCGAGTACTCTTAATAGCTTGCAGATCTGTATCTGGGTATCGAAATCAGAGGCTTTTGAACTTTGCCAATCAGAATCCCACATTTACATTTCCTTTTTATGTCACATGCTCAATGAGCTTAATTGACACATGGAAAATTTCCTGTACACATCTTATTCAAGGCAAGGCTGGAAATTTGGGTTTATGGAATGCGCCGGCAGCCCTCAGCTCTCTTGGCTTCTCTGCTTCTGGCTTGGTCCGGGGCCCAGAATGATGCAAGTTATGCGTAGCTCAGAACTCTCAAATTAACTGCTGGGGCAGTGCTGGGAGTGTGCCTGGGCTTAGGAGCCATTCCTGAGGGGTGGAAGAGAGTGGACAGGCTCTCCCTCATTTCCCACTGAGAGGCGGAGGTGGTTGTTATTTGTGAGTATTCGGGCCATTAACTTCTGCAGGAAACCTGCCTTCATTCCCAGCCTGCGGTATGGTCAGGGGCCTTTGCCCTGGGTGCCCGTGGGATCCTGGGATTATTCCATTTGTAGCACTTATCACATTGCACTCAGAGATCCTCTCATGTGCCTCTCCTCCAACTTGACCGTGGCTGCCTGGAGGGTCAGAACTCCACACGCAGCACAGCATCTGACATCCAGAGATATTCAATAAATGCAGCCGAGGCACTGGATAGGCTGTAGGACTAAGCAGGACTGGACACAAGGGTGATAATGATAATTATAGCTCCTAATTATTGTTCAGGTACTCAAAGATCCTAACTGCCTGCCTAAATGATTCCTTACACCCACTTTACAGATGAGGAAAGTATGATGTAGCAAGGTCAGGAAATGTTCACGGGGTAAATTAAGGGAGCCCCCAAACTGAAAGGGGAACTGGAGTTCCAGGCTACCTCTGCTGGACTCTTTATGCTCTGAACATACACACCTCTGCTTTACCTGAAGAAAGACAGCATTTCCATTATCAAAATACAACTGAGCAGTAGTCACAAAGCTGGCGACATCTCCATAGAGTCCGGGGCTTGCTGTATTCCCTCTCCAGTGGCTTTATAGGCTCAGAGTGCTTTATAGTTTCAGTTTCTGTGTTGTTTTTTGGCCTACACAATATTTCATTCTTCACATTTTGCAATATGGCCTCTTTCAATATTTCTGTCTGGCTTTGCCACATCCTGACTGTGTGAAATTAGACAAGTTACTTCTGTGTTCCTCAGTTTCCTTTTCTGTGCACACGGGGATCTAGGGTCATCTTGAGGAGCGACCATTCTAGTCCTTGTAAAGATCCTAGAACAGCGCTTGGCATGTTCCGGGCAGGCAGCAGAGGTTAGATGTTATGATTTATAGTTTTACTCTGTCTCTGTTGCCTCCGTTTGCTGCTGTCTGGGTCTGCATGTGCTCCCTACTTCTGTGGCTCAGCTGCCCATGGGTGCCTTGGGTGCTGGGAACATTTGGGGGAATGTTTGCTGAGTCTGTCTGCCTGGGTCTAGGCTCCCGTGGTCTAGGCTCATCTGACAGCCATCCTCACTTCCGTAGGGGGCTGCCATGGATCGGGGCCCCTGCTTCCTGGCAGCCTGGCTCTCTGCCCTTCTCCTCCTGCCCATCTATCAAAATCTCTCTCTCGTCCCCTCTCTCTCTCCCTCTCTCCCTGCTCTCAAAGGCCCCAAGCTTCTCTCCTTTTCCTCCCTGTTGGCATTATCTCCTCCCAGAGCTTGAGCTTTGGGGAAACAAAAGCCAGGTGTCTTGGCTTTGGCCTCTTAAAACAAACCTCCCCTGAGGCGGGGGCACAGAAAGGCCTGGCTTCCTTTGTAGATCGGAGGGCAAACACGGAGATAAAAACACAAATTAATATATCAGTAAATTATCCTGCCACTCTGACATGCTCTCTAATCAGAAAGACAGTGGAAACACAGGGAGGACGCCAGGAAAGAATCCCGAGGGGGAAGGAGAAGCCACAAAGACAGCAGCTGAAGGAGAGGCGGACCGTCGGGAGGCTTCAAAGTCTGAACTTTTCCCCCCGAGATTTTACTGGCTGTGCAGGGAGCACCAGCTTTCGCCGCTGCCGGGGTGGCAGGAAAAGGACAACAGCAGGAAATGGAGAAGGGAGGAACCAAAGAAGAGAGGCAGAGGCAGACAGGCAGGTCGTTATCACCTGGGCTGAGATCACACACCCTTTGGCCCACGCAGTCATCACAGCCACCTTCCGTAGCAGCCACAGTTCCTAGCATCCCCATTTTCAAGACGAGGAAACTGAGGCTGTCGAGGTTAAGCAGGCTTTCCCCATTTCCTACAGCTAGTAAATCACGGAGCCAGGTTTTCAGCTAGGGAGCTGGAGGTTGGAGCTTCTGCACTGAACCACCTGCTGTCTGGCTCCCTCCTGCCGGGCCCACGTGCGGATCGCACCAGAGACCGGGTGGGGGCATGTGGAGAATAAGCAAGCACCTGTCAGACCCAGAAGAAATTAAGAATATCAAAGCAGATGAAGCTCTACTCCTCTACTCCCAGGACTGCAATACCAATGAAGTTTTTAAGTGGAAGAATAAAATTGTCACGTCCTAAAAGTGATGAACAGTTTGCACAAACATGGCCTCATTGGCTCCACCCAACCCTTCGAGATACATCAGGCTGAGAGTGTGATGGCCATTTTATAGATGCAGAAATTGAGGTTCAGAGAAATTGAACCTCGCTGAGCCAAGTGAGTAAGAGGCAGAGTTCAAGACTGAACATAGCTCTGCTGGCTCAAAATCCAGTGTTGATGGGATGGCGGACATGCTCTGTCAAGGGGGCCCAATAGCCCCATACTCAGAGGATGCCAAGAAGAGGAATAAAGCTATATCTCTTTACCCCGTGCAGGCTGGTGGGGGTTGCTCAGGGGAAATGCATGTTGAAGGTGAAGTAATTGGAAATTGTACAGATGGGAAGAGAATATGGCTTTTAGGTTGGCTCTCAGCTTATGCATTAGATTTGGCAGAAGAGGAGAGGTAGTTGGGATACATGATATGAAGGAAACATGCTGGAGGGGAGCAAGACCGGCAGAAATTGCAAAGCTGTGAGATGAAGAGGAAATGCGGGAAAGATTTAAAAGTGGGATCTAAGCAAAGAATGCTCAGCATACAATTTGGAGAAGAAAAAGATGGGAAAAGAAAGTAGGAAGTGAAAGCTGAGGGAAGTAGAAGAGAAAGTGAACGTGGAGATGATTTGGAAGGCGTCTCCCAAAACGGAAAACGTGGCCTGGAATTTGTGCAAAACAAGTGAAAGGGAATACAATGTTTGGGGCAGGAGAGGAAACACCTGTCTAAGAAGGGTGTGTGAGAAGTCACAGCCACACCTAGACCAGAAGATTCAGGCAGCTGGACGGACATTGTTATGAGGAGAAAAGAAAATAATATCTAAGTTCCAGCTAATGTCAAAGAAAAAAGTGGAATGGGAAAAGAACAACAACAACAACAACAACAACAAAAACCCAATGTTCTTCTTAGAACTTGCTAGAATCACAATAGAAATGTTGAAACATTAACTATTAGACAAATATTTTCTAAATGTGTCTGACAATAGCACTTCCTCTTTGTTATTTTTAATGACCATCTTTAATATCTCGTGGAACTATAACTTTAGGAACATAACATAGCTTACAAAATGTTATCTTGGCAGCATTATGGTGGATTTCCCCATCCTCCCAAATTATAGTACTTTTTGGGTTTTGAATGGTGGCTACTAATTCTTCTGATTCTTGCTGCTTTCTGTGTGCCTGCCTATATGTGACCTGTCTTAGGGTATGAGCTGGAAATTCAGGCTTGTTTGAATTTTGCCTAAGTGTCACAGGATTTTGAGTGTTGGCTTTAAAGTCTGTTCCATGAGCAAATATATGAGTTTGGTGCCCTGAAGCTTCCAGAGCTATTTTGACTGCCCTGGGGATTTTTCTTGCTTACTTCTTTGGTTCTTAGCTTCCATTCAGAATGCAGAAATTTCCAGCTAATTGACCTCCAAATAGTTGAAGTGTGATTGTGTTATTGCTACTAATAATATTGGCATTGCATAAAAGCAACAGAATCAGCCTGCAGATTATACACTGCAGAGGCCCTGTAAAGAAACAGTTAATCCAGAGATTAGGCTGCATATTTTGAGGACTTTTTCAGATTTTTGTCATGCACACACAGTCATCTGATATTTGCAACAATGGTGAGCATATTGTCTGTGAAACGATAGTGAACCTCAGTATGAGGAATAGATGACAACCTACTGGTGAGGTTAAAAAAGCCAAAAATTCAGCCATGATCAAACACATTCTTCTTCTTTCTACACATTCATGAGACAAGAGTGTAAACACACTTGTGGAATTTACACTGTTTTTCCCAAGTGGATCTGGTGGAGGCATCTCATTGGGAATGTTTCTGTGCCTTTCACTTTATGCATCTTTTTATAATAAAAATTTAAACAAAGAAATGAAAGTTGACCTCTTGCCATGGAGTTAGATTCTACCATAGAATGTATGCCTATGACTAGTCCCAGTAGTTATACACAACATGTCTGATGGGGTAAGTTTAAGGTAAGATGCTTCAGGGTCTGAGCAGTTACATTAAAGGAAAGTAAAAGCTAACATGAAAATGCCCAAGGGAAAGGGAATAATGATGGCCCTTTGTGTGACATTTAGAGGAGTCTGCTTCACATTGAACATTACTTTTATCCCTTCTCTTGTTTATTATAAAGGCTTCATTTTTAAAAATAAATTTTATTATGATGAAGGAGGTGAAAGAATCAGATAGTTACCATCCAATACCCACCATCCACTTTCCACAATGAACATGTTACTCTTCTCACTTTTGCACACATCTTCTTGCCATCTGTCTATCTCTCTATCCAGTCATCCAAACATCTTGACTTTCTGACGTATTTCAAAATAAATTGCCTGTATTAATATCTTTTACCCCTGAACATTTCAGTATGCAGACCGTTAACTAGAGTTCAACATTTATTTACAAGGTTTTTCTGAGGTCAATGCAGTGTAATGTGCACACTGTGAGTGTACATTCTGATGAATTTTGGTAACTATATACAACTGTGTAAACCAAACAACTATCAAGATCTGGAATGTTTCTATCATCCCAGAGTGTTCCCTCATGCCCATCCCAGCCAATTCCTGCACCATTTTTCCAAAGACAACCATTGTTCTGATGTATATTTTTTCACCATAGGTTAGTTTTTCCCCTTTCAGAATTTCGTATGCATACGATCCCACCGTGAGAACAATCCATGTAGGGCTTTTTCACTCAGCATGACAGCTTGGAGATTTATTACATTGCTGTGTGTCTCGACAGCGGTTTGCTCCTTTTTATTGCCGAATAGTATTCCATTGTATACACATACCATAGAGTGCGGCTTTAAGAGAGAGAGAGTATGTGGTACCAAAGAAATGCCAGAGAAGAGTTTCCAGGATGACAAGATGATGAGAGAAGAGGGGACTTGAGCTATTTTACCACAAAAAAAGAGCACATTTGAGAAAGGACATGAAAACTACCTTCAACTATTTAAAGCAGGAGTCAGTAAACACTTTATTTAATGGGCCAGATAGTAGATATTTTAGGCTTTGCTGGGCTATATGGTCTTTGTTGCAACTACTTATTTCTAACCTTGTAGTAAAGTAAAAACAGCCGTAGACAATATGTAAATGAAGTGTGATTGTGTTCCAGTAAAACTTCATTTATGGACTCTTGAGATTTGAATTTCATATGATTTTCATGTGTCACAAAATATTATTCTTCTTTTGATTTTGACTTTTTTTTCCCCAACCATTTGAAAATTTGAAATCCATTCTTAGCTCACGGCCCATACAAAAACAGATGGTAGGCCAGATTTGGCCCACAAGCCATAGTTTGCCAATCTCTGATAGAAAAGGACTGTTACACTGAAGAAGGAATAATTATTATTCTGGGTAGGGCTAGTAGGCAACATGAAGACAAAAGGAGGCAGCTTTTGACCAGAAAACTGAAGATCTTTCTATTAACTAGAGCAGTGCTGAAATGGACTCCAATTCCCTACCCTGTCTCTCTCCCCTGCCCCTATTAGTACCATAGGGTTAATAGGACAGGTTCCAGGGCTAGTCTGTGTAGTTCAATTCTTCATCTCCTCTCTGTCTAGCTATGTGACTTTGGGCAAGTTGTGTAACTCCTTTTTTTTTTTCATTGATTCATCCGTAACATAAGAATAATAGTAGAACCTACCTCCTAGAGGGCATTTTCAAGATTTGATACATTAGTGTCTATAAAGTCCTAAGAACAATATTGATTCATAATCAGTACTGAATACACTTAGTACAGTGTCTGGCACATGGCAAGTCTGAAATAAGTGTTTGTCATTATCATTATCACCATCTTTATTGTTGTTATTGTTCTTATCTCTGGGAGGCTGGATAGACATGTGTGAGAATTCTGTTGAAGACATTCCTACTTCTCATGGTAGCCTGGACTAATAGACGCTTAGTTGCTTTCTTCTTCTAACAATCTGCATTCTCTTCAATTTAGTGCCTGATGCTTCAACCCTGAGACTAAACTGTTGTTGAAATCTGAGAAGAAATAGTACAACATTCTACTCATTAATATGAGCATAGCCCACATAAGGTAAAAGAGTGCAGTCAGCCCTCTGTATCCTTAAGTTCCATGTCTCTGTATTCAACCAATCACAGATCAAAAATATTTGGGAAAAAATACAAAAATAAAAACAATACAGTATAACAACCGTTTATATAGTATTAGGTATTATGTGTAATCTATGGATGATTTAAATTATATGGGAAGATGTGCATAGGTTATACGCAAATACTACATCATTTTATAGAAGGCACATGAGCATCCTTGGATTTTGGTATGGGGGTTGTAACCAATCTCCCGCGGATACCTGGGGGCAACTCTATTTTTTTTCTACTTGATCTCTTCTGAGATCTTGGATCCTGGACTTACCTCTCAGGGTATCTATTAATTATAAGGCCTACGTAGATGCTGACTAGTTGTCATGATACTTTAATTTTTTTCTCCATATGTGAGACAGTAAGAGGAGTAGGAATCTTTGTTTTGTAAAGGGAGGGTGTCAAACCCAAAGCATTAAGCAAGGACGTGATTCTTCCTATGAGCTGTATTCACCTATTAGATGATGCTCAAAAAGTTATAGCTGTGGGAGTATTCTGTGACTGTGTCTGGGTGTGATGTGACGTTGTGTGACTGGTGCTGCAAGCCCACCATGACTGCTGCTGACTGTTGAGAAGAGAGGAATTAAGGGTGCGTTGAGTACGGCACATCTCGGTTTGCACTTCCTCATCCCCCAATTATAACACTTATACTATATTGTTGCCTTTGTTTATTTGGTCTCTGACATTTGTCTTCCTAAGACTGTTTATCTTTACTGGTGTTTTTTTATTACTTCACCTTCTTTTTCTGTTAGCTGGCTGGAGTGATGGCCCTTGTGTCTAGGAGTGGTAAGCACAATATAACGTTACAAAATAGCACTAGAAGAGAACTTTGGGATTATTTATGGCAACACCTTCCATTTTCCAGATGAGGAAATCAAGGCTCAGTTAAGACAGAGCCTCATGCTTCCAGTTCAATGCTGTTTTTGTTATACCACATTAATCCTTGTCTCTCTTTGTCTAAAAGTAGGATCCAATGTGGAGTTGTGTTGTGGAGCATGGTGGAGGGGCAGATGAACATGGACCCCAACTTTGTGCCAAAATGTAGAGTTTTGGCATTATTTCCAAATAAAGATATAAAGCAACTGGAATAATACTTTTTATTATATTGAATATTTTCAGATGACATTACTAAATATCAAATATCAAAACCTAACCCATTTTTAAACCCTGTTTGGGGATGTCTTTGTTATTTCATATACCGTAATCTCAAAAGATGGCATGGGTCTCAGGCTTTCTGTAACTCCAAAAAGCCCTGCTAATGAGAAGGTGAAACCATAGTATTTAAATGGATATTTAAACATTTAGATAACCTGGAACAGATGATTCCAGGAAGAAGAGCCAGTAGGGGCACAGAGCAGCATCAAGGCAGACCTTGACTGACGTTAGATGGTAAGTTAAAAAAAAAGTCAGTATGGATGAAGAATAATGGAAGGGAAGAAATGCTAGCTAGTGGAAAGAAGGGAGGCAGTGGACCCCAGCTGTTTCCAAGAAGTTGGAGGAGGAAATGCAAAACTCTCTGGTGGAGGTGAGGCTCCTGGCCTTCTGACAAAAATAGAAATAGGGGGGTCTCCCTGTTACCCCCCATCACTTAATGAAGACTTTTCAATCATGTCATGTGTTTTTTCAAGCATGAAAGGATTTGGATGGACTCTTATTACTTTCCAGCTTGAACCAAAGATGGTTTACAGCACAGGAAGTTCCATGATTGCACGTAAACAATGTCATGGGAGTTATTAATTTTCAGAGTAAAGATTATTGCCTTCTATCTGACTTTCTGAATGTTTCAGATTTAGTAACTATGACTTTGAATGCAAATATTTGCTTTCCATATTCAAAAACATTTTTTAGAGTACAATGTAAAATGACACGCTGACATGAACTAAATTCATGATTGATCCAAATTCCTTTTTAAAAATATTAAATCCATAAAATTGGAAAACCATCTTACCTGTTGGTATAGATACCCCTCATATCTATGCTAATGACTTATTCATTTAAAAAAATCCTTTTTGAGGAGAATAAAGATTTCTGCTGCAAAAACAAGTAGAAGGTATAAAGCTTGTTTATCATAGTGGAGGCTCCAAGATCACACATGTCCATTAGAGGTATTCAGTGCAGGGTCACTGAGGGGTCTGTAAGAGACAGCCAATTAGATGTCTGTTTTTCCTTTCAAAGTCCTGTCTGTTTCCTTCCTTCTGTTCAAAACACCCTTATGTAGACATATATATATCATGAAGTCAAAGCAAAAAAAAAAAAAAAAAAAAAAAAGAGAGACAAAAAAGAAAGCCTGAGAACAGTGGAAGTTTCTTTTATTGTCCAATAGTCACGTGCATTTTAAATATCCACCATTATCAAGAGAAAAAGGAAGCCAAGTGTCCGCTAAGAAGATGTGCTACAAAGTAGAATAATATCCAATTTTGTCTAAGCTTAGGCAGGAAAAGGCAACTGAATGAAATCGTTGGTTTCCCACCGTGGAAGAAAGATGGCTTCAAAGTTGTAGCAGAAGTATTTGTTTAGAGTGGGGCGGATCAAGACTTTCTGGTATTTACAGCGGAAAAAACAACAACAGACCAGCCTATCTTTTAGAAAAGGAATGCATGGTTAAAATGGCTCAGCTTGTCCTTAGCAACCTGAACTCAGAGGCCACATTTTTTCCTCTCTAAGAAGCAAGTGGGAACTTGAAAAGTATGTAGCATGTCATGAAAAGAGAGCAGTGAACTTTGCCCAGGTCTGCAGCCAGCACTGAAATCTGAACCTTCAGAAGTTCCAGGACTGGTGTTTCTTCCCGCCCCTCCTTACTTTTTTAATCGCTGTGCTTTGAGTGCAGTAGCAAACTACCTTGGCCTGGAAGCAGAGGAATCCGACTCCTAAGAGAAAACCTGTTCTCTAAGTATTTCTGGTGTCACTAAAGAGGAAGTACTAATAACAAAAACAAAACATTAAACCCAACTTTATGATTTCGATTATATATTCGACCTAGTTTTATATATCTGGAGGACACATAGGAAGATTTTATTTTTATTTTTGCATTCATTTTAAAGCTAGCCTTAAAAGTTTTGGACGGTCCCCATGTAGAGATTATCATTGGTTGGAAAGAGTTCCCTTATGTCGTTGGGGGTTGGGAAATCACTAAAAGCCCTTGCAGTATGAATCTTTTCACAACGGTAAGTTACTTGGTAACTTGAGCTGTGCTCGTTCCTGAAATTCTTTCACATAATTGAAGATTAATTTGATTCCCCAGATTGTTGAGGGTGGTTGACAGTGGGGGTCTGGGGTGGGCGGGAATAGATTATTCAAATCACAAAGAGGGAGGTGTGCCCTAAGTGACTGTTCCATTACTGCTCATGAATGTTTGCCTTCCTAAGTATTCGTCAAACTCAGCGTTGCAGGATCGCCTGGGGAGGGAGGAGAGTGCGCTGCCAATGTTCGGAAAGCAGGTGAACCTCAGAGAAACTTAAATATTTTGTAAAGGGAGTTGTATGCAGTAATGGCTACTCCAGAATCCATTAACGCGGAAACAAGCGGACTCAAGGGCTCTGGCTTTCTCAAGTGGCTAATGTAAACAATATGAAAGTCAATAGTGGGGGACATTCCAAGATAGTATTAACACGATTGATTTATTGATGGTTGCACAATGGGAGGTTATCTTTGTTAATTGACTCAGTAAATAAGCTCCCAGGCGGCAGTGCAAAGGGGGAAAGCAACCCGTGGAGGAAAAGGTGAGACACCTGGATTATTGTTTTTTCAACTCCAAGCCTGTTTTGGTGAATTCCAGACACTTCCTCTGCCAACCTCACACAGTTTAGCAGTGTGAATTCTGCCCAGCACTCTGCATTTGTCTTCCATGAGGGGAAGACTCAAAGGTGGTGTGTTCCTGTCAAACACTGTATATATATATGCATGTATGTGTGTATGTTATTTTTAAACTTTTGCTTCAGGAAGAGGTAAAGCCTAGCAATACTAGGTGTGAAAGAGGGGGTTGCAGGGAGAGAGAGAGAGAGAGAAAGAGAGAGAGAGAGAGAGAGAGAGAGAGAGAGAGAGAGAGAGAGAGAGAGAGAGAGAGAGAGAGAGAGAAAATCCACCGACTCGGCTTATTTGAAAATCTAGAAACGGTGGGGAAGATGCATGCGTGATGCTTGTAACCTTGGAGTCTGGGAGCGGTAAGTTATTGAACGATAAGGAAAATACATTGTTTGCTGTTGACAGTTATTTATGCAGCATTTCTCCATAAAGGTTACTGTACTTTGGTAGCTCCTCTTAGGAAAAAAGGGAAAGAAAACCACCCTTTATATATTCTGGGCGATTCCTAGTGCAGTATGCCCCCGTATCTGCAGTTTTGCTTTCTGCACTTTCAGCTACCCGAGGTCACCCGAGGTCTGAATATATTAAATGAAAAATTCCAGAAATCAAACAATTCATAAGTTTTAAATTGCACGCCGTTCTGAATAGAGTGATGAAATCTCGCACCATCCTACCGGGGACGTGAATCCTCTCTTTGTCCAGTGGATCCACACTGTCTATGCTCCCGCCCCTTAGTCACTTAGAAGCCGTCTTGATTATCAGATCGACTGTCACAGTGTCACAGTGCTTGTGTTCAAGTGGCCCTTATTTGACTTAATCATGGCCCTAAAGTGGGAGAGTAGTGAGGTAGGCAATTCGTACATGCCAACGAGAAGCTGTAAAGTGCTTCCTTTAAGTGAAAAGGTGAAAGTTCTTGACTTAATAAGAAAAAAAAAATCATATGCTGAGGTTCCTAAGATCTACGGTTAAGATCTAGTCTTCTATCCGTGAAATTGAAGAAGGAAAAGGAAATCCGTGTATACCATATGTAGGGTTCGCTATTATTGCAGTTTCAGGCAGCCACTGGGAGTCTTGGAACATATCCCCAAGACAAGGGTGCTACTGGTATTCTAGCAGCTGAAGTGGAACCTCCTGGATAGATTCATAACATCTTCCACTTGTATGGATAGATTATTATTATTATTATTATTTATTTTTTGGATTTTAAACTTTCATCAGAGACAGTTTAAAAATTAAAATTTCTCACTTTTCAACCCTTCACATCTTCTAGACATTTAGGAAACGTCAACTTCTTTCAAGCTGACTTCACTTCTGTCTCCCTAGGCTCTTCTTTTTTGATACGGGCATTCTCCAAGCTCTGGCTTTCCTTTTTCTTTTCCCTCTGCCGTCTCCCCTCCGTCTCTTCTAGCTCCTGGGTGTATTTCCTGCGGCAGGGTGCGCAGTGTGCACGAAGTCCGCATCGACACCTGCGCGAACTCCAGCTCTGTCTTGACCGTGAATCTGCCCAACCGTCTCCCTTCCTGACTTTTCTGTTTCTGTATGTAACAACTCCTACTCCACTCTGCCATTGTTTTGGGCCCCAAAACTTGGAGTCCACCTTATTTCTCCACTTCTTTTGTTTGTATATTCATAAATTTCCAATTCCTATAGCTTCTGCTTCTTTTACTTACAGTTCATATACTATGAGCTTTGCCTACCAACTAGAATAAATTGGCTCAGGGATTGGCACGTGGTAAATATTCAATTAAAGTCTGTTAAATGAAGGAGTGAGTGAGTGGCCTCCCCTTTAATAAGGGTCTCTGCTTCAAAAATAATCCTAGACATCTTTGTCTACTAGTATATTATTCTTCATATAATAAAAATATTTGATTACATTATTTCAGTGCTCACAAACTTTATGTAACTGGTTTTCTTCTGCATCCAGTGTAAACTACTCATTTTCAAGATACTCACAATCTCTTTGTTTTTCTCTTTTTTCTTCTACCAGACTCCTGAATATCCTATGCTCAATATAAATATTGCTCATTTTCCTTTAAGCTCTTCATATTAATATCTTTCTACTTCCATATCTCAGCTCATTTCATTTCTTTAACCACAGTGCTTATCCAACCATTTTTTTAAGCTAAATTTTTACCAGGCTTTAAGGTCCATTTCAAATGCTACCCTGTCCATGGAGCTATTTTTGGTTCCATGCACCTCTTTCTCAGCCAAGCTGGATATGTGTTCTCCTTCTTTGGGTGTTTTTTGGTATTCAGACTGTATCACAGATATTTCTATACTCGATTTATTCTTTCCTAGTAGAAGGTAAATGCTTGGGAAATGGAAGCCACATCTTACTTCTTTTTCTGTGCCTGGACTCTCAATGCTGTGTCCATAGTAGGCACACAGAATGCTATCATTGAATTACATTGATTTTTATTTCCTTTTCATCTTTGCAAGATTTTTTCTGTCTCTTTTGATTGCATGTTAAGCATAGTGGGTGTGTGTTTCCCTACTTGCTAGCCCACTTATCACCTTTAGTCTTGAAACACACATTCAATTTATTAATCATTATTTTAAACTTCTCTTCAGGATGAACTGAGGGACAGAAGAGCTCCCTCATTTTGGGCTGGTGCAGCTTGCTTAGGGTTTGCCTGGCTTTCTGCTCTTTCCCTGCCCCTTTTAATGTCTGGGAATTAGTTACACTGAAGTTCCACTCCACACAGAGCTGCCTGCAACTTGAGATGCAAACTCCAGCACTGTGGGCCACTTTTTAGAAGCATGTGGTCATCTGGGAAACAAAGGCACTCCTGTTTTCTCTGCTCAATAACAATTAAGACATCAGATTAATAGAATCTTTAAATTCTGAACGATGCTTGCAGAATAGTTTGTGTTTGCTTTAACACAAAGGAATACTTTCTGAACCCTAAAGGTCACCCAAGAAATAAGAGACAGACAGCTTATGGATTGTGTATGGGGTAGATTTTTGGAGAATGGCATGTGTCCTTTGCAGTGTTTTGGAGTCACTTGGCATGGGAGTACTCTGTGATTTACTCTGGAGAGGCATTTCCCGGGCAAGGAATCGCCTGTATTGAAGGGACGTGCCATTAGGAGATGCAGAGGAAACAAGGGTAGGGGTGGGTTTGGGTGGGGAGGCTTCTCAGTTCACATTCTAGTGTTCACTTAATGAGTGTAATGTTCTTGCTAATGGGATTTAACCACAATACCCATCCCTAACCCTGTCACCGAAAAGGTAGTCTACATGTTCCCCTTTTTCAATACCATCTGCCTGGTAACTGTGCAGAAGTCTGTTCTCCCAATTTTCTAAATGGTAATCCTAGAATTGTCTTGGCTCAGAAATAAATGAAGAACTCGTGTACGGGACTCAAATTTCCCTGCAGGGGTTGTAACTGAAACAAGGATTGAGTGCCAGTACACAAAACCTCTCAAGCAATGGACAACATGTCAATTGCTTAACATTGTATCATAGGAGGCCCTTAGTCTCTCTCTTTTATAAAGCTTGAGATCAAGTTTGGGTAGGGAGTAAAAAAGCAAGGCAATTTAGCTCCTTTAAGGGGTTGCTAGTTGGGAAGGACGAAGCTATATTTAGCTCTGTGGCTGCCTCTCCAGGAAGCTAAATCAACAAGGCAGTTAAATGGCAAATAGTATGGGTGTAGGGGAATGTAAAAGAGAGGGGCAGGATGGCGAGGTGATAATATAGGCCTTAAAGAGAGTCCGTTTGGGAAAGAATTTTCAAAACAGTTGCGTAGCATCTTACAGATCTGCCACGTAGGGCTGACCACTTGTTGCCGGTTCCAAACAACTATTTCAATATGGTGCAGACAGAGTCTGAATGGCTCTAAGTTAGTGAATCGCTTACCCCCATATAGTAATAGTAGTAATAAACTATTTACCATGTATTGAGTACCTACTGTATACCAAACACAGTGCTTCACTTCTATTAACTCATTTACTGTTGACAACTGTGCTCTGAGAAGCAAATAACGAGAGGGTTTGGCCCAAGATTACATAGCTGCTAAGTGGTTGAAATAGATTTGCATCTAGTTCTTTTTTTGACTCTGCTTTTATTAGCTTCTACACTCCACCCCCTATACTGTTCCCTGCTACACTGGCATTTCATGATTTTAAATTTATATGTGTGTGTGTATGGGTGTGTGTGTATATGTATATATATATATAAAAGAGCTCTTTGACCTTCTTGAAGAATGGCACGAAATACATACACATACACACACACAGAGGCATGTAACATACATACACACATACGTGTGTATATGTAATCTACATCTAAGTCTACGTTTTAAGTGAATTAGTATCTTTAAGAAAGGAATCACAAGGGACTCTCATTTACATTTTAATTTACATTCATATTTCCTGGAACTATTAATATAACTTGTACTTCTCTGTTTAAAAAAATTCCCTTTCTCTTCTTTTATTTATTATGATCCCTGGAGATTGTGCTATGTTCATGTCCTACATATGGGATCATGGTTGTGGGGCAGAGATCAGTGGGACAGACACATGGGACAGAAATAACTGGGTAGAATTGAGTGGCATATAACCCACTCCATGGTTGGCCATTTCTCTTCCATTTTGTATGGCAAACCTAACACCTGCTTGATTTTGCATCTTAAAATTTAAACCCTGGGTAAATCAGGTAGATGGCAGCCAATGGAAACTGTTGATTTATAGGAGGATCAATAATTGGACCTAATCTAAACATAGAGTTCTTCTAAGAATGGAGCTTAAAATCCCTGGGAATTTCAGTGCAGGGAGATTTTACCTTTTCACACTTATCATCTTATTGAAATAGGTAGGAATCAAGAATTGCATCTTTTGGAAGATTACATAATATTCTTTCTGAACCCCCCCCCCCAGTATATGAACAAAAATGTTCCTTGAATGATATATTTGTTAGTTTAATGCCTTATATGAAGAAGAGATTCAATAATTATTAGAAAAGTCAAATATAGAAATAAACATTCAGGTATGCGGCCTATCATGGTTTTTTCTTAAAGTAGACAAAGGAATACTTTCAATCTCATTGAGCCTCTTTGGGACTAGTTGGACAAGCTCATCTCTCAGGTCCTGTTGAGCTCTAATAGTCTACGAATCAATTGTAGCCAAATGTCCTTTCATTTCTGGGCCTATTCCTTGAGAGATGGGGATGAAATGATCAAGGAAGCAAGAACCAGCTGTTGAGCCCAGATGTAGTTGTAGATATAAAGCAGAAGATCCCAGGTCAGAGAGAGAGAGAGAAAGTTCTTAGATCCGCTCAAGCTTGAAGCAAATGAAGAAGAGAATGAATACTGAGCGTCAGAAATAGTAGTGGATATAAAAACCTGGGCTTATTATGAGACCCAGGAAGCAATTCTTGGGGGAATGGTCTTGCTGTCAGTTACCTGGGATTAGTTAATTACAGTCAATTCATGATTACCTATGAAGGAGAGAGATGCAGTGGAAAACTCAAACAATGGATGTTGCAAAATCGTGTAAATTGGCTTGGGAATATTCTGTATGATTTTCCCCCTCAGAAATTTGCCTTCCTAATTATGTTTTGCTTAGCCCAATATTAAAAATTAGTTGGTTTCCCCAGAGTAGCTCTGAAGTTAAACTGCAGAGGGAGTTGGTTCAGGAGCACGCCAATTGGAACATGGGGGATGAAACATTTTCTGGCATTATTGTGGCAAAAAAAATCCCAAAGTTATTTTAATCCTAAAGAAAAGCATAATCTTGAGCACCTGACCAGCCTCCACGTATTGCCTGACATGCTCTAAACATTTGTGACGATGACATAAATGAACCTGTTTTTATTTAGATATGTATGTTTTTACCTCGAGGAGGTACGTTCTCATCCCCCATCGTTCTTGGCAGCTATAGCAAATAATAAACCAAATCTCTCAGACTCAAGCAGGGTGCTCTACACACAATAGGATCAGAAATATTTGTTGAATAAAAAGTGTTCCTGCTTAGGAAAAGTCTCATTCTGTAGCATTGAAGCAATAGATTAGGCTAGTTCTGAAATGTTAGAGATGGAGGTGGTTAGGAATTTGGGGTTCTTACACTTCAAAGTTGTCATGGAGGTTCTTGACTGAACCTTCCTTCCCTCCTTCCTTCCTTCCCTCCTTTCTCTCTCCTTCCCTTCTTTTGCTCTCCCTTCCTTCATTTTATCCCTTTTTCTAAATTTAATTATTTCATATTCTAATATTCCTTAAGTATATACAAACTTGAAAGTAGGCATACACTCCTTAAGTTTATGGCTCGAACACCACTGCAAATCCAAAACGAATTTGCAGATGTAATTCAAACAACAGGACAAACTCAACATTCAAATTAATGACATTGACTTAACATCATGGATGACTGCTAACATTAAATCGCTACTCATGGCATTAATAGCATATCACTGGAATGCCAAAGAAGTGTTGATTTTAGTATACCTATATTTCCTTGTGATGTATAAGACAATTCTTTAACACTTTTCACAATTTAAACTACTGCAAAGCTTTGGTCCATGCTGGAACATCATTCGACCTTCATTTGGCATGAATCCATAATTTACTCACTGAGGTGGGTCCGGAATTTGTGGGGCCTACACAGTATACAATTGCAAGGGCTTTTTAAAAATATAGAGGATAAAAGACAGTGAAACAAAATTGCTATGGTCCCTCCCAGGACATTGGAAGGAATCTGTGCACAGGAGTGCTGAAATTCAAGTTTCATTAGCTTCATGCTAAATCCATCTGTGTTAGTGTATCAATCCCTTTTCTTTTTTTCTTGTTACCAGTAGAGAAGAATAACCTGGCAACAATGAGGAGTGGCATATTTTTTTTTTAATTTTAAGAACATCAACTTTAAATTACACATTAGTGCTTTTTAAGATTATTCTCAAAGTAAAAGCAGAAAGTTATTTTATTGGTAACACAGAGACAGTTGAGAAATATCTTTTTGTTAAGCTTTTTCCTCCTGAAAATTCCTAGGAGGAGACACTGGGACAAAGTTTTAGGGCTCTTGCCATACTTTTCTATGTTGCATTTACAGAGGTCAAAAATTGGATTGGAACTAGAGAGGTTAGCAATTCATTAGAACAATGTTTTCCAACCTGCCTGACTTCTCATAGCTTGATCTATGGGCTCAGCCACTGTGGGTGCACACCCCTGGGATCCGTATCTTGCCCTGCTAATGGTGTGATGACAAGATTGGGAGGACCCGTGGGCAGGTAGGGCCAAGGTGAACCTCAGGCCAGTAATTCTCTGGAGGCCAGAGGGACACACAGAATCCAGAGGTCAGGATCTACTCAGCGACAATGTCTCGGAGTCCAGTGATTGCAATCAGGTGTGATGTGAGTCAGAGCCAATGATACAAACAGCAGGCACAGGGGATACTGAAAGGTCAGATGGGCCATGCAAACCAGGGGTCAGGTAGAATTTGGAGCTGTATCAGGTGGCATGGTGCAGCAGACATTCATATCACGATCAAGCAGATTTCATTCTTTGGGACCCAAAGTCTTCCTGCCTTCCTTTCCTGGACTCGTTTCTTTCATTTCTACAGGACTGTTCTCAGGCTCCTAGATGCTGGCTCTGAAAGCATGTGTAAGAATAGGGAATGGGTGTGGCCCTTTCTTACTGGGGAGATTCTGGAATTATTTTTACCAGATTGATTGGAGAATAAAATATGATAGTCAAGATCTAATCTCCCCTCTCAGGCTCTCTTCCTTCTAAGACAGGAGAATCTTTTGAGAAGTCCCCATGGAAGAGAACCTCCACGGTGCAAGATCCCAGGTGCACATTCTGATTTGAGCTTAGTTGTAAGAAAATGTTTATTTTGGAGCATTTGAGGCTCGTCATCGAAGAACCCTAACTTTCTATCTCTCTACCTTATGGGCTTACTATGAGGTTCAAGAGAGAGTATACATATATATGAGAAAGTATTTTGTAAATGGTGAAGAATCACCATATTCCAGGTTATTATAATCCAATTTCTTTCCAATAGAGATGCTGATTTTTATCTTACTTGTTATAATTGTATTTAGGTGAGAAATACTTTTTAGGTGGGTTTTTTTTTTCTGTTTCCTTTCTGTTTTGTTTCTTTCTTTATTTTTTTCTTTGCTGTTTTCTGCTGAAAAATGATTCCATTGGAAATTTTATCTCAGAAAAAAATGTTTTTAGAGGAAGGAGGGTTTCTTAGATTTAAAAGAGAAGCTTTTTCTAAAACTCAGAGCTGTTAGAGCGACTAAGAAACCTCTTCATCTAATCAATCAGGTCTTTAATGGAGTATACTCAACTGATGCTTGGGTAGAATATAAACTCCCAGTCATATGAGGTCTTATCAGTTTTAATACTGAAAAAGAATTAGCTACTCTGTTTTGGTAAGATGATAGCTGTGGACTCATTCATTTTTCTTGAAATATTTGGGAGATTTGAAAGCTTAAGAAGTAAACTGGTTGTTTTGCACAGGGAACCTTCTCTGAAAGTGTTAGCAGGGTTCATCTGATGACATTAGCTTTGCCAGTAATTTCCATGATGTCAAGGGCACACTGGAGATTAAAGAGGGATTAAGACCTACTTGCGCAGTCAAAGCATCGCAGTAAATTGACTTGACTTGGCAGGCTGCACCTCAAGCTGGCACTTTCTCACCACCTAATCATATACAATCCAGGTTTGTGGTGTTAGCGAGGCTACTTTCTCAGGGGCCAAGAAATGTTAAGCAGGCACGGTAGGAGGCGAAAGATGCCGGGAAGGAGTGGGTAGACTTCCAGGAGAACGTTCAAGACCAACCTGACATCATGAGCTGCCGAGGAAGATTAGAACATTAAGGAAAAAGGTTTTGTTCTTTTTTTCCAAAATTAATTTCATTTTCTGTGTACCCTCCTCCTGCCCACTCCCCAGTTTTCCAGATATGCCTTTCTCTTAAAACATTTTTAATCCCCGTGTTATTATCAACTCTTCTGCAAAAGGAGTCAGGTTTGCTCAAGAACTTCACTGAATAAAGATGAGTTTATATTTTAAAAAGGAAACAGCTGGATGGCAAAAGCCAGGGAGGGAGGCAGCTCTTGTTTCATTAGCAAAGGGAAACTCAAGGGCCCGGAGAGAACAACTGGGCTGGGAGCCACGGCGGGGAGAAGAAAAGGAAACACACAATCATAAAGAACTAATCATGAAAAATGGAAAGTGAGAAGGAGCCAAGAACAACAAGCAATAAATAGATTTGGAAGGGGGAAAAGATGAAGAGGAATGCAAAGCCATGCTCAGGAAAGAAGCAGCAAGAGCTTGTGTGTTTCCTTTGAAAAAAATTTAATAATTCTGAAAATCATTAAAAAGTCTTACAGAAAATGTTTTAAGATAAAAGCTGACCCAGGTTTTATTTCTCTGGGTTATTTCAGAGCCTATTTCAGTGCATGAAAAAAAATCAAATGGAACTAGAGCAAGAAACCTAATGTATAATGTCACCGAGTGGTTGGTTTCTTTCTCTCTACTTTTTTTTTTTTTTTCTTTTAATTTCATTTCTGTCTGATGGCGAGGAAAGGAAGCACAGTTAGGCTATGTTGGGTCACTGATAAATTGGGGGTTTATAAGAGTAACTCATACAATTCTAGCCCTACTTAGAAACATCATATACAGGTTTACCTGTGCGGTGATCATCTAATGTCCATTTGCTTGTTGCGAGGGGCTGATGGTTCAGGACTCGCAGGTGTATCTCTAAATATTTTCAGATGAAATTAGCATGGATTTAAGGAGGACCCAAGAGGAAAACCAGATCCTATTCTGTCCTTCATCTTGAAATCTGTTCAACATGATAAAATATATAAACCTGGCCCACAGTTCAGGCACTCCTAGAAAGAAAATATTTTTTAAAAAACTATTTGACATTTTACATCAGTTACAGATAATACCTTACCAATGAAATGGTGCTGGTCTTTCATTTTGGGGGGTGCTTTATTACCTGTTTTAAAAATTAGTTTTTAATAGCAGCATTTGTTTAAGGAGAAAGAAAATGCTTGGTGGTACTTTCTGGAATGTACATTAATCTCGTTAATGACACCACAGTTCATGGTTGGCAAAACAGGACTTTCGAATCAACCTGTATTCCCCCCCCCCACCCCCCCCGGTGGTAGCTGTGCTTGAGAAAAAAGGCCAGGGCGCTACAGATACATGGAAAGTGCATGAAGACAGGATACAGGATTTCCTATGATTTTATGTTGTTCTTAATTAGGAAGCATATTGGCAGCAAATGCTAACATGTGTTAGGATGTTTAGCTGTAGCCAAATAAATGTTTTCTATTACAGCTCTGAATTCCATGCCTAGTCGGAACCCATGCTGTTCTGCTCATGGCTCACAAAATCTTGTTACAAGTCATCTCAAGGGCCAATTTTCTGTTGGCTCGTGGAGCAAAACTACTTTCACCACATGTTTTCCTGAAGGGTCATCTCCAACTCTGAGTAGAAGTGAACGATCGGAGGAGGACGACCGCTGATCTTGGAACTGCCTGCCTTGGTGGTAACACTGGATCCTTCATAAGCACTCTCAGGTTGAACCTGGAGTGGGACGTGGGCTCAACAAACCCAAGAAGCATCCTTTCAGCTATGTTTATTTTTGTCTTTGTGGAGGAGGAGCCAATGGAAGAAGATGGAAAGTCAAGCAAAAACGTGACAAGTTAAGGTAGCTACATTAGAGAACATTTGCTTGTGTGCACAAGAAACCATGTACAAGTATGCTTATTTAAAGTATTGTTTGCAGCAGTAAAAAGTTGGAGACAATCTAGATGCCAGTCACAAGAAAATGGATAAATGTATTGCCACATGGAGAACTTCAGAGCTAAAAGGGATGAGTTTAAACTATGTGTAACAACATGGCTAGCTCTCAACAACATGTTTCACGGGAGAAAATGATCATGTTTCAGAATACTAGATGCATTATGATGCCATTTAATTTTTTTAAAAAACCAATAAAACAATGGTATATATTTTCCATGGGGTCATATAAATGTATGTAAGAATATTCCATAAATTCAGGAAGGTAGGCCAAGTGCAGTGGTGCATAGCTTTAGTCCCAGCTGCTCAGCAGGCTGAGGTGGGAGATCGCTTGAGCCTTGGTGTTTGAATTCAGCCTGGGCAACATAGCAAGACTCTGTCTCTAGAATAATAATAATAAAAAAAAATAAAATCTGGAAGGCAATGTATCATAAGTACTTCTTTCTCAGGAGCTAGAAAAGGAACCAAAATAGGTAACAAGGTCAAAGAGAATCTAGTAACTTTAAAAAAAAGAAAGCATTTATTTTCTGCTTCTAAAGTTAAAAATTAATTGAAAAAGAAAAAATGTGAATTGTGGTAACGATGTTTCCTAAAATTCAGCATCAAAGCATTTTCTCTATATTTGTAAGCTGACTGTATTGCCAGGCTTTTAGGGGTAATTGGTGCATGGATTATTCTGTCTTAGAAATCTTTAAAAGAATTTTTTTGCTGTCAGTGTCTTTTTCACTGCTGAGTCTGAGAAATGTTACATGCTCTCGTACAGGTAGCTGAAATAACCCAGGTGTTCCACAGAACCCCCCTCTTGGGACTCTTGTTATTCGATATCAATGAAATGCAGGTTGTAAGGCCATCTTAGCTATACATTCATGATGCTGTGACCCCATGGCCCGGAACTCTTCAACTCTTTCTCACTTCTGTGCCTTCACACAAGCCAGTCCCTCTTTCTGGAATATTCCTCCCCCAACTTTTGCATTCACCTCTTTTGGATCTCTTCTCAATTGTGCCCAGTTCTGAAGCCTTCCCTGATCTCTCCACCATTCTCTTTCCTCTATTTGCCATTAGAACTTGTTTATTTTAATTTATTCATTTGTTTTTCTCCTGTCTTGTAGAATGTCTGCTTCAGGAAGGAAAGGGATTTCTTTTGTTTCCACTGCTGTGCCTCAACACCTGGGACAGAGTGAGGAGTGTGGAAAGTGTTTGAGAAAGAATTCCTTCACTGAATTAACAGGACTATGGTATTTTTGTTCCTTGTTATATATCTGTGTGAGACAGTTAAATCATTTTTCTGTATTTTATCGGTAAATCTCCTGTTATTCTTAATAAGAGTCAGCTATACATCTAACCTGCTTTCCTTTGCCTTGTAAACAAACCTACACAGTATATGGGCCAAAAAAAAAAAAAAAAAAAAAAAGTGATCAAAATAAGTGAGAATGTACCAAACAGCATTCGGTCAGTGAAGGGGGATGTTTTTTCCATATTCTTCTATGAAGATCTTTTAACCACTGTATCAGATCTTTCATAAACCATGAAATGAAATGACTGGCTATCAGTACTAATTTTGAGAAGAAAACTGTCGTCTTCAAAGCAGTGAAATCTCCATAAAACCGTGTAAACTAATTACTAGGTTAAGTAAAATCACTGGAATATATCAGGACCTTCAAATGTCTCCAGGGCAGACATAATACAGTAATTCTTTAATAGTCTCTCTGGGAAGATACCGTAATGGCGGGATGAAGTCATTGTAATATTCTCACTTAGTTTTGGTCCTGAGACTTATAAAAAGAATATTGGTGGCAGAACACACATACAGAAGAGATGCCTGTAAATTTTGCATGATACTAGCTGGCCTTTCCAGGCTTGTGAGTCATGAGCTCCATGGAACCCAAATGGAAGTGGCATATTCATTTTTTCTGCTTAGATGATGGATATATACATGCCTTTAAATCTATTTCCCTCCCCATCAAAGGGAGTGGAAAATATTTTGTACAGCACTTTTTACTTTAGGTTATTTAGATTCTCTGATGTATACTATATTTTTGCATGTGGGTAACAAAAAACTGAAAATGAGAGGAAAACCCATCAGAAGCCTCAAAAGAACAGATGTACCATGAAAGTCCTCGTGTTTCTTTGAATTAATAAAAAGCTCTATAGTTTAAGAAGGCTTGCTGATAATCCAGGGAAAATCACATGGCTTGGATAAATTCATTGGAATATTGAATGATTATTTTATTAGATAATTTTATACACACACACACACACACACACACACACACACACATAATTGATTACATTGTTTTCCCAAACCCCAAACTAATTTTATACTCAATATGGAAGATAATCATAGCTCACTGCTCTAGATTATAATCAACTCTTTACATACATGTCTTTCTTACGATATTATTCACCTTGAAGATAAGGACTTCATCTTACTTGCTTCATTCCACAGTGTCCCGTTTGTGGAATGAATGAATAACTTTTAACAGAAATCTTTCTGTGATTCCTTTCACTCTTAACTTTTCCTAGAGGTATGCATTCAAGTTAGAAATTTGTTCAGAAAATTGCTGGTCTTCAGAAACATAGCTTAACTAGATACAGAAACGGATTCGCTCGCACTGTCACGGTGATTTTTACCCTGGCTCAAGGCTGTGATTTGTGAAGAAGAGTAGTAGGAGCCAGACTTCTTTAAAGTGGTGAGTGTTGGACCCCCAGCTCGGAGGATAGTACATGAGAAATGAAATTGGGAAGACACATTCACGTCTACCCCAAAGGCTTGCATGTTAAAAGTTGAATGCCCTCCCCCGCTCCAATTAACTGGGAGGGAGATCTTCATGCTGGTTCCGTTCTTTCCTCTGTGTCTGAGCCTGCCATTGCCTGGCTGGCCTGTGTGTCCCTTTGGAACTGATAATGAGGTTCAAGAGAGATATAGCCCTTACTAAGCATGTCACCCCTATTTAGCACCTTTTCCAGGATGGCAGCCACTATTGTTTTATTATGTCCCTGATCAGCTGTCACTATTCATAAAGTAATCACTACCATTAACACGTCACGCCTCAAGCCATCTGCTGCAGCATGGCACACAAGAGCTGTTGGTTGCGAGCAAAGCAGGTGTCCCCTAAGAATGACAGTACCACAGTAAAGGTGGGAGGTCACTATGGTGAAAGAGGATGTGTCCTATAAAATAATTCTATTTTTTGGAGATATTATAGCACAATAGGCAATGGTATTTCTTGCTCAGCCTGCAGAAGGCTAGAATGCAAAAATTCTAATTTGAGACATTTTATTTTCCGTATTGATAACTTAAGGAGACACGAATGTTCTTTGCAAGTCTTGACAACTATGACATCTAGATTGTGAATGGACTATTGCATTAAATTTGCAGTCAAGTTTAAAGCATTTTTGAAGAAACCTTCTGATCCATCAAATCTTCATCTGACAAACTCTTATTGAGCACGTACTAAGTGACACTGACATGTGGCCGCCCAGTCAAAATGTAAAATCGCTACTTTTTTTTTTTTTTAAATCAAGTAGTGTATACAGTGGAGATTCCAGATCCTGACTGCATTTCTGACCCTTGGTCTCCTCTTAACGCTTATCTTGATTTTGGATAATTTTCAATTTCAGTACTTTTCATATTGATTGGATTTTATGTGGATGTATTAGAAAATAAGTTTGCACTGGAAAAATATGATGATTTAGTAAAGTCTATTAAGAAGGACAATGTTTTTGTCTGTGTAGGATAATCAGTTATCTCAACCACCTTCATTATGAAGGGGCTTTATATGTAGACAACTGAGAGAGGAGTTAGAAATTTAACTGAGGATTTTAAGTGCTGTTAGAAAGTGACATAAGTGATTATACTTGGTCCAAATGTCTTTCTAGCCCCTTCCCCTCCTGCATATACAGCGGAATTGCATCCAAGTTTTTTTCTTTTAACTTTGGAAGATTCACTTATTTTCCTTTAGCAGAAGAAAAAATACACACACACACACACACACACACACACACACACACACACACTAAATTAACTGGGGTAGCTATTCTGTCCCCCATTGCATTCCATGAGTTTTGCTCTTTTCCTGGGAATGAGAAGTGTTGGGCGAAGTTTTGGGTCTGCCAGCCCCTCAGTTACTCTTAGCAACATCTCCCGCCCTTCCCCTGCTCATGATGTGCATATGGTGCTGCATGGGTTGTGGTCCAAGAGCACACACAACACAGTACTGTTCATCATGATGCACATGTCCACACATCCTATACTGGTGGTTTAAGGGATTTTCAAAGGTAAGTTCCACTTTGTATTTAGAATCTAACTTCTATGGCATATGTTACTTGATTGCAAACCAAATTAAGGAATGCTACATGATCCTGAAGTCTACAGAAAGCAAAGATATCGAATGCTACATAATCCTGAACTCTACAGAAAGCAAAGTTTTCTGTCGTCTATATCAGCATTTCTCAACTGCTTTTGAACCCAACTTCCTTTTGAGAGAGATAAAAATCTCAAGCTCTCTCCCCAACCCTGAAGACATGTAGAACCATCTGTTGTAACCAAACCAATAATATCCACCTTGATGATTGTAGTTTGCATTCGGAAAAATGTTTTCTATTTTCTTTTTGAAATCTATAATTATGATATATATTATATATGCTTTTCAAAATGAGTCCCCTTTTCTCTGTGGGGTTTATGATATACCCAGATCTTCATTCCTACCGGTTCTACCACCATCCCCCAAGAATCGTGGTGTAGATCTTAAATGGGAAACAATAAGTTTCAGTATAAAGCAGTCACTCCATTAATTAATTAAAAACAAACATTAGGGGCATTTTAACTTCAAGGATGGAATTTGGGAATATGGGATGCATGCCTTTCAAGATACTAATATCTTGAGATTGAACAGTACATTTCTCCTAATGACTGATGGCCCTCTCTAAAGAGACCAAGTGCGTTAAATTTGTGATTACCGGCTATGATGGAGTTGAAGTTGGCTGTTTAGCACATGACTTTATAATTTCAATAAAAATCCAAAAAAAATAATTTTTTTCATATTTACTTTGAATCAAAATGTTGTAGTAGCTCAAATGGCTTTATCAGATTGGCTTATTAAATTATCACATGCCCCTGTACCAGGCTCAGAAGAATCACGAAGACACATGATTCTTGGGTCATGTGTCCAAGGCACATACAATCCAGTTTTGGTTTTAGAAGTTCAACCAAGAAAATGGCTAATGGATGGTAGCTATTATGCTGTTATGTCACTTCTGTTCAAATATTATTTTTGTTGAAAAGTTGGTGAGGCACTGTAGATTCAAAATAAAAGAGTACTGTATTTTATCACATCTTCCCACCAAAGGAAGGAGTAAGAGTAACTGTGGGATTTCAAGATACCCAACAAGCTGAGTAGGGCTGGTCATGGGTTTGGAACTCATGAAAATTACAGTGGATACTGGGAAGATATTCTGCTGAAGCATGTGTCTACATTAACGTTCTCTGCGTCAGGAATGTGCTTGCTCTGGCTCTCTGTGGGCCACTTATGAGTAAGTAGGAGGCTGATTGAGTTAAAGCACATCAGCAGGTTGTGAACTACTGAGATTGAAGGGCATCTTTGATAAATGAGTATGTATATAGTCATGCATTGCATAATGATGTTTCTGTCAATGACTGCATGCATGACAGTGGTCCCATAAGATTATAATACTGTATTTTTACTGTACCTTTTCTGTGTTTAGATATGTTTAGATACACAAATACTTACCATTGTGTTGCAATGGCCTACAGTATTCAGCACAGTAACATGCTGTTTAGGTTTGTAGCACAGGAGCAACAGGCCATATCATATAGTCTAGATGCATAGTAGGCTCTACCATCTAGGTTTGTGTAAGTATACTCTATGAGGTTTGCGCAACAACAAAATTTCCTAACACATTTCTTAGAATATATCACCTTTGTTCAGTGATGCGTCCTGTATTTAACCTCTCTAATTTTCTAAATAAAGACACCCAGAAGACTTACTCCAAAGGGGTGATAATATAATACTTATACATATAATACTATAAAATAATGCAATATTTATAAAATATTTGCAATATTAACAAAGATTTATAACAATATACTATTTTTACTTATTATAACATAATACATATAAGTATTATGAAACACTTATGTGCCTAGCACATGATATGTGCTCAATAAATATAATCAGTGACTGTTACAGATTAAGATAAAAAGCCAATGAAATAAAGCTGCAATACTGACATTTACACAATGTTACAGGAGTAGAACAAAAGGCTTGGCTAACTGAATTGGGGGATATCTCAAGGAGAGTATCTTAAATGTAGGTGGAATTTGAACTGGCTATTGCAAGAGAGAGAGAGAGAGAGAGAGAAAGAACTTGTAAAGACAGAGAGAGAAGAACTTGTTAGGGGAAACAGCATGCACAGCGTTTTGGACCATGAGAGGAAACCAGCTGTTTTCTTCCTGCATCTCACACACTGTAGTGTTTTTATCAGTTTGCCTTTAATCTCATTTTATGGATTCTTTGCACTATGTGCCCATGTTTATGTTTACCTGATGTGAGATCTGTCAATAAGATTTTCTTTATGGAGACAAACATATTAAAAAAGGATCTCATAAACATTATTAATTAACTAGTATGGTTGCTAACTTTATATCTCATGCTTTTGATACAATGATGTTAAAGTTTTGTTCATCCCAAATCGACTTCTCTAGCCTCCCTTTCTTATTGACTCATTCTTTACATTTATTCCTCAGTTCTCTATTTCTTTAGACTGAGTAGGCATGGGAACTGGGCAGAGGAATGGGAGCGGAATCGTGCAATTAGGAAATATTGTATAAAGCTGTGGGTTATTTTATATGAAAAATGAAATTTGAGAGCTCAGGATCTAAAATTAATATGCAAGAATTCCATCACTGTATCAGAAGATGGAATCAGAGTCCATCTGCTATGTTGTTAGAGACTTAGTAGGTATCTGTTCATTTTGTTTGCCATCCACGTCTTCATTCAGGAGGGAGAGAAGGACACATGATTTTCCCTGAGCAGCCATCCCTGCTTGATCTCAGTCCATGTGGTTTAGGTGGTGCTTTGTTAAGTCCACTCGTGCCCCTTCCAGTCCCAGGCAGCAGGGACAGCCCATGCTCAGCCTCTCAGGCTACCTCTCCTGGGAAGCTGAATTTTGAGTGGGAGATACAAAACTGGAAATACACTTGGAACAACTTCTTTCTGTGAGCAGTACCTTGAAGAGTCTGTTTATTCATTTCTGCTACTTGGAACCCTGAAGTAGCTGGTTCCTATCTTTGTTCTCTCATGACCTCAATGTCCAGCTTTTTGTTTCTATATCCTTCTGGTAATTTCCCTTTTTCCTTTTGCTTAATTTAGTCAGTATAACTGATAGACTAAGTGATAGAATAAAAATACAAACACAAGAATGATATCAATAAATAACTGAGCTCAGATTTCTAGACAGCATTTTCTCATTGAACACATATTTTAAAAGCACATATCAGGCACCAGGCACTGTTGTAGGCACTCAAGTCAATGACAAACAAAACAAAATATTGAGAAAAATAGCTGCTCTAACAGATACTGGTTTTTGGACTTTCAGGAACTAAATAGGATAATAACATCTGTTCAGCCTTTAAGATAATTTTTATATAATCCTCTGCGAGAGTTTCTAATAGATTTTTTTCTTTTTTACAAAAAAGAATAAGAATATTAACAACGATCTGGGTAAATCGTTTAGAAAAGAGTTCCCCTCGTGGAAAAGCAAGTAGAGTGTTGATTTAAATTTCTCAATGATCAAAGTGTTAAAGTAATATGTTTTGAATAGAGCCATCTATAAAACGTATCCATATAAACAACAAAACCTGTAAATGTGTAATGGGCAAAAGTAATAAAACTATTGAAATAATGCATTTTCTTCATACCAACTCTATCCATTAATTTTTTACAGTTTTCTACCATGTAACATTACCCTTCATAAAAATGATATTTTAAAATGAGATGGGGTTTGTTAAAGAAACAACGGGTAGTTAATGGAAGGGGATTGCAAAACTGTGTTCCGCCCGATGATGGAGAAGGGAAAACGGAATTCATCTGGGGCTTTCTCTGTGCCAGAGGCCATGGTCCATAGCCTTTTAAGGGGTGAGCAAGGCTCACGGGCAAGAATTTTTATGTCTTTATTTTGATTATTTGTTTCCTTTCTCTAAAGAAATCAAGCACAAGCTATTTGAAATAATGAAATTCACTTCAATATAATACTTTATAAGCAAAGTTGTGAATCTTTCCTACATTAAACATTTTTAAATTCTTCATGGATTCCTGGATGGTTGTGCTCTAAATGTAATATGATGGTGTTCTGGCATGAGGCAGCTTGGTGCCATGGGAGGGACAGGGATTCCATTCAAGCGGATCTGTGTTCCCGTCCCGACTCTGCGATATGCACGTAGTAGCGTGAACCTGGGGCAAGTTACGTGACCTCCATGTGACTAAATTTCTTCACCTGCAAAGCAGAGATCACAATTCCTACTCAAGGTAGGATAGTTTCCTTCCACCACCTCCGTTTTTGATTCTGATAATCCTTCAAATTAGGAAAGAACAGCTTACTTATAACTGGAGGCCATTATAGTTTTATTAAAAGAATCCCACTTAAAATGCTTAATATCCTTTGATATTATGTGTCGACTATGTAAAAATTTACATGCTTGCAATTCTAAAATAATAAAAGATTGAAACTCATACACTTATGTTAAAATGAGAATCTACACAGTAGCATAATTTCAGAAAAGAGGATCACCTGGGATATGAATGCTTTATTTCTCCATTTATTCAACAAACTGAGCATCCATTAGGTTCTCGGTCTCATGATAGGCATTTAGAATGCAAAGATGAATAAGACATCATTCTGAACTTCAGAGGGCTAGAGTCCAGGGTGAAGATCAGACATGGAGAATTCTGTGCAGGAATGCAGGGTGGGGTGCCTCATGGGAGCAACCAGGGGGCCAACCTCATTGGTGAGGGTGGGGTGGCAGGTGACAGGGGAGGTTTTCCAGCAGAGGTGGTGGTGGTCTCTATGTTAAGCACGGGTTGAAATTATCTAGGTGGGCTAGGCTGAGGGGACTGGAGTAAGAGGGCATTCTAGGAAGAGGGTCAGGAAAATTATCGGCATGGAGAGATGAGCTCACTTGGTGTCCACGCGTGCGTGCGTGTGTGTGCGCATATGTGTGTGTGTGTTCATGTGTGTGTGTGTGTGTGTGTGTGTGTGTGTGTAAGGAACTACTAGCAAGCAGTGCTATGGCTCGAAAGCTGGAAGTTTGGGGTCATGGGAGTGATGCTACTGGAGAGCTAAGTGAAAGCCAGATCATGAAAGTTTTCTTTCCCAGGCCAAGTTGCTTAAGCTTTATGCAGTAAGACAAAAGAAGGCTTGGGCAGAGCTGAAATACCTCTGCTCAAACCTGTGTGAAGAATAACAATGAGAGTGAGAAAACCCATTAGGAAGCTGGTGCTGTGGTCCATGGTCCAGAGACAGGGGGGCAAGGGCTTGAACAATGTCAGCTGCAGTGGGGTGCACAGCAGCGGTCAGTGCTGGGGCTGGCAGCAGGTGGGCATGAGCTCAGGGCACGAGGAAGAGCTGAGAGCCCAGGCTGACTCCCAGCGCCGAACTGTGGTACCTACGGTGGTGCCACCATCCAAGATGGGAAATACACAGATGTGAACGAGGGTTGTGGATCAATTTCAGGCATTCAGGGAAACAGTATGCAAAAGATCTGTATTACTAGATTGCGGATTTCTTAAGAACTGGGCCGTGACTGTGGGTTTTTGAATAACTCAGTGAAATTTTGTTGAAGGGAGTTGATTCACCTCTTCTTCTGGTGCATGGAGAATGCTTACCGTAGAGAGATCATGAAGGTGCTAAGATGTGAATCAGCTTTCACTCAGCCCCTAGGCAGCTCTGGGATTGTGGACTAGTCATTTTAGCTCTCCGGACTTCCTGTCCCTCTTTGAGAGAATAAGTAGACTTGACAAATAATCTCTAAATTAAAAATATATTCTCGTTTGATTCATTAGAAACCACTTAATGTGGTTCCCCTCCTCCATTTTTGGCATCCCCCCCAAACCTGTGCAAAAGTTTCCCTCTCTCGAATTTATGAAACATTGATATTTGATGTCATAAAGGGGGTCTTCTTAAATCTTATGGATATTTTAGCTACTTCTTGTCAGGAATCTCTTGCAAGTCTTAGATGATGTAAATAACCTCAGAGTATTTCTTTTCTCAACATTCAAATACATCCTTTAGAAACAAATACTAGTTCTTAACCAAAGCTTTCCTAGGTACAGATAAACTCTTACCCAAAAGCTTCGCCTGCCTTCCTTACTCAGCAAACTGCCCAGTCGAAAGGGGCTACTTCTAGAACAGTAGATTCTGACATGAAAGAATGCATTGTACATAAAACAATGTGTTTTTCAAATCAGCACACATACCAAAAACTGTATTTACTTTGCACACCTAAATGGCTTTCAAAGAGCCATTAGGCTCAATTGAGTAAATATCATGTGTATTACCAAAATATGCACAATCTATCCCCCAACAGGCATTTGACCTCTACATATAACAGGACAAGCTCTTTTCTCTTTGAATTCTCCTTCACTCCTTTTTGCTAAGCAATTTTCTTGCCCATTTTGGAGCAAAGGGATACATTTTTCCAAGGTTGGGTGTTTGCTTGCTTTGTTCCAAAGTTCAAAGAATAACTGAGAAGTGTGTACATCTGTTGTCGAGTGGTCTAAGTGAGGGAGCATTTTACCTGGCTAAGACCTGCTAGCATTTCCTTATTAACAGAGGCACCAGCAAAGTGTAAAAAGCCTTAGGAGATTAATGTAAAATGTCTACAGGATAGAACAACTGCTTTGGAAACAAAATAATACACCCCAGCCACATTAGAGTTTGAAGCACTTCTGTTTAAATCAGAAGTCTGTCGAATAGCTATCTGTTACCAGAAGAAGCAGAAGCAAAAGGGTTAATAATTGCTGACAATTTTTTTTTAACAAGCAATTTTATTACAGAAATGGGAATTGAACCGGAACATTCACAATCAGAATGAAAGGGCAGGCAAGCAGATCTGGAAAACTCACCATTGTATGTGAAAAGGCAAAGTTTTCATGGATTTTAGAGAGGCCAAAGAAAAGGACTTATTTTATATTTGAGAATATAGTTTAATTTAGATTTTTAAGGACAAGTCACCAAGCATTCAAAATCTACGTATAGTGTTCTGGAGAAATGCAGCAATGCCTCCATTTGATAACGGGAAGAAAATAATTCATATTTGACAATACCTTATACAGTGTTTACAAGACATATGTCTCTAAGTGGTTTCACAAGAAGTCAATGTGCGAGTTTATGTGTTGACTTTTATTTTTAAAGACTTGTGTTGTTTGCTTATCTTAGAGATTACTGTTCCACCTTGAACAGTGACAGTAAAAGGGTACCAATCAGGCAGTGTGTTACTTTCTGTTACTTTCTGCCATTTCCAGAGTTTTATCTGGAGACACCAGAAGCAGAGAACCATTTATGGGTGGCAAGTTATAGTAAAAAAAGCACTGAATTTGGAAGTCAGAAGATAGAATTCAAAGTATCAGTTCTTTCTCAAAACAATAGATGCTGGTGTGGATGTGGAGTGATAGGAACACTTATACACTATTGGTGGAACTACAAACTAGTACAACCTCTATGGAAAACAGTATGGAGATTCCTCAAAGAACTAAAAGTAGACCTATCATTCAATCCAACAATCCCACTATTGGGTATTTATCCAAAGGGAAAAATGTCATTTTATCAAAAAGACACTTGCAGTAGAATGTTTATTGCAGCAGAATTCACAATTGCAAAGATGTGGAATCAACCCAAGTGCCCATCAATTCATGAGTAGATGAATAAAAGGTGGTATATGTATACCCTGGAGTACTACTCAGCCATAAAAAATGAATTAATACCCTTTGCAACAATCTGGATGGAACTGGAGACCATTCTCCTAAGTGAAGCATTGCAAGAATGGAAAAATAAACACCGCATGTACTCACTATTAAATGGGAACTAACTGATCAGCACTCATGTGCACAGATGGAAGTAAAACTCAAAGGAAATCAAGCAGGTGGGAGGCGGGTGGAGGGGATGGGTGAAATCATACCTAGTGGGTACAAGGTATACTATCTGGGTGATGGGCACACTGGATTGTTTAAAAGCAGCAGAAGTCAGTAACTACTAAAAAATCCATTGAACTTCAGTGTCCTCATTTGTAAAATAGGAATTTTACATTTTCTGTCCATCATACAGGATTTTTGTGAAGACTAAATACGATGATATATTTAAGACACCAATGCAATGCTCAGAAGAGGTTGCTAATTTTTTCTTCCAGTGGGCCATGGTTGTTCTAGCTCAGAGCTCCCCAAAGTGGATTCTAAGGAGCAATAACCTCATGGGATGCTCTATGGAAAAACTGTGTGCCATCAATCATATCTGGCAGCTGCACATTACACTCCCTTCCAGACTGTTAATGGGATCATTAGCACCTTAAAGTTTCTGAAAGGACCTGAAAAAAAGTAAACTGGCTAAGTTTGTTGAACTGGGTGTTTCTCCAAGTTATTTGACTACCAAATTCTTTTTAAAGTGGCAAATATTAATTGATGTTCAACAGAACATGCTTTAATGAATGCCCCTCTCTAAGATCTCTAACTGATGTTCCACCTTTCTGTAACCTCCCTCAAGGAATTTACTGCTTATTTTGGTTTAACACTCAGCATTTTTGATCATCTTGAAGGGTATCTGCTCTTTTCCCTGAACTGCTAGTTTAAATGGATTTTCATAATCGAAATGATTCTATTTAACTACTGTAGTTTTTACTTTAACTGCCTGAGCTTATGAAGGTAGAACATAAATGATGTAGAAAGGAATTAAAACCATCAATTTAGAAATAAAATCAATAACTAAATTCACAAATCTATGGTTGTTAAAGGGAAGACAATTATATTTTGAGAGATCATACCTTACTCTTGCAAGCAATGGGATGGCATAAAATTAGAAGTACAAGTTATACTTAGAGCTGTATTAATCCAATAATCAAAAATAAACTTGATAGAAATTTATATAGGAGTACTAAAAAATAAAATGGGTTTTGAAAGATAGCACACTTTCTCTTTGGTTAGCAATTCAAGAGGTTTTGGGAGATTGAATATAATACATAGGTTTTTTTGGCAACCTCATTTGCCTAGCTGTATTCTTAGAGTAGGTAGAATAATTGGGTTCTAATACGTCCCTCTGGGAATGAAAAGCAAAATGGCAAAGCGTATCTTTGATTGAAGTGTATTTATAAAAGAGATACCTACTCATTCAAGCGTAAGTTGAAGAGGATACACCTGCATAGACACGTGTTCTTGGGATGGATGAGCAGACAAGGTGGGGATGGTAGGATGCGATGTGCAGAGTTCGAAGTCAGGTTGGCAGAGTTCACAGTAAGAATTTGCTTCAGATAGCTACTCAAAGAAAAAAAATTTTGCAAGCATCTTGCTTTTGCAGGTTTGGTATAAAACTCTCAGAAGAACAGCTTTGCTTGTGAGCTTTCCGATATTTCCACTCTGGTCCTGGCCAGAAACACTGTGAGAACACCCTTTCATTTGGTATTTGAGCCCTTATGCCTCTGTTCCTGGCTGCGGACCAAAGGGAACAAACGCAACTGAACATTTCAGAACCTCAAAATAGTAAACTAAAAATGGTTTGCTCTGCTTTTGGTTCTAAAAATGATCGACCCCAAAGCCTTGTTCTAAACGATCTGGTTGATCCACCTCTAATGTAGATTACTGGATTTTAGAAACCATTAGAGAACATTCTTTTTTTGAAAAAAAATAGATAACTAAGAACAAAGAAAATAATCCTAATGGTTGTAATACAGGTATCTAGCTACCACAGCAGAGACTGGATTTTATGAACAAGCTTTCTGTTCCAGTGTCGAGTAATTTAAAGAAGGGGATCAAAATCTGGAGTGGGCTATCTGGGCTTGAATGCCAGCTGACTGTCTAGGGCATGTTTCTGAGGCTCAGTTGCCTATGGGCAAAATTAATAAGAAAGATAAAAAATAGTTATACCCATTTTAATTGGGTCATTATGAAGAGCAAAGTATTATAAAAATTCTTCTAAATTGTAGTGTCCATGATAATATGAAAGTCTGTGAATCACAATGACTAGAAGTTTGGCCTTTACAATCAAACCCATCTGGGTTCAAATTTCTGTTCATCTGCTTTCTAGCTCTGTGACCCATACAAGAGACTAAAAACCTTTGACTATCAAGTTTATCATCTTTGAAACGGGCTTGGTGTTGTTGGGAGAAGTAAATGAAATAATGTGTATAAAATATTTGGCACATAGTTAATGCTGGAAAAATTACTGGCTATTAATAAAGGTATAAAATGACGATGATGATGGCAATTTTATATACTCATAATTCTAGGTGCCAGTTCAAATACAGGCATATGAGAATGTGGATAGATCCTTGAGTTCTAGCTGAGCCCTTCTTCCATAAATTTACACACGCTTCAGACCCTTACTGGGTGAGCTGACATAGGAAGAATGCCAGTGTGAGTCTGGAGCAGTTTACTCAGTCAGATCCAAAATATGGGCTGGGCTCAATGTAAGGATCTGGGGGAGAAAATGGAAAACTCTTGCTGGGCTAATGCCAAGTATGAAGCAATGCTGATCTTAGCAATTTTTAGCATCCAATTTTCACCGAGAAAGAAAGGAAGGTGAAAAGGTATAAATATATGCAAAGGCCACAAAATATCATTGTGGAATTAAAACATTAAACCCATGATCTCTTAATTCCAAAATAGCAATATATTGTTTCTAAAAGTTATTATTATGTTAGAGATTTCACAGGATGCTTGTCTTAAAAATAAATCTTCACTACTGAAAACCTGGCTAGCCCAAAATGTGACTAGTAGCTTACTTTATATTTCTCTATACATATATTAAATGTAGGAATTTAGTAAATATTAGATTTGATTAAATATTAAAATTTTATATTCTTCATCCAGTGAAAAAAATTCTTTTTAATGCATGTAGGGGAATGACTAGTCTGCTGCTTCTTTATGGTGTTGTTTTTGGTATTCTCTCTTCCTCCCCTCACAGTCAAAATTCTTGAAAGAATCCTCTCAATGAGAACACTTCTTCATGGAGTTTGAATCTCCAGCTCTCTCCCTCCCCAAGTACTAAAACTATATTCTTCACAGACACCTCCATCTGCCCAAGGGCCATAACCAGTGACAACTTGTGAATGATCCTTCTCCTTTGCTATTTTGCACCATTGACTATTTTGAAAATCCCCTCACATGCCTTCTGCTGCAAAATTTACATTTTCTTCCCAATTCTGATGAATCTCTCTTTTTTTGCCTTAAGGTGCTTGCTCAGGGTTCTGTCCTTCATCATCTTCTCTTTGCCTGATCTTTTATCTTTAAGCGAATCCATCCATTCTTGTTACTACAGTTATCTCCTCCACCCAAAGAGCTGGGCCCCTATAATTTTACTCCTAAGCTTGGTATCTTCACCTGGATTTCCTCAAGCTCAGTATATAAAGTCAAAATTCTTCAATTGTCTCGTTAAGCCAGCTCTCCTACCCATCCCTCTCCATTTCAGCTATTTTGTTTGTATATGGAAATAAACCTTTTCTGGAGTTAAAACCTCAAAACTTTGGTATTATCTTTGTCTCTACATTCTCATTTGACCTCCAGATGCAGGAAATTCACAAGTTTCACTCTAAGCGCTGTCAATTTTATCTCATAATGTTTGTCACACTCGTAAGATAGATGGACTAACGGGATGGTCTGTGTGACACTCTCTGTGATGCTCATTCTTACCTTCTATAGATATTTGCTAGAACTCTAGCTGTGGCTTCAGCATTTCAGGCAGGAAGAAGGAGGAAGATCGAAGAACCAAAGGGCATTTGCTGACAGAGTGTGCCACCCTTTAAGGAGAGCTTTCCTGAATGCAGCACATAGTAACCTTTGCTTACCACAGAATCGGCCTGAGCAGTGTTGCATGACCACCCCGGTCTACAAGGGAGGTATAGAAATGTAGTTCATGACAGACATGTGGACATAATACTGCTTGAATAAATTAGATTTCCATCAGTAAGAAAGAACATGTAAAATATTATTGGGTAGGCAACCAACGGTCTCGACAAACTCTTCTTATTTCTCTATGTTTTCTTCCACTGACTTTGTTAAAGTGAAAGAGACAAACACTCTTTGGTTCCTTCCATCATCATCTTACTTCACATCCTCATCATCTTTTTGCTTAGATCATTGCAAAGCCAAATGGACTCTGTCCCTGCTCCACTGCTACTATTGCCCTTGTGCATCAATCCGTTTATTCAGCAAGGAAGTATCGATGGTGGGCACTGTGCTACATGCTAGGGATGAACAAAACCATGATGTTTGGCTTTAGGGGCTCACAGTTCAGTTGGAAAGATCAAGATGCCACTGGTTGATTCTTGTGCAACACAGTAAGTGATAAAATAGAGATAGATAAAGGAGATTGTAGGAGCGGAGAGACTCATTCAACCTGGGAGTGGCTAGGAAGATCTTGCATAAGAGGTGCTGTTGTGAGCTGAGTATGTAGTAGTAGGAGCTTCTCAGGGCAACTCAGAGAGAAATAATAAGTTTTCTGTTTTTGTAAACTATTCATTATTAATGAAAACCAAAGTGGTTATATACTTGACCTAAGTCTGAATTTAATTTTTTAAGAAAGTAATCATAAGGGAAACCAATTTTAAATATAGCGTTATACTGCACAGTATTGATAAATGAGAGGAAAACTGGTTCTTAAAGAGTGTACCACTCACTTACCATGCCCTGAAATTAACTGAGAACTCATTTGTCAAGAGTGTACCTACCCTACAGAGAATTCTTCCAATTAACATCAAAAGCGATCATTCTTAACCTCTCATGCATTAAGAAAATCTTGTCTGCACCCAATGTTCTGTTCATAATCAATGGAGCCCTTTATGTGTGTTATTTCAAATTTATCACCCTGTATATTACTAAAATGAATGAATTAATAAATGAATCTGCTGTAGGTCCAGAAGCCAGATTTATTTGTTGTCTCCCAGTTCTCATGGGATTTTCCTTTGGTCTCTGAGACATTTCACTCTGCAGTTTCTCATAGTTTGGGATATTTATTGATAGCTACTGACAGCATGTGTTGGTACTTATAGACTGACAATGGTTATATCAGAAAAGTGGTTTTGGGGGATTACTTAAATTCTAAAAATGTCAGCCAAGTCACTCGCAGGCTACGCAAAGATAATGCAAGTGCAGTTCTGTTATCAGTTCTAAGAGTATTATTTGTTATAAAAAGGATGCATCAAGATAAATTAAATAAGCCACAGGTGGTCTAGGCACTGTGGCCCAGTGAGTCACTCTGCTGCCAGCCACAGTCCCATGACCCACCCAGGCATTGGCTAAGGCTCCACGACCTGTCCAGGAGCCCACCAAAGTCCTGCAACCCACTTTGACACTGATTACAGTCTTGTGACATGCCCAGGCACTGAGGGAGGTCCTGTGACTTGCCTTGTCACTGGCTATAGTCCCATGACATGCCCAGGCACCTACCAAGGTCCCACAAGCCACTCAGGTAGTGGCTAAAGCCCCCCAACCTGTCTGGATACCCGCCAAACTCCTGCGACCTGCCCATCTGTCGGCTACAGTCCTGTGATGTGTCCAGGTACCCGCCAAGGTCATATCACCTGCTTCTGTGCAGAGGGACTTGCCCAGCCCCTGTCAAGAGCCTCCAACAGTGGCCTGGCAACCAACCCACCAATCCAAATGAATATTCTGAAGCACCAGTTTGGTCTGAGACAACCGCAGGGGAATGGGACAACACAGGAGAACAGCTGCGTTACAGGCTCTTGGTCCATTCACCTCTCTCCTGCTGGGTCAATCCTCCAGAGTAGGACACAAAAGTGCTACCTAGGGATCTCTCCTCTTTCTCACTAAGTAGGAGAGTTCCCAGTGAAGGAAAACAGGTGTTCTGCAAACCTATAAGCCCTGAGCTGAGAGAAGAGGTTTAAGATGAGAAGAAACCAGCAAAAGCATTCTGGCATCATGATAAAACAAGCTAGTTCAACACCTCCAAAGGACCACAGTAGATACATAGCAATGGACCCCAACCAAAAGGAAATTGTTGAAATGTCAGAAATGTAATTCAGAATATAGATGGCAAGCAAGATGAATGGAATTGAAGAGAAAGTTGAAAACCAAGACAAAGAAACCAAAAAAATATTTCAAGACATGAATGAAAAATATGGAAAACTCAATAAAGAGACAGACAAAATAAGCAAGGATATAACTGAACTTACAAAATACAGCAGAAAGATTCAACAATAGGCTGGACCAAGCAGAAGAAAGAATCTCAGAGCTTTAAGACAAGGCTTTTGAACTAACCCAGTCAGTCAAACATGTAGAAAATAGAATAAATAAAAATGAACAATCACTCAGAAATATGGAACTATGTGGAATGAGTGATATAAAAAGTATAGGTACCTTGGAGGGAGAATAAGAAAAAACAAAAATCTTGGAAAACCTAGTTGAGGGAATTATTGAGGAGAACTTCTCTGGTATTGCCAGAGATTCATATATGCAGATATAAGATGTTCATCAAACTTTGGGAAGATTCATAGCAAATAGTACATCTCCAGGACACACAGTCATCAACCTGGCCAAAATCAAAATGAAGGAGAAAATTCTACAAGCTGCAATATGAAAGGAACACCTAACTTACAAAGGAAAACCCATTAGGCCTACAGCAGACTTCTCAGTGGAGACCCTACAAGCCAGAAGGAATTGGGACCCCATTTTTAGTCTTCTAAAACAGAAAAACTGTCAGCCAAAAATTTTGTATCCTTTAAAACTAAATTTCATAATTGATGGAGAAATAAAGATTTTTCCAGACAAGCAAACACTAAGGGAACTTGTCATTACTAGACATGCCCTACAGGAAATTCTCAAAAGTGCATTATATGGAACAGCACAATAGATAACCACCAATGTAGAAACACCCAAAAGTTAAAGCTTACAGCTCTTATAAAACAATAGCACAAGAAAGAAAACAAAACAATACAGTATCATCCAACATGATGAACAGAAGAGCATTCCACGTATCAATACTAATGCTCAACAGAATCAGTCTGAATGCCCCACTTAAAGACATAGACTGGATGAATGGATAAAAAAGCACAGCCCAAATATTTGCTGACTCCAAGAAACACATCTAAACCATAAGGGCTCATATAGACTCAAGGTAAAGGGATGGAAAAAAATATTCTACACAAATGTAAAACAAAAGCAAGCAAGTGTAGTCATTCTTATATCAGATAAAATAGACTTTAAATCAACAACAGTAAATAAAAGACAAAATTGGTCATTTTATAATAGTAACAGGAGCAATTCAACTAGAAGACATAATATTCTTAAATATATATGCATCTAACACAGGAACTCCCAGATTCATAAAGTAAATTTTGCAAGATCTAAGCAAAAAAATAAATAGTAGCATCTTAATAGCCAGGGAGTTCAACACCCCACTGAGAGAACTGGACAGATCATCAAAGTATAAAATGAATAAAGAAATACAGGACTTAAATGAGATTCTAGAACAAATGGACCTAACAGACATTTATAGAACCTTTTACCCCCAAACTACTAAATATACATTCTTCTTATCAGCACATGGGGCATTTTCAAAGATTGATCATACGTTAGGCTACAAAACAAGTCTCAATAAATTAAAAAAAATCAAAATCATACCAAGTATCTTCTCAGATCACAGTGGGAGAAAGCTAGGAATCAACTCCAACAGAAACACTCAAATCTACACAAAGTCATGGGAATTAAACAACCTGCCACTGAGTGATCCTTGGGTCAATGATGAAATTAAGATGGAAATTAAAAGATTCCTTGAACTGAATGAGAAAGGGGACACAAGATTTCAAAATCTACGGGATATAGCAAAAGCAGTCTTAAGGGGAAAATTCATAGCTAAGTGCCTCCATCAAAAAGACAGAAAGATCACAAATTAAGAATCTAATGTCACATCTCAAGGAATTAGAAAATGAAGAACAAACCAAACCCAAAGTTAAGAAAAGAAGAAAAGAAATAATGAAGTTCTCAGCAGAACTAAATAAAATGGAAACAAACAAAAAAAAAAGTACAAAGGATCAATGAAACCAAAATTTGGTGCTTTGAAAAGATAAACAAAATTGATAGACCAGTAACCAGATTAACCAGAAATAGAAGAGAAGGGACTCAAATAAACTCAATCAGAAATGAAAAAGGAGACATTACAACTGATACCACAGAAATACAAAATACCATCTGTGAATACTGCAAAAACCTCTATGCAAACAAACTAGAAAACCTAAAGGAAATGAATAAATTCCTAGAAACACACAATCTCCCAAGCCTGAACCAGGAAGAAATAGAAATCTTGAACAAAAAATAATGAGCAGCAAGATTGAAGCAGTAATAACCACCCCTTCCCCCACCACAGAAGCCAGGACCAGATGGATTCACAGCCAAATGCTACCAGACCTATCAAGAAGAACTGGTACCCATCCCACAGAAATTATTCCATCATATTGAGAATGAGGGAATCCTCCCTCATTCTATGAAGCCAGCATCATTTTGATACCAAAGCCAGGAAAGGACACAATAAAAAAAAGAAAGCTGCAGACCAATATATCTTATGAATATAGATGCAAAAATCCTCAACTAAATACTAGCAAACTGAATTCAACAGTACATCAAAAAGATAATCCACCATGAACAAGTGGATTTTATCCAAGGGATGCAAGGATGTTTCAACATATGTGGATCAATAAATGTGATTCACCACATACACAGAAACAAAAACAAAGACCATATGATAATCTTGATAGATGTAGCAAAAGCATTCAATAAAATTCAGCACCCTTTCATGATAAAAACATAAGCTAGGCATGGAAGGAACATGCTGCAATATTATAAAAGCCAAATATGACAAAAACACAGTGAAAATCATATTAAATGAGGAAAAGTTGAAAGCATACCCCCTAAGAACTGGAACGAGACAAAGGTGCCCACTGTCACCACTTCTATTCACCATAGTATTGGACCTCCTAGCCAGAGCAATCAGGCAAGAGAAAGAAATAAAAGGTATCCAAATGGAGAAAAAGGTCAAAAGAGAGGTCAAACTCTCTGTGTTTGCTGATGATGTTATACTGAATCTAGAAAACCCTAAAGACTACCAAAAGACTCCTAGAATTGAAAAATAAATTCAGCAAAATCTCAGGTTATGAAATCAGTGTACACAAATCAGTAGCATTTCTATGTACTAATAACAGTCAAGCTGAGAGTCAAATCAAGGACTCAATAACATTCACAATAGCTACAAAGAAAATAAAATACCTAGGAATATACTTAACCAAGGAGATGAAAGATCTCTACAAGAACTACAAAATACTGATGAAAGAAATTGCAGAGGACACAAATGGAAAAACATCCCTTGCTCATGGATTGGCAGAATCAACATCATTAAAATGTCCATATTGCCCAAAGTGATTTACAGATACAATGCAATTTCCATCAAAATATCAATGTCATATTTCATAGATCTAGAAAAAATAATCCTAAGCTTCATTTGGAACCAAAAAAGAGCTGAATAGCCACAGCAACCCTAAGCAGAAAGAACAAATCTGGAGACATCGCATCACTTGACTTCAAATTATACTACAAGGCTATAGTAACCCAAATGGCATATATAAAAGGTATATTATTACTGGTATAAAACTAGAGACACAGACCAGTGGAACAGAATTGAGAACCCAGAAATAAAACCATATAGCTATGACCAACTGATCTTCAACAAAGCAGACAATATACACTGGGGAAAGAAAGCCCTATTCAATAAATGGAGCTGGCAAAATTGGATAGCCACAGGCAGAAGAATGAAAAAGAACCCCTATCTCTCACCACATAAAAAAATTAATTCAAGATGGATAAAATACTTAAATATAAGGAATGAAACCATAAAAATTTTAGAAGAAAATGTAGGAAAAACTCTTTTAGACATTGGCCTAGGCAAAGAATTTATGACTAAAACACTAAAGGCAAATACAGCAGCAACAAAAATTAATAAATGCTACTTGATAAATTAAAAAGGCTTTTGCACAGCAACAGAAATAATCAAGAGTGAATCTAGAACATACGGAATGGAAGAAAATATTTACAAACTATACATCCTACAAAGAACTCAAACAAACCAGCAAGAAAGAAACAAACAACTCAACCAAAAGTGGCAATAGACACGAACAGAAGTTTTTCAAAAGAAAATAGACACATGGCCAATAAATGTAAAGAAATGCTCAACATCACTGATCATCAGGGAAATGCAAATTAAAACTACAAAACGACAATGAGATACCACCTTGCCCATATCAGAATGTTCATTATAATATAGTAAAAAAACAGTAGATGATGGTATGGATGCAAAGAGATAGGAACACTTATACACTGTTGATGGGACTGCAAATTAGTACAACCTCTAAGGAAAACAGTATGGAGATTTCTCAAAGAACTAAAAGTAGATCTACTATTCTATCCAGCAATCCCAGTGCTGGGTATCTACCCAAAGGAAAAGAAGTCATTTTATCAAAAAGACACCTGCACTAAAATGTTTATTGCAGAACAATTCATAATTGCAAAGGTGTGGAATCAACCTAAGTGCCCATCAATTCATGCGTGGATAAAGAAAATGTGATAGACATATACCATGGAGTACTACTCAGCCACAAAAAGGAATGAAATAATACCATTTGCAGCAATGTGTATGGAACTGGAGATCATTATCCTAAGTGAAATTTCTCAGGAATGGAATACCAAACACCATATGTACTCACTAATAAGTGGGAGCTAAACAGTGAGTACACACGGACACAAAGAGATATAATGGACATTGGAAACCATAGGAGGGGAAGGCAGGAGGGGGGAGGGATAAAAAGTTACCTATTGGTTATAATGAACACTATTCTGCAGAGGGGTGCACCAAAATCTTTGCCTTAAGCATTATACAAGGTAACCATGTATCAAAAATATTTGTACCTGCTTAATATTTTGAAATTAAAAAGTAAATTAAATAATATTTAATGCTGAAGTAATGGTAAGATTGATATGTTCATAAACTTTGGTTGAAGAGCAAAATAGTGCAACATTTCTGGAAGCCAATATCATGATATGAGATTAGGATACATTAGGATATATTTCTAAAATATGAACTTTAATTCCATCTGTAAGAACCTACCGATGGAGATGATTAAATATTTAGAATTGTAGGCAAGGCTTGGCGTAGAAAGATAGCCATCAGAGCATTATGTAAACTGCAGGATATCCATGAGCTAGAACATTAATTACTACTAAAATTTGTGTATCCAAATAATTTTTTTTTTTTATTTTATTCCAGGGTATTGTGAGGGTACAAACACTACAGTTACACTTTATGCCTTTGCCTCACCCAAGTGAGGGTTTAAGGCGTGCCCTTCCCTCCCCCCCCCTTAGTGCTCCCCACGTCCTTTAGTTGTTGATTTGCCCCCCCCATCCCCCTAATCCCTAGAGAGTATTTCTGCCATGTGATCAACCTAGTGTTGATCAGTTAGAACCAGTTTGATGGTGAGTACAAGTGGAGCCCATTCTTCTGCTCTTGTGGTGCTTCACTTTGGATAATGGGCTTAATTTTAATCCAAGAAAGTGTAAGAGGTGCTAGATCA